>VUYV01000464.1:23169-189420 GCA_008711295.1 Anarhynchus alexandrinus
CCAGACCTGCTAATGCCCAACAAAGAAATATCTCTTCTATAAGCAGGCAATTTATCCTGTGAAGGTTAATGACAGCAAAATGCTAATGATGAGACTGATAACTGAGAACAGTGTCTGTACATTACTGCAGGTTTTTATCATGCACCCTGAGAAGTATCATTATGCTAAAGAAAATCCTCACCACGTACTGAATCAAAGTCAGAGAGATCTGCAACTAACAAATTACTTCCTTTGGTTGTTACCTTACGTTTGACTTTACAAGTTTATTCCTTTTACTGCAGCTGCAGTTAAAAATAGGAAATATCCCACCAATCTGCAAAATAGCTGAACAGGTGGAAAATGTCTCACTTCCCCCTTGCACATGTCAGCAAACACGATTTGGACACTTGGGCTACATGACTGCATAAACCTCCCCCCGTCGATAATTAGCAACGACAACATTAATTTACCATCGCTTCCAACCGCTCAGTGGCATCAGACTGAGCCAGAGCGCGTCCGTGGGGGCTCGGAGGGATCAGCACCGCCTCCAAAACCTCCTCAGGAGCCCGGCGGTGCATTCCCACACCCGACCGTAGCTCAGCGCGTACCTGCGGAGAAGCGGGCGCGATGCCCCGGGTGGGCGGCTCTCCCGCCCCGGCGGAGCGCGGTGCCGGCCGTAACCAGCCCGCTGCGGCACGGCTTTGCCGGAGCGGTGACACGCAAAGCACCACGGGAGAGACGCGGTGCCTCGTGCCCGCGGCAGAGACGGCCCCGCGCTGCGCGGGTCTGCGGGCGCTGGAAGCGCAGGAAATCCATTTCACTCTTACCGCTTCTTGAGAGAGCGGAGACCGTTTTGCGTAATTACGCAAACAATCGGCCGCGCTAACCGTTGGAGAGACAAACAAATAAGGTAGATCAATGCTGAAGGACGGAATGCAGCACTAATGAACCGGGCTGAATTTCAGTGTTACGGTCCGTTGACAGTCCTGACGGCGAAGGGAGGTAAAACGCAGCTTCAACTCGTGCTCCGGGGGATGCTGCTGCCCTCCCCGCGCCGCGCGTTCCGGGGGCAGGGACCTGTTCCCCAGACTGCCGCCCTCCCTTTGGCCGGTGGGAGTCACCGTGTCCGTTTTCTGGACCCAAAGGAGGATGCTGAAGGGGGTCTCAGCCCAGCTCAGGGCTTATTTCCCTTTCCTATACAAAACGGAGAGTCAGAAGGACCATTTGCAGACCCCACCGGAGTGCTGCCGCGCGGCCATGCACAGGTGACCCGGCAGAAAGCGCCGCTCCGGCCGAAGGATTGCACAGCCCTCGGCGGCACCGACCCCGCTCTGGGGCACTCATCGCCCGGTGCGTGCAGCATCACCGGGAGCCCTGCCCGACGCACGCCGTGCAGCCGCGCGCGCAAGGGAACCGGTGCGTGGCCGTGTCGCACAGGACCGCCGTCGCCGTGCTGTACGCAGGGGAGCCGGAGGAGGAGGAGGCACAGCAACGACGAACCCCCGGGGTGCGACGATAAAGGAATGAACTAAGGTTAAGAACAAAAAAGAAAGAAACGGAGCCAGGCTGTAGCACAGAGCGCTTCTGTTCCCGGGGCTTTGGCAACCCTTCTAAAGGCAAACGTCTCTTCCAGTGCCCTTTTCATGTTGCCTTTCTCATACATCCAAAAGAGGTTTTGCTATGAGCGCTCTGAGAGTGGTCAAGTATTAAACTCTGCGCTCGGCACAGGGTATGATAAATGTGCTTGAACAAATGATAGTGTGCACCAATTTAACAATAATTCTGGAATAAGCCCTGCACAGTCATTCTGAGCCTTTGGTGCCGCTTGGCGAATGCCCTTCCCAATGTCAGGGTGTCTCCAGAGGATTAAACGCGCAATCCGGCATTAGCCGGGTCAGAGTTGAGGCTTCTGGCCGACGAGAGCAATTCATCGGCTTCCTTTTCCCAGGGGCACTGTGTGCCTGTTGCACCGCAATTTCATCTGGGCAATTCTTACAATCCGTGTTCATTTTCAGATCTTTGTTGTTCTGCATTATTTTGAGTTTGAATTTCTGTTTAAAGCGTGCCTTTGTATTAATCCTTCGGCTATTAAGATATATCTCTGCCGAGTATGGGAGGCACAGTAAAACTGATTAAATAACATCCAAGAGCCTTAGCGCTGCCATTTATTACTATTACAGAAATACATTAAACTCTGAGGAGCTGCTGCTTAAGAGTAATTGCAAAGGATGCACAAGTGGCTAATTTGTCCCCTGACGGACTGTCTGCTCGTCTGCGGGGAGTCAGGGGAGCGCGGGCTCACCAGCGGCGCCATGCCCGGCACGGCCACCCCCTTCGCGGGCGCGGAGAGGACACGGCTCTGTAAGTCCGGGTTTTGAGCAGGGATGTGACAGGGGGAGGGGATGATTTTTTAGGAACTCCGGGATCACTGCCTGCTCAGCTGCCACCCGGGGTACATATAGCCCCGGGGCCACCGCCCTCCCCCGGGCCAGAGCCTGTTGGCGATCTGGGAACGGCGCTGCTGCACCCTCCGCCTTCCTTTGGAGAGAGGGTGTCCCCGGCGGCTCCCATCACATCGCTGCCATCAACCCTTCGAGGAGCAGAAAGAAAAGAAAGAGAAGGGGTAGAGGTGGGGGATTGCTGTCGGAAGGGACATATGTGACATAAATGAGCAATTCTACGCAGAAATCCACTGAATTTCACAGGGCGTAATGAATTAAATGAAGCGGAAAGCATGGCACGAACCGGAGATTTGCTGTAGTGACTAATGTAATTAACCTCTATTGAAATAATTAAGCCTCCTAATTTGTGCTGCAGGAGCAGCGCAACCCGAAGGGCAGGTGGGAGTCAGCCCCGCGCCGGCGGCGGGCGGGAGGCACCGGACTGCGCCGCGGGCGCTCCCTCCGCGGTGGGCTTTGGCTCTGCCGCTGGCGGCTCTCCCCGCGCCACCCGGTGCCACTGCATTCAGCGGAGGGGAACCTCAGCTCCGGCACAGACCCCAGCACCGCGCCGCGGGGAACAGGACCCCGTGCACGGTCAGCGTTGCCCGAGCGCCCCCAGATCAGCATCTCGGGGCTGTCTCGTGGGCTCTGCGAGACATCGGCGCCCCTGGGGAGGAGCAGCGGTCCCCCGGGCTGCCCAGCCGAGGGAGACAGACTGCATCGACAGCCCCCAAATGCCCTTCTCCCAGCCCCGGCGTGCCCTGCCTCAGCGGGACGCTGCTCGGCAGCTCTGCCGGCGGCACAGCGGGAATAAACCGCACAGGTTTAGGAAAAAAAAGACCTTGGTCACAAATATCCCCCAAAATGCTGCGGCCCGTTCCTCTCGGAATCGACCTCTCTCCTGATAAACTGTCGCATTTTCCTTCCTTCAGCAGAGGATTGCTTTATGCCAGTCAGCGAGGCAGGGTTTTGTTGTCGCTAGTTATTAATTTACTTTTATTGGCTGCAGTGCCTTTCCACGTTTTATTACCAAATAGCTCACACTCGCAGAATGGTTTTTCTTTTGGGTTATACAGAGCGGTTTGACTTTCCCAAGCGGGCACCAAGGACGGGCAGAACTCTGGCGGCGCCGGCGCGGTGCATCCGCTGCCGCCCGCCCTCGGGAGCGCAGGACCGGGGCAGCGCAACTGAACCTTGTAAAGTATCAGAAATCCCTTTTTCTGAGCGAAGGAGAGACAGAAGAGGCCGGCAGGTCACTAAGGAGAGAGTCACCACCTCTCTGCTAGTACTGAATGTAACTGCGCCCGACACACGAGGCTGTGGCTGCACGTTGGTGGTCCCCATCGTACGCGGGAACGGTCACTGCTGCGCCAACCGCCCCCTCGCCCCGCGGCCGGCAGGGACGGGCTGCAGACCCCTGCCGCTATTTTTCGATGCAGGAACCGCTTCATTTTATGAATGCTTCTGGGTTACCTGGCACCGCGACAACCGCAAAATGTAAACCAGCCGATAACAAAAGGAGTTCGCTGGGTCTTTTTGTTCCGATACTTCTCTTAACCATCCCAAAGGGCGCTCGTTCTCTATTTCTCTGTCTGGATTAAAGGTTTTACTCTCCCTCTCCTGCAAGCGCTCGTGTTGGTGGGATGCATTGAATCTGTCTGTCTACTGAGTTTATGTTTCCCTGCTAAAGATGGGCTGGTGATGGAGGAGCACTGCAAAAACGCTGATCCCTTTTTCCCCCCTTTCACCGCTCGAGGCACACGATGAAAAAAGCATAAGATTTAGATTGATTTTTTTTCTGTCCTAAAAATACGCACTGAAATGCTTTCATTGTCAAAGCACTGCTCTCTGTGATAAGGCGCATTTTTCCTCTATAGCAATTATTTTGAACACTGCTATTAGATTGACTGTGAAAACCCAATAGCATCACATAAGGTACCGGTGACATCGAAAGACCGGGTTCCTTCACCGCTCCCGAACAGCACCTCCCCGCTGCGGCGGGTCACGTCACTCGGGGTCCTGCTGACCTCAGGACAACAGGAAGGCGGTGGGATTATTATTTTTTTTTCGAGAAAACTGACACCTGAAATGAGTCCCCTGCACAGACACCCCGTTCGCGCTACAGTTAAAAAATAAAAATAAAAAACCTCGCGTGCTTTACTCACTTTGAAACCCGACGTAAGAACTTCTCTGCTCCCCAGACGCTGTCGGGAACTCAGCCCGGTGCTCAGCGCGGCGCTGCGGCGTGGCGGGGGAAGGTCCCTGGCAGCTCCGTCCCACTTCCCACCCGCTTTCGGGGACCTACAGGACCAAACTGGGAGGAGCAGCACTGGGGACGAAGGATGAGCAATTCGGCACCTCCGCGGCGAGGGGCAGAGCGGGCCCGGGCGATGCCCGACACTGCTCCTGGTGCGTTCGCGCGTCTCGTGCGGAGGCACAGCACGGCCGGGGCCGGCAGGCTGTCGTTCAGTTAATGCCAAAGGCAGGCAGAAACTCTAATTCACTGCACCCTTGTCAGCGGCGCTGAGCAGCACAGCTTCTCTCTGGATTTGATTATAGCTATATCACTACTGAAGATAATTGGGGGACATGTCATTAGTCTTACATCAAGTACAGCATGTATTTTTCTCAGTCATATTTACTTTAACTTCACAAAGGATTAAATTAAGTTTACAGTGATATTCGACATCTGTTGTGAGAAGGTTAGAATTCAACTGAGCAAAGGAAAGAGAAGGGAAGACCACAAACGGGGAAAACTGAGCTCTATCAGACACTAGTACTGTCTGATCCTCCTTCTCTTGCTCTGCTTTAGATGATTTTCCACATTTTGCTGCCAACCACAAAAGAGTTCCCGGGAAGAAACTGCGGTGAAATACCTCCAGGAGTGCCCTGCTGCGGCCGGAGCCGTGTGAAGGCACTCGGGGTGACACCCCGCCGGTCCTGGGCTGATTCCCCACAGAAACACACCCGTCGAGGGGACACCTCGGGACAGCGGAGCCGATCTGCGGGAAGCAGAGGATGCGCCGCAGCCCTCGGCACGAGCGACAGAGACACGGGGGGTCACGGCACCGTCCGGCCCCCACGACCACCCGAAACCCCCCTCTGCCCAACCCACCGCAGGGCGGGCAGCTGGCTGGGGCCTCGGGGGGTTTCTCTGGGATTTCTCGGGATTTCAGTACCCTTTGCACACATCTAGCTTCCACGACTTCCCAGTAATCAAGTGCAATTTGTAGGAGAAAGCTCTCCTATGGAGGAAACTCTCATCATCAAGGCACAGCCATCCATTGCTTAGCTGGGCATGCAGCGTTTCCCCTCTTTTGTTTTGGTTTTTTTTTTCAGATTTTAGAACTGGGACAACTATTTTCAGTTCGGCAGCCTCTGTTTTGGTAGGCAAAGGACCCCAGAGCACTGCCCTGCTCCCGTCCCTGCAGCAGCTCCCGAAGGACGGTGGGTGAGGCTGACGCCAGGCACGGCATCGGCGATCCGCTGGCGTTTGGATACCGGGACACGCTCCGATCGCTAATTCTGCGCCTTACAGCCCCCCATTTGCCAGTCGGCGCTGCAGAGCGAGGCACGGACGACAGAAGACGTGAAGAGTTTCCCCTCAGCCTCCTCTGGAAACACCTCTGTGCCGGAGAAGAGACCCTCAGGTGCTTCTCCGCAGCCTTCGTCTCTGCTCACGGAGGCGATGCGGAAGATTTCAAAGGTTTGTTCATTTGTTGGGGGGAGGGTGTAATTTCCCTGGAAGACTGACAGGCTCCTACAAAGTATTTACATGAAACTGTTGAGTCTCTCTACGCTTAATTACACTCGACTGAGCGCATTAACATGACTGTGAATCTTTAAAAGCTATCAGTTTTATTCTGACTGCGAAGCTAACCGTGTGAGCCGCTCTCCAGCACGTCCCTCCCCCCCCCGAGCCCCTCTCGCCAGCGGCCGCAGCCGCGCTCAGGCAGCCCCGGCGCCGGGAGCCCCCGCGCACACCGGGCTCCGGCAAAGCCGCCGCGCCAGCGGGAAAACACCGACTGCAGCCCACGGGCCCCACAGGGCATCGGCTGTTTGTTGATAACACAACTGCCCCGAGTCAGGAGCGGAAATGCTAAAAATGAGGGAAGAAACAGATAAACAAGACTGAACTGGCTCAAAAATCAGCACCATGCACTAGGTCAGCAGTACGTCCCTCCATAGACATTTGGCTCCATCAGAAATGGCTTTTATTCAGGAATAAATGAATTTAGTTCCCAGCTGCTCGCTCAGGGCTTGGGACAACACACAAGTCCCATCCCCAGGGACACCTTTGGTCCCTGCCCAGGATCAGTGTTGAGGGAGCGGTGCCAGGGACGGCGCCATTGGCCATCGGCAGGGGAGGGGAGGGATGCTGGGGCTGCCCTGTGCTGTGCTACCCAGGCGCCTGCGCCCACAGAGACAGCCCCATCCCATCCCATCCCCATCCCATCCCCATCCCCATCCCATCTCCATCTGAGCAACCTGCCGCGAGCAGGAGCTGAGCGACTTTGGGAGCTCGGCCACATTCGTGGGCACTGGGCTCCTGCAACTCTGTCTCCTGCGCTCTGGCAGGAGCCCAGGCTGTGCACAGCTCCCGTCTTACTCACATTTTGTGACTCTTCCATCTTCCACATATTTACTTCAGTCCATTTCCTACTCCAGTCTGCAACCCTGTGATAAGGCATCACCCAGTCTCTACAGTCTGGAGTTTATTGTCTCTGCTTTTCCCTCTATACTTAACACCACCGCCTTTTCAATGAATTTTTTTTTTTTTTTTGGCTGAGGGTTTTGGGGGCTTGTTTTTGGAAACACAATGCTATCAGGTTTATTTCAAGGGGTATAAAGTCCTAATGCCAGCAGCAGAGTAAAAAGCTTCAGCACCTTTAGAAAGTCACACCCCACACACCCGCGCAATGGCCCGGGACACGGGGCTCCCTCGGGGCAACCAGCCTGGGCCACGGACACACCAACAAGCAGCTTCCGAAACGGGCACACGGCAGGGATGGCGAGGGTAAACGTTTGCCACTGCCAAAGGCGGCTGACCATCAGCGTGCTGCCCGCAGCAGCCGCTCGGCGACAGCGACCACGGCCGGCACGGCGCGGCCGCTGCTGTCGCAGAGACCAGGCGTGCGCCGGGGAAGGGCGGCGCAGACGGGGCACCGACGAAGCGGCCCCGCAGCCGCAGGGCTGGCGGCCTCGCCGCGCACCAGCGGCACAACACCAAAACTCGCATGTCCACCACCGGCGGCAAAACCAGGGCGGGAAGTCAGCCATGGACCGGAGACCCACCGGCCTCGTCCAACACGACTCTGCTGCGACGGAGCCTGGAAAAGGATCTCCCCCTCCTTCCCACCCCGCTCGTCAGGCTGTGCCCATCCCTTTGCTAATTAAGCCCCTCCCTGGGCACACATACGGGGGGCTCAGAGCGAGGGGCACAGCCGCTGCACCACAAGCGCGTGCGGCTCTGCGTTAGACAGGAACCCAAACCCCTCACCTTTACACCCCTTACCCACCCCGGCAGCAGGACGTCCTGCGCGGGCAGAAGCAGAGACTGAACCCCGTAGAGCATCTGAAAATCATTTGGGTCTCAACAGGTTCCTCTTCCTGGTTTATCTCCGGCTGCAGAGCTGCAGCTGTGCTGAGCTAAGGCTGCTGAAACCTTTGGTAGTGATAATCAACATCTGTTATCTTTGGCACCGAGTACGGAGCCCTGCCAGGGTGGTATCACTTATGTAAACACAGCAGCGAGAGGTTTGAGAAAGCAAGCGGTAAAATCCAGATTTGGGGACAGTAAAGCACAGTTCAGCCGAAAGGGGTTGCAAGAGAAGTTTGTAATCACGATCTGCAGCACCAGGAAGGTTATTTGCATTTAATCTGGACAAGAAAATATAACCGAATTTACTACAACAGTTCTCCTGAGATGCAGCTTGTAGACCAACGCTTTATCTTTGCCGCTGTGCCGAACTCGACTGCGAGGACGGGAGCGCGGCTGATTAGGGCGCATTAGCATTCACAGAGAGTAAGGCACAAATCAGCGTATTCTCAGGAGCCGTGGGCAGCGGCGAGGACGGTCCGTCTCGAGGAGTGCTGCCGCCCGCCGGGACCGCCACAAAGCCCGCGGCACTGGGGGGGCACAGCCTGGGCGCGGGGGGGCTGCTGGGTGCGGGGCCGCCCGGGGCAGGCAGGGGATTTCTCCAGCCGAACTCTGGACACCCAAGATAAGTCCTTCATCCTTTCGGCCGCTGGCAGAGGTTTCTTTTGAGGTTTGTGCCCAGTTGCGCCCGTGCCGACCCCCCGACCAGCTGGTCCCACCCCCCGACCAGCAACCGACGGTNACCCAGTTGCGCCCGTGCCGCGGGAGCACCGGGGCCGTGCGGCCGCCGCGGCTGCCCCCGGGCAGCTCTGCCGGACGGAGGCTGTGGGTCCCACCCCCCGACCAGCAACCGACGGTGCCGCACATGGGACGGTTTAAAACTGCGTTTAGAGCAGTGGCTCATTCATCAATTTATATTCTGGTCGAGCCCTGTGACAATGATGCTGGAGACACTTAACGAACGCAAGCGAGCACAGTTCTGCCTGTGTAATTTGCTTCTCTCTGGCTCACACACCTCTCATCGTCCTGTAGTTTGTTAACAATAAGTATTCACATAATTCATTTCTGTAAGGACAAACCAGAGAGCGTTATTAATGTTTTGTTGCCCTTCACATATATGTCAGGCATTCACTGAATACAAACTTGAACACGTCGGTGCCCTCCAGAAATGTAAAGCGGTATTTCAGAGCGAACAAAGCCCGGGTGCTGGTACACTCGGAGCCCCTTTGCAGCGTTAGAACCCATCAATTGCACATAAATAACGAAGCAGTAGGGACTCCAATTCACAATTAGCAATGACTAATCCCCAATTCCTACGCTGGGACATCTCTGCCACACGCAGACCCTCCCAACACAGCGCTCTGTACTCGTGTTCCGCTAAACCCTGTGCTGATGCCAAAGGCCCCCGTGCCGCCCCCGGCGCAGGGACGCTCCTCGGCAGCCCCAGCCGGGGCAGAGGCGGGAAGGAGGACGCCGGCGTTACCGATGCTCGGGGTTTCGCAGACACACAGCCCCCAGCGCGGCTCCCGGTGCCCAGGAACGCTCCCGGGGGGGGGCTGGTGCCCCCGCGGCGCAGGAGGGAGACCCACCAGCAGCACCCGCGGGGTTTTCGCCGCTCCTGTGCGTTTCTGCAGAACTGCCTCTCCGCTTGCCTCGGGACGCCCCATCCCCTGCAAACACCCCCCGTGCCCACGCGGAAGGCAGTCGCCCGTGGAGCGGAGCGAACGCTCCCCCTCCCCACACAGCCCCCGTTGCAGTCGCCAGAGGAAAGGGGGGCTATGAGAGATCATTGCACTCCCCTCAGCTGGGAAATTTTGATCTTTCTGGTATCAGACACACTGGGATAATGCTCCAAAGATTTCTTCGCCTCTGACCGGCTTTTTTTGTTTAAGATTTTTTTGTAATGCTTTCCTACTTAAAGCAGACACAAACCCTCCCGGTGAAACCACGCGCTTTGTAGGTAACGTAACGATGCTGCAGAGCACAATGCTGGAAGCGTTTATTTTTAACAACCCCTTTTGTGATTTTAGGAGGACAGCACAATAAATGCTATGAATATATACATGTCTTCCTGATTGTGAACAACAGACTGGTAGCCCACAATGAGCAGTCATTTATTAGGAATGACAGGAGGAACCATCCTGCCTGTTAAATGAATACGTACATTTTATAGCACTACTTTGCGGGCTGAAGCCGTAGGTCCCCATATAGATCTTTCAGGTTTTCTTTCAGATCTTAAACAATTCGTACCACAGAAGAAAGTGTGCTTCCAACTTCAAACACATCTCTTTTGAGATAATTTCATCTAGTACACAGAAATGTAAACTGTCCTGGGAAGCTACTCTGGTTCCTGAGATGACTTTTTAAAGCTTTTAGCTCTAAAGCAATTTTCTTGGAAGGCTCTCAGTATATGGTTGCAAGGGCATCTTTCATACACCTATTATCTGGAATTTACTTCTGTGTTTGCCCCATGGAGAACTACAAAAATTCTGAAAGGTGATGCGCTTAACTGATAGTGACAACACACGCAAACACAGTATTTGAATTTCAATCAGCCATTCATTACAAAAAATGAAATGGCAGGAAGCACAGCAGCAGGGGAGTCTGGCATCAGCAGGACGGACAGGCAAATCTTCCTATTAACTGAAGCCTTTCCCACATCCTGGAGAGAGGTGACATTTTGGAAGTGTTATTTTTTAATCTACTCAAACGTATTTTTTAAATGCTGTGAACTTTAAGTAAAAAAGGACATCTAATAAACATTAGAAAAACTTGCAAAAAGAAGCATAGTCCAGGAAGACGAAACCCTCCACTGGCAATTAATAACACCTCAACTTTTTAATAGATGCACCTATAACAGCAACAGAGCGGTTGTTTCAGGCTGTGTTCCCCTGTAGCTTGTTTTCTGCTGGTTGGGTAGCCAAGTCAGGCTTTAAAAATGTGATTAACAGGTTGGCAAATGGGGCAGTTTATTAGCTTCCTGCAATTCTGCCTTCCACCCGCAGCACCCTCGAGCAGGCTGCAGCAGCGCAGCGCCTCTGCCGCGGCACAGGTCCCCGCAGCCACGGGGAGAGGGGTCTGCGGGAGCGCGGTCCCGGGGAAGGGGGCACAGGAGGGGTCACGCAGACGCCCTTCGAAGCAGCTGCACTGGCTGATGGCTGAATGGTCTCCAGATCCGATGGCTATAAAAGCTCCTGAAAGTTGCCCTTAAACCTTTCCGTAACTTAACGGAATCAGAGGGCGGTCACCCGCCCCAGAGAGCGCCCTCAAGCGCCGCGCTGGGACAGCCCGGGCAGCATCCCCGGCAAGTGACCGCGCCGTCCCCTGCCTGTCACCGGGCTGCCTCTCGCGTGTCTCCAGCCTTAACAGCGCGATTTCCATCTGCTCCCCGGGCACCACACCAGTACTCGCCTCCCACGCAATGCTAATTATCAGCACGGACCGATAAGCATAATTAGAACTGGGAAAGTAACAAGGTATTACAAGTGACTCCTTATCAAATAAGTACAATTCTTAAACCTTTGATGTGGACAGTTTTATAGAATTTGTAATTAACTTTGTCTAAACGTGTCAGAATTTGACCAGCCGGCACTGCACCTCCACGGGCAGGAGGCTCTGGGAACCATCATTGGAGATGCACGTCCTGCCCTCCTCTCGCACAAAGCACAAGCAGGAAAGACAAGCGATGGACAAGACATTTCTTTGTCTCTGTTTTGTGCCTCGTCCATAGCCCAGAGACATCTCTCCAGGGAATAAAGTCATTTGCAAGCAGATGAGAGAGTGATGGGGAGACAGACGGGAACGCAGGAGCCGGTTCTGCAGAAGCATTGCATCTGAAGAGTAATTAAAGCAGCGAAAAAGTTGCTGCTAATAAAAGAGCTGAAGCTTCCAGTGGCAAAATCCCATGATGAACCAGCCAAGCGACAAGCAGGTTTCATCTTCGCCATTTAAGAGGACCATGCACAAGTTTGTTTTCCCGCTTTAAAGTCCATTGATTTTAACAAACACGCTTTTCCCATTAGTAACCTATAAAGGGGGTGACACGGGCTCGCTCCGGCAGCAGCGAGGGCACCGGGAGCCTTCACAGCGGGCTGGGGGCACTGTGCAAAGGGCACAGCTGATTTATATTTCAGCACAGCTGATTTATATTTTCCATTCTACACGCGCCCAGGTGTTGGCAGGGTCCAGGGCTTGCACCCCGCTGCTGAGCATCCGTATGCTGAATGAGACCCAAAGCAATCGGGACCCCTCGTTTTAGTCCCTGGCAGACACAGACCCCCCCCATCCCAACTCCCTCCACAAGAGGCTTCCCCGCCAGATCTCATCTATTCTGCTGAGCAAGAGTTCGATACAGCAACTTAAATGGATACGCTTTTTGCAGCACTGACTGAGCTTTTATTCCCCAATAAGTAGTATTTAAGTATGTCTCCCCCTTTCAGGCTTTTTTCCTGGAAACGCGGGATGTGAGGGAGGCAGCCGTGCTCTCCTCACCGTCCGCAGTGACAAACCACCAGACTGAGTCATCACGGGAGAGCATGCAATTTGTGGATAAATCACTAATGCACGCAGACGCTCTTACAGAATAATTTCGGTGCAGTTGCTCCGAGGTTCCCAAGCCCAAGATGCCATCAGCAACACTGACGCGTGGCCCATTTTTTATGGGAGAGAAATGTAATATTTGGTGTAAAGCCAGGAGGAGGTGTGCGATAACGAATGAGCTCGGCCTTCAGCAGCGGCCCCTGTGCAAGGCAGGGTATTGACTCCAACATGATGAGAAAATGAAGAAGGATGATGGGGTTCATGTTATCGATTCTATCTATTCGCAGTGGCGGCAGGGCGCTCCGTCCCCCTTCCCCCCGGCCCCCTCCCGCTGCGCGAGCACGCCTGGTCGGCACGGGAGGGGACAGGCAGCCTCGGAGAGGTTTATTCTGAGCGGGACTCGCCTGTGGCCAACGGTGAACAAACAGACCCACCGGCAGCAGACCGCTGCCATCACTTTTTTCACGCAGAGCATTATTCTCACTGCCGGTCAGGGGTGACTTTTCCCAGAGTCACCAGGACAGGGACAGTGCCGGCGGAGGGGTCACGAGATCTGAAACTTGGCCGTACGATGGAGTCCCGATTAGAAAGCGCGTAAGCTGTGAATGGCAAGGTGATTTTTTTTTTCTTTTTGAACATATTACAAGTTACAGTTCATGCACCACAGTTTAATTGCATTTGCCCTCCGGCCTTTCAATTAAAAATAAAACAGAAACCACCACTTTCGGAATGGAAATGAGAATGAGAACGAATTCTCATAAAGAGGGAAATGCTATGTTTGGAGAGGAAGAATAATTATTGCCAAAGACATAATAAAGAGGGAAGGAGTATCACTGTTATATCCAGGGGCTAAACACGAGTTACTCAGACCTTTCAAAATGAGGTCACACCATAACTGGAGGCAGAAGGGCAAACGGCAGGTTATTGCGGAGCTCTGGGATCACAGTGTTTTAACTGAAATTCTGAGGTGCAGTGGCGAAAACCCTGAGCTGGGGAGAATTCAGATTAACGACTTCAGGGTACTTTCCCTGGAATTCTGCTCCGTGACTTCCCTGCCGAAGGGAACGGCGGGGACCGGGGGCCGCAAGGAGACAGCTACCCCAGCACCCCTGTGGGCTGCAGGAGGAGGAGGAGGAGGAGGGGAGGAAGGCTCTGCCGAGGGCACGCGGAGGAGCGGCAGCGCGGAGCGAGCCCACGCTGGCCAAGAGGTTTCGCGGCTCCTCGCGGCGCGGCACAGCAAAGAGCCTCCACCGGCTGTTGTGAGAACTCGTATGGCAGCACCGCGCACCCCGGCCGTGCCGCAGCGATGGGTACCTCTTGGAGTTCATTACTGCTCAAGAGAAAGGAACGCATTTCCAGGCTACGGGAATGAACACCTTCATGACAGATAATGAATAAATACCGACTGCGAATAAATAACCCACTGCTATTTCCCAAGGGATCCTCGACTTTCATTCTTGCCTCAAATTTCTACAGTAGAAAAATAAATCTACAGAGCGCTCAGTGTAAAATACCAAATACTTCTTATTCCCGGTTGTCTCTAGCTACTTCCTACCGCCTTGCTTGGAGAGAGATTGATTTCTGATTAGTCTTTGCTTTCCCCATGTATTGCTGCCGGGTGTGCCTCCCACGAAAACGGCCCTTTTTCCATCCCCGGCCCCACCAGCCGCTCTTCCCCGGGGTCCCCGGGCGGCACAGAGGGGGTCCCCGGGCGGTGATGTCCTCAGAGAGGGGCTCCGCAGCGGCTCATAGATTGACAACAGCACCACGATTCATCTCCTTCCATTAAACACACACCTCCCCCCGGTCCTGCCCCCACCGCCTCAGCCACTCACTTGGAGAGCAAAGCGGAGGGGAGAACCAGGAGCGAACCGAGCCCATAAACGCGGTGCCTTCGTCTGCTTTGCCCCATCCTGGGCACCTCTGCGAACCAGCAGTACCCAGCAGAGCACCAACGGGCGCCTGGTGAAGCCCCACCGGCTCTCCCTCGGGACGCCCCGGGCAGGGGGACGCTTTCCAGGCTGACGGGGGTGTCCCGAGGGACAGCCGTGAGCTGAGCCCGCGCGTCAGGCACTCTCCACTCGGGACTACAGCTCTCGCCTCGGAGAAATTATTGTCACCCAAAATCTCGGAGCTTGTGGCCCTGAATATTAACCACCGCAGTCCCTGCGTGCCACAGCTCCGGAATATTTTAAAAATTCTGACTGTACCGTCAGATAAATTATATCACGCTTTCTGCAGAGCTATGAATAGAAGATTTTTTCATAAGAAAACCAGGAGGGAAGACACCCATTCTTGCTATATGAATAATATATGTCATCCCAAACCTCGACCTCACAGAGAAAAATAAGTCACCACGCACAGGCTGAGATAATCTCTTACAAATGACCTTCTCATCACCCTCTCCAGTCTCTTGCTCTGTGTCCAATTTTGCTCTCATTAAATATCTTCAGAGCATTAACTTGGGACTTCTCCGCCCTGGAGGGCACCCGGAGGGATGCTCCCATCCGACCGCGGGCTCTTCCCACGCTCCAGCTGGGCTGAGCCGCACGGGGACCCCTCAGCTTCTCCGGGAGAAGGTCACAGGAGCAGAGGGAAGGCTCAGAGGTCCCAAACCTCCCGGAATACGCAGTGCGGGGAGCGCTCAGGGGCAGGGAGCCCGCCGGCGGCAGAGCTGGCGTTCCCCACCAGGCAGCTGCCTCCTCCTGTCGTCCTTCATTTGTCCCCGAGGTTCCCCGAGCATCACCAGCAGCTCATCCCCACAGCTGGGTCTGACCTTACCCCAGTGCCTCCCCGCCTTGGGGCATCTGCTCCGCTCCCGGTTTACTCTGCTGTCAACAAGCTCACGCTCAACTCGTCCTTTGCCTATTTTTCATGTTTTTCCTGCAATAACAAAGCTGCTACGGGGCCAGACAGGAGGAACCCAGGCAATGCGGAGGGGCAGTTTGGGATCTGCCCTCTCCAGACAGAAAAAGGCTGACCAGGCCATCGGGTCCCAGACACCCATCCCAGCACCTCCGCGCCGCTGCCGAGGCGGGGGGGGAGCGGGAGGCACCACTGCACCGGGACACGGCCACGTCCTCCTATCCGCGTCCCCCGCGCCGCGAGGAATTGCGATGAGGACATGGGCAGAGTCTGGAGAACAGAGAGCTGCTCTCCAGAATGGGTTCTCACCTAGCAAAGTGTGGTTAATTAACACAGGAGGTTTAATTAGCTAATATTTCTAAGGTGCTCTGAGAGCCTGAGGCGAAAGACACCAGATAACTGCGAAGTGTTATTACATTTTTGCCAGAAGTGGTTGATTGCCGTGAGCTTCCCGCACCGCCTCTCCCCTTCTCTCACTGCGTCCCCCTTTTATTACACCCCCCTAATGCAATCACTGCCCTCTCTTTTCCCCGGACTCAGTGTTTGTCCTTTGCTGTTGGCATTCGGCAGCTATTTCCCTCCTGGACACGGTGCGTGACCCCACGCTGGGGGGTCCGAGGGCTGGGGGGCTCCTGGTGGCACAGGCTGGGGGGCTCGGCCGTTGGGAGCGGGGGGCTCGGCGGGTACCACGGCACGGGCAGCCCCCAGGGGCACCGCTGGGATTCACGTTCCAGTAAGAGATCTCAGGGTTGGGTTGGGGGTCTTTTGCTGCCATTAACATGTGCTTAAGCCACAGGGAGCTTCTTAAGACAAACTCACTCACTTTCTGCTCGTGACGCGGCGCGTTCGCTATCCACACGTCCCCTTTCCTCCCCTGTCCCTGCCGGGGGGGCTGCACCGCCGGCACCCCCAGGGGCTGTTTCAGAGCGCTGCTCTGGAGAGGGGCACGGGGCGCGTGCAGAGCAGAGGAAGGGGCAGCAGCTTTCCGCACAGCGGGAGGGACGTGTGTGGAAGTTCAGGGGGGACGGGGAGCATTAGCTTTAAGGGATTGCGGGGGCACACACCAAACCAGGCTGCAGAAAAGTCATTTTGCTGCATGGATGAGTTTTAGACAGTGGATTTCCAAACTTTGATGCCTCGAAACCAGTGAGCATTAATGTGGCTTTCCCACGCCCCAGCTCAGCTGAAATGAAAAGGCAACCAACAAGTTTCAGGTCGTGCATCTACTAAAATCCACATTCTGAGCTCACAGAGCGTTGGAGGCACTGTGGGTACAGGGAAACATTGCTGGAAATCCACCAGTGTAAAAACACAAACATCATCGAAAAAACTGCCCAAAGCGAGAGCCCCTGCTGCTGTGGGGCAACAAGCGGGGGGTGTTGGCCAACAGAGCCCTTTCAGAAGGAAAACAAACAAGATGATTTAGCAAACATTAAAGACATCTCAGCAAAGCACTTCTAATTGCAGGGAGAGGCCAGAAGGAGACACAGAAAACTGGCTGCAAGGAGGACATTCGAAACATGTGCAGGTTTGCCATTTAAGATACTTATTTTTCCTGCAAAATGCACGTGCAGACACATTACAGAGCGATGCAGCATCGGACCTTTTCAGCTCATCATGTCACCTGCCTGTCACCCTGGGGAGCGGGGTAATACGTTCACCCTAAGCTGCACATCTCTGATGTGCACCCGTCTGCACTGATCGTCCCGTACCGCACGGGACACTCAGCCGGGAGAGGGGAAGATGGAGGAGACCTGCTAAATCCTCAAATCCAGAAAAGGATGAAGCAAAAAATAACTACATCCACCTTCCACGTGCGTCATGGAGAATATGGATTCAGTTTGCAGCAAAGACAGCCCGGGTTAGACATGGGGGAAACTGCAGCTTAAGGGAAGGAACAACGCAGCCCTGCACCAGGCTCTCTGGAGAGGTGGTGTGGTTTCTGTCACTGCAAATGTGAGGGCATTTCAGACAACGTGCAGTAAGGGACGCGGGTTTGATGACCCTGCAGCCCTGCCAGCCGCAGCCTTTTGGCTCGTGCCGGCGCGGTGGGGAGCAGGGGGCCACACACAGCCCTGCACCGCGACCTGCTGCAGCCCCCGCAGGACGGCCGTGCCCAGAGCGCTGCATCCCCGCTCCGCTGCATCCCTGCGCCTGCCTGCCAGAGGGACCAACCCCAGACGCAGCATCCTTCCAGGGCCACCGCTGCAACCTTTCTGAATGTGCTGCATTGCTCACACCTGAATTGTCACACAAATACCACCGGTTTAATTTATCGCGGGAGGTAATTAACACCAGGGAGCCTGGCTGCAAGGCAGCACGAATAGTTCTGGCTAACCGCTCCTGTATCTGACAATCAACAGAGGTATTTGGTTATATTAGGCCAAGGCTAAAGCTGTTGCACAGTTGCTGCTTCAGACTGTGGGACAGGACGCTGCAGCACTCCTAAACCCCCACTCCTACTGCACGGACGTTGTTCCCGGCTGTTCCAGAGGGATGAGCTGCGGCCCAGGGCAGGGTAACGATGCTCAGCCTCTCCGGTGCTATTTCCCTCCCGCTCCCGGGTGATTCTCTACCTGTGCTTGCTGAGGTGGGATCTCTGCTTGTCCCTCTGCCGGTCCCGAGCCACCACCCCAGGACTTTGCATTTTCGGCTCAGCCCTCTGCACCACCTCCACACGTGAAACTCCCTTCTGTTCCGCACATCACCCGCACACGCAGCCGGGCAGGTGCAGAGAAGAGAGTCCCGTCTTTCCAAGCTCAGCCCACCCTCACGCGCTCCCTGGGCCGGGCCGTGGCGAGCACCGGGCGGCTCCAGCGTGTTACGGTGGCGCAGCACCAGGCGAACGACGCTCCCGGTAATGAGCCGGGGCACAGCAGCCCACTTCACTCCACAGGTTACAGCAGGAGCCGCCCACAGAAGGGACTGTCCTGCGGGAGCTGGGAGACACCAGAAGTAATCCCGTATTCTGCCTCTTCTTGCAATAGGAATTCCCTATCCCTTCTGCAGTTCTTGCTTAATTAACTCACGGTGCGATCAACCGCACTGTCCCGACTGAGCCGCAGCGCCTGTCTGAGGTTCTGCAGCGCATTTACCGGTGGTGAAGACAGACAAATTAATAAACGCTCGTACAGGAGTTTCCAAAGGGCTTATTCTGTGTCTTTCCAGCACAAGCCCAGCGGAATTGCCTGTGCCAACCGGTGCCTGCGAGTGCTGGCAGCAGTCTGCTCGGCACGCTCAGGGGAGATAAGCGAGCTAATGAGCGCTCCTTCTCCCAGCTACGACCGCCGCAGCGGTCCCTCGCGAACCCGGCATTTGTCTCGTCTGCAATGAAAGCACAAACTGACTTTATGGAACTGCCACTTCGAGCATCCTGGCAGAGATTTTGGCTGATTGGGACTGTAAACACCATTGCAGCTATTACGGCAATGTTAAACATGTTTGGTTTTTTTCACAGTTTTAAAGCAAAAGCTTCTGAGGTGGCCGCAGCGTGGAAAGCATGTGTCAGTGTGGTCTGCTCTTTGCAGTGACGCTGGTGCAATCTCGGGCACTGTGCAGCGGTCGTACCACGGGGTGCGCTCACGGGGTGCCGCTGGCGCGCACGGGGATGAGGAAAGCCTCTCGCGAGGAATGGAGAGGACCTGAGGACCTCTGCTCCACCTCTACATCCGTCCTGGGCACTAACCCACAGACCAAAGGCTGCCCAGGCCCCTGGGCGAGCGTCATCAGCGCCTCCACAGACAGCACACACTGGGGGCTTCGGCCCGGACCAGCTTTCCTCCTTCCCCCATTCAAACGTGATTTTATTCCAGCACCAGGAGGCCAAAGCTACCAGACAAGAGGGATGCCATGAGGCTGGTTTATGTGGCCAACGCTCCCCGCAGCCCCGGGCTTGCCAGCACTTGCAGCCGCTCTCACCTGATGCCCTGCACATTGCCCTGTGCACCGTGTGTCCTGCCCATCACCTGCCCTGGCAGCAATTACCTTGTTCGGAAGGACACAAATATTCTGTCCCTTTACTAACAATCCTAACTGACACAGTGATTGCAACTGTAGTGCAGCAAGTCCCGGAATAAACGGAATAGTGAACATCGGTGAGAAATCCCGGATGGTTAGCCAGCTGCTCAAGCACAAGTTGTTTGTGGACATTAGAACAACATGAAAAACATCAACAACAACAACAAGAGAAGGCATTTCAGTTACTCACCAGGTGTGCTCGCAGCCCTCGTCTCCGTATGTGCCCAGGACCCCCGGGCTTCTCTCCCCCGTCTATCCCCAGCGGTCGCTGGTGCCTCTCACCGCCGATCCCGTCTCCAGCTCCATCAGCGCAGTCGGGTCGGGCGTGCGCGGAGCCGCAGCCCCGGTTGCTGAGATCCGGGTCAGGCAGCGCTTCCAGCCCTGACAGCATTTGGCTGCAGCACCTGGAATTTAATACACAGACACGGGAGTCACCGCTCGAGGAGCTATTTACGGCTCAACTTGTACCGAGCGCAGAACGATTGCAGGTCTCGCAACAGAGTTATGTTCCGCTGGCTTATTAATAAACCCTGAACCAGCAACGCCAGCTCGTTGAGCTCGGCGCCAAGGCCGCCGCTGGCAGCTCGACAGCCTGCGCCGACGGAGACGGTGCATCGCTCCCAGAAGATGCGGCGCTGTGACCCGGACCGGGCCACGGCCCCACGGGCTCCTGCAGCACCACCCGGCTGCGCCGATGGATGCGCTCTCAACAGGGTGGTCTGTGTCGGTCCCCTCCTGCCCAGCAGGCTCCCCAGTCCCAGCACATCAAAACCACTGCCCGCGCCCTTGTGACAGTCATCCTCACGCAGAGCCCGGGGGTGTTGCTCGGGGGGAGCCCCCACCGCCATCGCTGGCACCCACGAGGGTGAGCAGCCGGGGGCTGTCACAGGGCTGGACGCGACGGTCCCTCTGTCATCTCCCAGAACTGAGCTCCTGGCAAGCCGCGAGATGGAGTCCCCATCCCTGCAGGGGGGTCTCCAGCCACAGCGTCCCCCCAGGGGATGCTCTGCTGGGGCTCGGCGCGCTCCAGAGACAGAGCTTGCTGCTCACTGCGCCCTGGAGCTGGGGGTGGGAAGGAGCCCCTGAGGCCACAGCTTTAGGACTCTCCGTGCAGTCTCTCACCCCTCCTCACATCACGGGCTGCAGCTCTCCTCTCGGCAGGGTCTCGCCCACCCTCCCCGACCACGCGCAGCCCACCCCCTCCTCCCAGAGGGGCACCGGCTGCTCCCTGCAGCCCCAGAGCTGCATCCACCCTCCCCAGAGGAGCCCAGGGCAAAGCCCCCGATGCTCTGGGCAGGACTGTGCCCACAGCATGTCACCACCATCCCTGCACACCCCCAGGCAGCTCTGCATCACCTGCGGCAGTGCTGCCAGGCTCCCATCCCCATGCACAGCCCTGCCAGCAGCCAACCCCTGCCGGCTGGCCCGGCGGCTTAACGGGCATGCTCAGCACCGGCGGTAACGAGCCTGGCTCATTAGGGCCAGCTGAGCTCAAAGGTGTGGGCAATCCCTCCTCAGGGCCCGCTCGCCAGCAGGAGCCGGGGAGCAGCTCACCGCCGTCACCCTGCGAGGTGCAAACCAGGCACGGCTGCCGCGGGCAGCGAAACCCCTCCGCACGTCAGCCAGTCTCTGCGGGACAACAGGGACACTACTGTTAGGAGCTGATGAGGAGGGAAATACTAAATATCTACCAAGTCTGCAATTTTTGGTTGAGGCATGGATGAACACTAGCGCAGACAAGTAAAACCCAGCGCACTTTGCACTCTGCATTCATTCTATGGCCAATATTTGCTTTACAGAAGTCACTCGGACTAACGTGTAGGAAGCATAAAAGCACTATTTCTGCTTTACTGATTCCCAAACGGTTTTGCAGTAGCCAAGGACGCGCTGGGGAGACGTTGCAGAGGAGAAGCAAGAGCAGCGAGTCTGCGAGGCTGCAGGGGGGAATGAGTTAAACGGTTCTGCAGCAGATCAGGCAAAAAGCCGTCCCTGTTAGTCAGCCCCGCTCATCCTGCGGTGCTATTCTGTGCTACGCTCTCGGGGACCGTGACCTCCAGCATCCGTGTGGCGTGTGCGAAGGCAGAAGCAACAACACGCTGAATTTCCAGCGTCTGCCATCGCAAAGCCACCTTCCCTGCCAGCCCGGGGCCGCAGCGCATCCTGACGGGCGGCTGTTGCTGCGCTCTGAGGAAATGAGAAAGGAGAGACAGCCAGTGAAAAACTGTGCAGTGTCCAATTGAAACTGCAGGAGGAATTCCCTGGCCAAGAAAAATGAGGTGAAGGTTGAGGGGAGAAGAGCCGGGAGATATTTAATGGCCCAGACTGACTGTCTGATACAGCATCAGAGAGAATAGCACATCCAGCCCACAGAAATGCCGTGCCAGGGTACAGGGCTCATTAGTGACACAGACGGAGGTGCGTCATCTGCACTCTGTCACAGGAATAAATCTTTCCAAAAAGGCCAAATGACTTAATAAGCCTTGGGTCCTTCGTACCAGCTCTTTGGCTGCTGAGTGCGAAAGCTGTTTCTGAGAACAAGTGGTGTAGGTGGGAGCCGAGATCCATCACACCTTACCTTGCACCAGCGCAAACGGTGCGAAGCGGTGAAAACACGCCTTGGGAAACTGTATTTCCACCGCACAGCCCCAGCTGCAAGTGATCAAACAGCACTGACAATAAAAGCAATGGGAGCCCGTGTATCCGGGACAGCACGCGGTGCGGTGCGATGCATGGCGAGGGGCACGGTGCAGTTACGGCGAGGTACGCGCTGTGTATCGTCTCCATGGGCAGCGCTGCCCCACGGCTGCCCGCAGTCCCACCAGCCCCCGCACAGCTGAAGGTGACTTTGCAGAAAAGCAGATGCTGAAAGCACGTGTCTTTTTCCCGCCTCGCCACCCGTTTCTCGCAAACGATGGTCCCAGTGGTGCCCGGACAGCCGGGCTGGCTGGAAACGCCGCGGGCAGGACAGCAGCCCCGGGGCGGTGAGGGCAGGGACCCCTCCGGTGCATCCCCCCCGGGACAGCCCCTGCGGCGCACGGGGGGCAGGAGGAGGCGGTGGGTTCCCGGGGCAGCCAGCGAGAGAGCCCGAGTGCCCGGGGTGCGAGAGCTCCGGCAGCAGCTGCAGAGCCTTGGGAAGCGCCAGGCAGTGCAGCCACCCCCTTCCACCCCCTCCCACCCCCTCCGTCCCTGCGCTGCCCGGGGGAGGCGTTGGATGACCCCCCCACACACTGCTTTTCCCCTCTGGCTGCTGCTGTGCTGGTGGTGCCGGCGCAGCTCCTGCATCTGTGCCGCTGTGCTGGAATTGCGCAGAGCCCTTCCTACCCCTGCCGGCTTTTTTTCATTCCGGAGCCTTGCCCCTTTGCTCCACGGCTCGCTCAGCTTTACCGGCACAACTGTGACTCTTTCCTCTTTGCTTGTCAACCCCCCGTTTGCACACCCGACCTCACACAGGCTCTTTGTGGCGCTGCCCACAGGCGCCACCTCGCCCCCTCCTCGCTCTGGGCTCCAGCACTCTCCTCCTGAAATGCCCTGGACACCCTGTTTCTCCATAGACCGTTAATATTTACATTAATAATTATAATAGGAATTTGGATACTGACTGGGCAATACAGCAGAGCTGCTGAGGGAGTGCACAGACAAGGTTTTGGAGACAGGTCCCCTTTATTTCCATCATAAATCACCAGCTCCCTGATTCCTGCCGGTGCCGGCCCCGGGGAGCTGCACGGCATCCCCGTGCCCAGGTCTCCTGAAGCCATCGGGCCATCTGCCACCGGGCAGGACGGCGTGTGGGTGCCCGCAAGCGCCTGTGCCGGGGCTCCCCACGGATGCTGTGCCGGGAGAGCGACACCTCCGGGGACCGGCGCTGTCCCCGCGGGCGCTGCTGGTGCTGCCCGCTCACCACGGGTCACCGCGGGTCACCGCCTGCTCGTGGCTCAGCGGGTCGGAGCAACACGCTGCGACCTGTTACGGCGCAGAGGAGCCACGGAGCATCCCTCTGCAAGTTGTATATATTCTTTAACTGCGTGTTTAATTAAATAGAATACTTGCGCTTTATATTAAAATCACACAGCAGCTGACTATTTAAAACACATATATTGAATCCTGCCAACAGGGGAATGGCTCCGGAGCTGTTCCGCAGATCAGCTTCCAAGAGAAAACACTGCTAATTTCTCTGAGGCCTTTCCCAATGACCCTCCTGGGACCGGCAGCCTGGTGTTGCTATGCGAAGAGAAATGGGTCAGAGCCATTGCTTTTGCATTTAAAATACTACTTCATCGCTCACCGCGAAGACACGGAGGCTGCGGGCAAACAGAGGGGAGGCAGGGCCGCTGCCTCGGCGCGTTTGCCACGGTGCCCTCGGCGCTGGCAGGGCGATGGATTATTTCCCGAGCTCCGCTTGTTATTCCCAGCACTGCTTTCCCGTCTCTCCTCCTGGCGGAGCGCCGCCGTGGGCTCTGCCCTCGCCAGACGGTGACTCACTGAGCTGCCGCTGCCGCTGCCGGCTCCCCGCGCACCGCTGCGCCGCGGCGGGGGCTTGCCGGCGCCATGGCACGGCCGAGCCGCACGCGGGTCCTGCAGCCGGTAGGAGCCGCGGCTCCCGCTCCCCACGGGGAAGCCGATGCTGCAGCTGCGGCCGTGGTGGAAAGCGGCTCCCCGCCACCATGGACCCCCACCACTGCCACCGCCGATGTGTCTGCGGTGCCGCTGTTCTCTCTGGAGGTTAAAAAAGCCCCCCAAACCCGAAAATACAACATGTCGGGGGAGCAGCGGGTGCTCGCTAGGATCGGTGCTGCAGCGGTTGGCAAACGGGCCGGCCCCTCACGCTGCGCAAACCGGCAGCGCGGTGCTGGGTCGCCATCCTGGCACTGACGGTGCTGCGCCTCAGCCCACGCCGAAAGCACCTGGGGTGATTCATCCACGGTTTTCACCTTCTAGCCCCCCCAAGGACTGCTGGGTCCGTTCCAATGGTGAAAGGGACCCCACGACAAGGCCGGAGTGCCCAATCCCCAGCAGGGCGAGCAAGTCCAAGCGAAGATGCTCTTGGGAGGAAGGGGATGCTCTGGAGCCTGGGATGGTGTCCCGCACTAGTGGGTGAACCGGGGCGGAGAGATTAATGTGCTTTTCCCCATCCCTTTTCTTTTGGCCCGTGCTAGCATCGCGTTGCTCAGAGGGAATGGCGAGGCTTTGTTTTGCTGCTCTGGCAGGAGGCGAGGAGCCGTCAGAGCGGGCGTGAACGCCCGGCGGGACGAGCACAGGGGGTGCCCGGGGAAGGGGGCTTGGCTGGTGAACGGACACGGAGCTGGTGGATGGAACCGCGCCAGCCCCGGTTAGCACTGGTCATTCCCCGCATCGCCCGTCCCGGGCGCTGCTCCCCGCACTCAGACCCCGGGGAACGCTGTGCGACGGCACCCGGAGCACGACGGCTCTCCCCGGCGTGACGGCACCGACCCTACGGGGGACACACCGTTGCTCTGCCAGAGGTAAATCCCAGGGGCAGGGCGCTTCACCCTCCCATCGGGTACACCGCCCGGCGCTGGGACCGATGCAGCCGGTACCCCAGTTCCCATTTGAAGCACAGAGGAGCCATCAGGGGCGTGCGGGAGGCAGAGGGAAAGGCTGGTGGCTACAGGGTGGTGTGTGAGCCCAACGGGCATCCCACCGCCCAGAGCACCTCTGAGGTGGTGAACGATGTTTGGCTGGCGGAAAAAAAGATGCAACTGAAATAAATCCCCCCCCCCCCCCCCAAAAAAAAAATCCAACTATACAGCATAGATTTCAAATTATTTATTTTTAACATTCCTTTTGAAATACATGTCTACGGTTGTGCTCACTTTTGAAATGGTACATACACAAATCTCCTGTTCTCAGAACAGAAATGATGGGGTTGGACGTTCTCACGTACAAAACGCACGACGCTGAATGGCAACAGAGAGGATTGTACAAAAACCCCTAAACACAAACCACAACCTGTGCGATTCACATCTGTCAAGTGACAGTTCCAGTTTTTTGTCCAATGCAAAACGATAAATTTATTTTAAATGCTGTGAAATTAGATGATGGATGTAACACTAATTAAAGCTCCCAAATTTGAAATAATACATGATGTTTATAATACCTAATTTTACAGGTGCTTACTACCTTTTTCCTCCAAACTGTCTAATTAGTTGCCATAATTACAGGAAACAAGCTGACATTTTTTTCCAGTCTGCATCTAGCTTGAAGCTTGTTGTTTCTATTTCAGACCCAAAACCAAATCTGCGTTCCCTAACGCTTGTCCATTCTCTAACTATATTGGATACTCTAATAAAAAAGCAGTACGTTTCACTATAAACTTTAATTAGCCTATATCCTTAGATCATCACCACAACACTAATACTAAATTACGTAGAACCGATTATGAGGGTGAGAGTCAACGGGACCTCTAACAGACATCGCTATTGCTATGATTACAGCCAGAGAGAAATCGTAAGTCGAAGCCAGTGTCCCCGAGGCCCCCAGTGCCACCAGTGCCACCAGCGCCGCCCTGCCTCGCCGCGCTGCCGCGGGGCCCTGGGAAGGCCGGTGCCGGGTTTATTTCTGCGCTCTGCTGCGGAGGCCGTTTGCTCTGCGCCCCTCAGAGCGGCGTTCCTAGCCGGTCGCCAGTCGAGATAGTGCGAGAGCGCGGAGGGATCCGACCCGCAGCTAGCAAGAGGCAGCTGGGGCTCTGGAAGCATCCCTGCTGCACAAGTGCACACAGCCTTCTTAATTAGCAGGAGGCGCAGGCTTTCTGCATGGCATCCTATTCCCAAGCCGAGCGCGGTGCCACCGGCGTGAATAATCACCAGCTGGTGCCTTTGCCACCGCTGGCTGTCCCCATCCCGCGCCTGCTGAGCGCCGGGGTGCAGCGGCACCACCAGTGCCAGGCGGGTGCGGGGCTGCCCGCAGCGACCCGACGCCGTCCTGCCCGTAACAGCCCTGCCTGGCCGCACCGTCCAGGCTCTGAAGGCTTTTCATGGGAGTCCCAGAATGAAACGCCCCAGCGCCCGATGCTCTCGTGGTCTCACTTCTGCCGCACTCACCGCACTGCACTGGATTACGTCGCTGCCCTTCTCCAAGAGCGGTACCAAAACCGACCGGGGCACTTCCCACAGCCAAAGCCAAGTGTGAAATAACAGATCCTGTGGGAAACATCTTTGGATCAAGCAGTATTTTATTAGCGTACTGTCCTCCTAAACAAACCAAAAGACACCCCCCCAACGCAGAAGCCAGGAGGGTTTCCTCAACCCAGTCCCAGCTCTGCCGGGGCACAGCCTGGTTGAGGATGGACCTCTGGAGTCATCGTGGCCAACCCCCGCTCAAGCAGGGCCACCTCGAGCCGGCTGCCCAGGGGGCTTCTCCGTATCTCCAAGGCCGGAGACTCCACCAGCTCCCTGGGGACCTGTGTTATTGCTGAGTGTGGGTTTTGCGGTGGGAGCAATGGCTGTTCTCCGTGTCTAGGCTGGGACATGATCACTCACCTTCAAAAGAAAAGTCTAATACAAGTGCAAAACATTACTCGCTGCTACTGTCCCGCAGGGCGCTCCCAGCGCGTGGGGATGTGCTGGGGAAGGGCTCTGGGCTCTCCCCCGTCTCTGCCCCGGGGACCAGCGGTGGCTTTGTGTCGGCTCAGCGGGGACGGGGCAGCATCTGCCCGGTGAGCACGGAGGGATGCAGGGGCTGCCCGGACCGGTCCCCCGCCGAGCTCACTGCCACAACACATCAGCCAGGTCCTACCCAAGAGGTGTTGGGGAACGGCTGAAGCTGACGCGGTTGGAGAAGGAAACAAACGGGCCTTTGGTCACAAGAGCAGAAAGTCTGTGATTTTTGCCTTCTTGTTTTCAGAGCTTGTAGGCACTTACTGGTAAGTGGCCACAGATGTAATGTTCAAGACAACATTCAAAATAAAGATGAGTTTCACCGAAGTGCTGGTTCACGCTGGTAAAGCGGGGCTTGTATGCTCTTCTCGTGCAAATGGTTTAATCGCTTGGCTTAAGGAGCTTTCCAGGTCACATCAGCGCATGCTGGGCTGTATGCATCAGACTTCGCTGATTTGTGCTGCCCTGCTTATCAACTGTGCTTCGCTGCCCACTGAGTGAAATCACTAGAAAAGAGCATGGCGTTTTGCCTTTTAGCTCTGTTTTGTAAGGTTTAGCTCAGCGGTGATTTTGGTCTCCTCTGCAAGTTGCTTTGCTTTAGCTCTTGCCAGCCGAGAAAGCATCCCCGTCCTCCCCTTTCCTTTGCCCTTTCCGTGGAGTAACGTACCACAAATCACCACCAACACACCACCAAAACTCCGTCAGTGCTAAAGCAGAACATGATGGGCCTTCGGCCGCCTTTTGGTCTTGTTCCGGATGACGGATCCTGAAGTCAGCGGAGCCCCAGCAGAGGTACAGCCCTCAGGGCTCGATCCGGGACGGCAGAGCGAGCGCCAGCAGACGGCTGCAGCAGCCGCAGCCGAACGCAATGAGCCGCTGCCGTGGGGTCCCTTCCCCGGACCGGGCTGCGCAGGAGCCCCTGGGCTCGGGGTACAGACGCTGTTTGGCTGTGCCACGCTCCAGATGGGATCCAGAGAGAATTTTGCAGAACATTGGCCCTCTCCTCTGCCCGAGTCAAGGCGAAAATGAACCCGAGAAATTGGGGGGGGGATGCAAATTGCTTTTTTTTTTTTTAAATGGGCATTGCCTTTTTACTGAGATTCATTTTAATGCATCACCGCACTAACAAACTGAAAACCTGCATTAGGAAGTGACTCACATGGAGGGGAAGCAATGGAGACAGAACTGCCGGTGATTTGAAGACGCGTGCTCCCAGCGGGACGCGGGCCAGCCCCGCGCAGGCAACGCGCTGCCCAGACCCGCGGAAGGCGTCGACGCGAGCAGCCCGCGCCTCGCACCGCTCCCAAGGGCAGGCTCGAGGCAGAAACCACAGCGGTACCCATCACAGCAAGGGCCTCCTCCCGGCAGCCTAAACCAAGATGCCCGGTGGCACGAGCGTCTCGGTCTTCGTGCTCCGCACGGCTAAACACGAAGGGCTCATCCTTGCAGAGTCCGTCCGAGGCCCCGCTCGTTCCTGGCACCGCACCATCGTGTTCCTGGCACGAGCAAATTTGCTTTTTCATTATTTAACACCGTGCACCTGCTAGATCCCACATTCCCTAACAAAGATAATAATAATTTCCTCGTTAAGAGAAGCTATTGAATCAATAGCACAGAGCTGTGAGTGAATTGAGGTCATCTGTCTGCTAAGACCGGCACTAGTCTCATTAAAAACTATGTGCGAGGGGGACTTTACAGAAGATGCTGTTCTGAACTGGCTTTTCACTACTTCCTCCTTTTTCGGGTGAAAGGCTTGTTCTGATCTATTTCTGAGCGCTGCTTATCTCCAGGCCTTTGAAAATCCCCTTCCGGCCCCGCAGTGGTCATCTCACCCCACAGAGCAGCATTTTCCCACCGCAGCCCTCCTGCGCAGCGCCCGGAGCCCGCGGCAGGACGGGCGCTTTGCTCCGGCAAAGGGAGCAGCCCCATCCCAGCAGAGCAGAGGGCTCGGCCGGGACAGCCGGCGCTGCCGCGTGGGGAGATGCCGCTGGCGCGGGCTCTGCAGCGCCCTGGCGGACGCGGCGCGGCTGCTCCAGCTCCACACCGAGAGCGTCCCCCTTCCCGCGCACGCGAAGGCGCAGTGGCAATCCGGACGGAGACCGAAGTCCCCGTCAGACTCCAACCGAAACAAACCTCCGCGAGGAACCGTGCTGCGTGCCGATGGGGAAGGATGCCTCCTGTGCTCCTTGGGAAGGATGCGCCGGGCGAGGCGCGTTGTGGCGCCGGTGCCTGTCTCAGATGCCACTNTGAGACAAACCTCCGCGAGGAACCGTGCCGCGGGCTGCCGCGTGGGCCGCTCCCCGGCGAGGCCGAGCGTGCCGACGGGGAAGGATGCCTCCTGCGCTCCTTGGGAAGGATGCACCGGGCGAGGCGCGTCGTGGCGCCGGTGCCTGTCTCAGATGCCACTGAGGGCTGCCACATACTGTGAAAAATAAATTAAGGTTCGCCTGGGTTTTGGTTGCCTCGGGCTGACAAGGTGCAAAACAGCTGATCTGTATTTTCGCCATCCCGTGATTGCTCTTGTTACGGGCCGTAGCGGTGCCGGGAGAGGCAAGCTGCCAAACTGCCACCGTTTTTTGATTCAAGCAATTTCTTAACACATGAAGTTGTAGGAGGCTTTGTGCTTTGGAGACTACAGCCCTCATTTCCAGGAGTGAGAAAAATCACAAAATACGAGCCTAAGTAAATGCCTAAAGGACTGTTTAAAATATTGTTAGATTGTCTGGTGAAATAAAGGCTTTCCACAAGAATTCAGTGTGTACTCACAAAGAGCCAATGTTGTCAAATAGTAAATTTGAACTCATTCAGTTATTTACATTTACTATGATAACAACCATGATTATATAAATGGATTGAAGCTCTGGAGTGAAACATCCAACCCCCGCCTTTGCTTGGGCTCATTCCTCCAGCCACTTTCTTTACAGCAAACGCTCACGGGCTTTTTTTCTACCTCACACTGTTCCTTTTGTCCCGCGCAGCCTGCAGTGGGTGGCTGCAGAAGCTGCAGACTGATTTCACATCAGCAGCCGCGTTTCTTTTCTTCCGGAGCCGGTGTGATTGAAAACCCCTAATTCCGCGCTGCCTCCCTGCTCACGCATCGCCGAGAGGTTCCTCTTTCAAAATATTGTCACTCAATATTTATGTGGCATTTACATGCGCGGTGCCTGTTCTGGTCCCCAGTCACGCGCCCGCCGCAGTCATTTTGCACCGGGACCGGGGATGCTGCGGAGGGAGCGGCAGCGGCTCTCCCCGTCCTCCGCTCTGCTCTGCCCAGAGCAGCAGGAGGTGGGAGCAGGACACCTCGGCCCCCGCTGCCGGAGCTCCGTGCTCCCCCCTCGCTGTTTGCTCCTCGCCAGGCTCAGCGCGGGCACCTTTGTGGGCAGAGCAGAATGGAGGAAAAAAATAGATATCCATCTCCCCGTTCTCCCTCCAAACGCCCTTTACTGTCTGTGTCTCTCAGCCCCAGATTAGGAGAGCGTGCTTAAAATTTAGTGATGGTAAACCCGGACCTGGCTTAAAGCTGCTCCCGTCCCCCGGCGGCACTGCGCACGCTCCCCGCCGCGCACCATCGCTGCCCGCGGGGTCTGCGTCTCCTCAGCCCCTTCTCTGCCCGGGAGCTGCCACAGCAACCAGCGGGGCCAGGCTGCCGGGGACCTGCGTTCTCCTCTGGATTTTTTTTTTTAATTCCCCATTTCTTCAGTTTCTCTTCTCATCTCCCTCCTTTCAGTCTTGTTTTTTTGCCTCCAGGCCATTTTCCTGCTGCGCCACGGGGGAGGGATGGTGCAGCCCAAAACCAGAGCGCAGAAAATCACCTCCCAAAGCCGAAAGCGGGGAGAGCCGCGGGAAGCAGCTGCGCTGAAGGACGGCACCTCTGGCACAGCAGGGGAGAGCCACGGGACGGGTAGGAAAAGCAGACGGTAAACAAGATAAACAATCTCCTCGTGCTGCGATCTGCAGAAAAGCCACGGGGACGATGGGGCAATGAGCGTTGCAGCCCCATGGAGCTCAGCTAAGTCACCGAGTCACACGTCAAAACATCCCCCCTCTCCTCAGCCCAAGGACCAGCGACGAGAGCATCGCTGCTTCTGCGGTCCGACGAAGTGAAGGTGTGGAAAACGCTACCAGCAAGGGGAACTTGCACTCGGGGCTTGTTCTGGGCCATCCCGTGAGCCCTCGCGCCTCCCCGCACCCCGCAGCCGCGCGGTGCCCTGCTCCATCCGCCCCCGCTGCCCCCGGGCACCCGTGGTGAGGGACAGCTCCGCTGCACGTCCCCGGCACTGGCACCGGGCTGAGAGCGCCGACACCGACGGCAGCTGCGAAACGCCGAAGCCTGGGGAGCCAGCAGTGCCACTGCTCGTTACAGGCATTTTAATTATTCTGCTGCAATAAACGGACTCCTGGGCTGGGTCAACCTTTGCATTTTACATGTCAAAGACGCCTGGCAAAAAAAAAGTGATATTTAGCCCAGCCTGGAGCTGTCACAACGGGCACAAAACCCCGTCTTACCCTCCTGTTCAGTGACCCTTGTTCTAAGGAAAAGGAATAAAAAGATTAATGAATGCATCCATATGAGCTATTAAGAGAAAAATAAAGACAGAGATAAAGAAAGATAGAGGCAGAGAATGGTAGAACCTAAAACACGTGTTTTCTGCAGTTTCATTTTTTATACAATAGACGCAGTTTCTTTCTTTCCTCACAGTGGAAGGATAGGCTCGGCAACCATCTCATCAACACAGCGTATAATAACATCTCCTTGCTATTAATATGCAAATTGAAATGCACACACTGATTAAAAACATATTAGACAAAGGCTATTGTCAAAGACCCGTGAGCACGCTACGAAGCTCAATTAGCGAGCAGCGGCCCGGGGAGGGGATGCTGCTTACGCCGCTCCCTTTCAAGCAGCGGCGCGGCACACCAGCCCACGCCGCGGCGGCGAGCGACCCGCTCCCGTCACTGCCGCACCAGCAGACGTCCAGGGTGACTGCAGCTGCTCACGTTCTGCCCCGCGCCCGCAGCCAACCCCAATCCGCAGCCCTGCTGCTGGGGGGTGGGAATCTGCATCCTGGCCGGAGTACAAGCCAGCTGCACTCAGCAGTGATTTCCAGCAGTGCTGGCAGGGTTATGAGATGCACAAAGGTGCTGAGAAAATGAGGATATGATATAGAGAAGGAACTTCATGGAGTTTGCTTTAGATCCCCTGTGACTTAGGGTACAAGTAATAGGTAAGAAAACAGTATAAAAATGCAGTACGTTGCTCTGGCTGGAGGAGTTCTGCAGCAGTCTCCCGACACAGCTCCTCAAAGCCAGGAGAACACACTTGGCAAAGACAAACATCACTGGGTCAACAGGACCAGCTCTATCATCCCTATTCCAACACTGGAAATAGAAATTAGACTAGAAAATTTATCCTGAAGTCTTGCAACTGAGCTCTGTGCAGTAATTTAAGCGGGGAACACTCTGCAATGTTAATGGACATTTGCTTTCTCTCTCTTGAGATCCTGAATGTTCAACCACCAAATTGGGTCCTCCCCATCTCACAGATCAGCAATGGGTCTGGAGGTTCCCAATAACCCCTCACTGGCGGGAGAGGACGTTCAGCTGGGCGCACGCTTGAGGAGTTCGGATGAACACAGAGAAGCGCAGAAAGCCGCCAGCACAGCCCGTGGAGGGATGCAGAGTTTCACATACATCATCTGAAGGTCATGGAAGGTGGTTTTAAAGGTCAGGACTTGCTAATTAAGTTGATGCAATAGGAACTTAACAAAGAAAGTACATCTTACGCACTAGGAGCATTCTTCTCCCGTGATTAATTTCTTTGCGTTAAGTAGCGTGTCTCGGGGTCGAGTCGCTCTACACACTGTTGCCATAGAGCTCTACTGCCTTCGCACCAGCAGCCGGGTAAAAACCATGTGTTGTTTGTGCTGCATTATGTCTGAGCACCAAACACCACAGGAAGTCAGCACCTCACCTCCCGAAACATCACCTCGCATCTTTGCTCCAGAGCCTGCAGAACTCTGTTAGGATGTGCTACAAAACTCTAATGAAACATGTCTAAAAGATTACAGTTTTGGTGTTAATAATCACACTTCCAGCTGTCTCCGAGCACCAGCAGTACTCCGGTTAGCGCTGCTCCTTAGAAGTGTGTGTGTGGCATGACACAACCAGACTGACGCTTAATTATTGAGATTTACTTTCTTTACAGAACGTCTTGCACAGAATTTTAAGCTCGGAAAATGTTTGGCCAGAACAGACAAAATTAAATTCTGCTGGTTTGGTTTTTTTTTAAATGAAGAAAATATATGCAAATGTTCTCACCCTTCAATTAAAGTAACCTTGGGGGATGCAATGGTTGCACCGCATCCATTTTCAAAGATCTCTAATGTATTGACACGCTGCGTTTAAGCCGGCGGTGGTGTACCCGTCTCGGCATCAGAGAAGAGCGTGCGATCTGGAGGCGTTTCTGCAGGGATCACTGGCTTCCCACCAGCAGATTTGTCTTTTTATGTCTTCCTTTGAAGGCCTAATGAACTTAGGAAAAGCAAGAGATGAGAAGGATTTGGGGACCAGAGCCTGATTGACTGGACCAGAACAATACTGGCAACAAATGCAAATATCGCACTGCTCCAGTTACCCCAGTCTGGGAGAGGGCAGAGCAGGGGGATGCGATGGGGCGTCTCACTCTCGCCCCACGTGCCTCGCGCTCACCGGGGCCGGCAGTGGGGCCGTGGCCGGCTCGGCGGCAGCGCTGACCCTCCGGCTCTGGCGTATGAACAGCTTTGCACCACCGCTGCCGTGTCACGGGACAAACTGTCTCCCTGAGAGCTGCCGGAGCGGCACAAAGCGTTGATTTTTCCAAATTAGAGACGGGTCCTCTGTGTCTGGGGGTTCTCTCAGACCGAGCAAGCCGACGGCTCCCGGCCGAGCCGCACAGCCAGGGGAGAAGGGCGACCCGCGCCGAGTCCGGCCCCGCTCACCGCCGCAGCAGCGGAGCTGTCGGCACACCTGCCTGGGGTAGAAACTGTGTTTGTGCTGTCATTAATTTGCTGCAATTAGCTTGTAGTGATTACTTGAGCACACAAGTTGGAAGATTTTTTTTCCTCTCCTGACAAAACCGCACTGCAGCAGCCCGGTGCAGCCTGGTGCAGCCCGGTGCAGCCCGGTGCAGCCCAGTGCAGCCCGGTGCAGCCCAGAGGGAGGTGCATGGGCTGCAGAAAGGGAGAATTTGGGGGGAAGGAGGCTCACAGAAGTCAGGCTGCACACGCGTGAGTGATGTGCCCTATTTCCGCAAATCATTCTCTCCGTAAAGAGGCAGTTTAGCTTCCGAAACACCGGCATCTTACGTTATCACCCAAACCACAATAAATGAAACAGCCCCACAGCTACGAAACCTAAGGAGACGCTTACTCATCTGTGAACAACCCATTCTCCTCCACACATGAAAGGCATTGATGCAAGAGCACAAATTAATCATGTAGAGCTTCTTCAGTGTCTTTTACTGTCCCCGGAGAGTAAACAAGGAGGTTCCGCAGTGCGTCCCACCCTTCCCTTCGCAGGACGGGCGGCAGGAGCGCAGCGCACAGCCCCGCCGGGCTCCGGGCAGGCTCCGGGATGCCGAACGGCAAAGGTCCCTCTTCCCACTCGGCTCTCTCCCCGTTTGACGCCCTCAGCGGGGACGAGGCGACGCGGCGCTGTGGGTACGGCAGGGTACGGCCCTGGAGCGGGGTGACCCCGCTCCGCAGGAACCACCCCCCGCCACGGGCTGTCCCAGGGCAGGCAGTCCCTGCGGCAGCCCCCAGCGCTCCCGCGATGCAGCACAGGCAAAAACAACGCACACGTTGCGTACGTGAGCATCTGCAAGGAGAGGTACACAAATTACCTCACGGGTATAGAAAATATTTTCAAACACATAACATGAGACGAAGACAGGAAGAGTTAGTGCAGAAGAGGGGGAGCACGGGAGGGACAAGGTTTTGTGATGAGCTCCATGGGCTCCCGCTCCCCCCCAGCAGCATAAGGGAGGAAGATGAAGGGAAAAATCACTTCCAGACAGACCGCACACTAGAAGCACTCGTAACTTACTTCATTTGTCCCTTTTGTAAGTAAAGATATTCTTCAAGTATGTAACAGCGTCCTCTACATCTGTACGCAAAGCTCAGCACCGGTCTGCGGCTGCGCCCGCGGCTCTCCCGGGTTACGCGGCCGAAGCTCTGCCCGTGTCCCCTGGGCCACAACCTGCCCTGCGCCACGCGGGGAGAGGCGTAAAAGCCCTAAATGCTAACTAGGAATGGGACTGGCGCTTCTCTCTCTTTCCCTACGCCTCTTAAGGTAAACTAAACCAAGCACAAGCAAAGCGCAACAGGAAAGGTTTTCAAAGCAGATAAAGACAGTTAGGCAAACTTTAAAATTCAGTGTGTTTTGTGTCTGTCTCCTGCCTGTCACAGCGAAAACATACGAGTTTGCCCCACATCGTCTGTAACTTCCATCATCACCCATGATGATATTCATGATATTCATATCCATCTCTCCCGCTGGGACGATGACCAGCAGGATTGCTCTGTTCTCTCAAGTCAATTAGCCCAGCTATTATACACATGTAGCACGTCCCTTTGATTAAATGCCAAATGAAGATAAAGCACGGAACATTGCTTATTGAGTATATTTGCCAACAGATTTCATATGCTACGGCAAAAAAAAAACCCAAATCCAAATCACAGGAGTCTCATTTCTTCTTAGACTAGAAGGGGTCTATTTAGTCTTCACTGCTGGTGGGCAAAATAACACGGGCTTCCATGGAGCATCGACTATTGATCTTCCTCCTGATTTTGGAGAATTTTTTCTCTTCTCTCCTGAAGATTTGGAAAGAGTCTTTTAAAAATAAATCTGTTCAGTTTGGGCTTTTCATTGCCTTTGCAAGGTAAAAGAATCATTTCCACCAACAAAATTAGGTTTGTTTTCACAACAAGGGTGACCCTAGCAGCAAGGCAGAGAGGGCTTTCACAGTCCCAGATGGACGGTAATTAAGAAGCCAGTTACGCAATATTATCACTGCCAAGGACAGCCGAAGCAGCTCTCCACGGCACTGCTCCCTGCAGCGCGTGTCCCGGAGCTGCAGCAGGACACCCCGCAGCTCCTGCAGCCCCCGCTCCGCTCCAGCCCGCCATGGAAGATGAACATCTTCCCACGGCAGGGAAAGGTATGAAAAACAGAACCCCGTCAGCAGGAGATTAAGACTATTTTTCTTCCTCTGGCATCACAAGGTCCCCTCCAGGAAAAGCCTGCTCCCGCTCCGTCCCACGGGCTCATTTACAAGCGGAACCGCTTGTACCGGCGGAGCCTACAGGTACCAGCACCGCCTTCGGGACAATTACTGCGCAGCATGGGCTGCCCTCTGGCTTCGTGACTTTAAATATTGCCTTTCCCCAAAATATGGTTCAGCACAGGCTTACAACGAAGCTGCCTTGGTTTCACATGCACATCTGCCCCTCAAGACTGCTCTGCTGGACAAACCCTTTGGGTGTCGCTTCCCTCGACGTGAGACGGTTCACAGTTACTGCGCAGTGCCTACAGCATCCTCTGCTGCAGAGCCCGAGATCTCGCGGGCTGCCGTACTGCAAATACACAGTAATAGTCATCATTCTACGAACATACAAAACGGCATTGGCACCGCAGCTGCCGCTTTCCAAGCGACACACCCGACATCTCTCGTCTGAGTCGTACAGTGCTGCTCAACACCAAAGTGCAGCGCAACACGCTTTGCTTTGGTCTATCAAGGTGCAGAAGAGCGGATGGAGGACACAGATTGATCATCTATGCACGATTTGTTCACTTGGCAGAAAACTCACAAACCTGCAGGCCGCGGCGGTGAGCTGGGGATTACATTAAAAGTTTCCCCGGTGCAGAGCCCGTAGCAGCGGGTCACTGCTCCTCCTTGAGATGCTGCAGAAGCGGACGTGCACCTTGCTGGGATTCCCGGTAACGGAACGGATGGATGGGTACGCACCACTGCGGCCTTCCAAAGAGAGAGGAGAGCCTCCAGCCGCGCGCACAGAAAGGAAACATCAAAGCCTGTTATTGCAGAGATGCAGAAGGAGGGAAATGGCCACAGTCTCAGAAGAATTGTGCTACTACACATACATAAAACGACCAGATTGCTCTTTAAAAAGGTGGTGCTCAATCTCCAGCAGCATTCAGGAGACAGGTTCTCTGCGTGCAAAGCGCACTCACCAAGTCTTTGTTTTGCATCGCTCGCAGAACCTACGANGAGTCTGTGTACCACAGGGCACTGGCAGGTTTGTTTTGCATCGCTCGCAGAACCTACGAGAAACGGCATCGTGTTTGTCGCGGCTCTTTGCATTGCAGCGGGTTGGGTAAGAAACCTGATCTCTTTGTGCTTGACTGCAGTAGAAAAAAACGAAAATCCTTGAGAGTTCCCTCTTTTCAATGGATAGAGTGACTTCTGTTCCCGCACCTTCCCTACAGACGAGCACCCGTCGGCTGCAGACGGGGGGCGGCACAGCCAGCGCTCCTCTCGGACGGTTGAGGCTGCTTCCGTCCATTTTGTCTCCCTTCAAATCCTTTGAGCTTTTTCCTCCCTGTGAGCAGGGACCCCCCGAGCCGCAGTCCCTGCCCCGGGGCGCCGGCAGCGGAGCCGTCAGAGGGGGTCCCGCACGGGCAGAGGGACCCCGCTGGGGGCTGCAGCCCCTCACGCTCCCGCAGAGGCGGCCCGGACGAACCCTCCGCCTCTCACACTGCAAACTCGGCGGCAACGCGCAGCGTGTTCTGGCGCAGGGAAAGCCTCCGGGTCCAGACCCGCTGCCCACGCCGAGGGGAGCGCCGGGGCTCAGCGGGAGACCCGCGGCTCGGCAGCGCCGGGCTCTGACAGCGAGGGGCCGGGGAGGCAGCGCAGTGCCGGCCGGTGCCTCGGCGGAGCTCTGCCGTCAGCGCGGCTCCCAGAGCACCGGAGACTCCGTCCCCGGGCACAGAGGATTTCTGCCCTGGTGCCAAACTCACCAGTGCGGCAGCGCCCCGACGCTGGCGAGGGCTCTCCCTGCCGCGGCCGGGGCTCCCAGCCCAGCGCCCGCCGCGCGGCACGGGCAGCTCCGGGGACACGCGACGTTCACCAGCCTCCGTGTCCTGAAACCGGGCTCCGCACGCCGCCTCTCCACCGTCCCCACCGCCGGTCCCCGACGCCTCTCCACTGTGCGGGCGCGCAGGGAACGCGCTGGCAGCTGGTGCCACCTGCGCGGGACGGCCCGGCGAGCTCAGCCGCCGCCACCGCCATCGCCGGTGCGGTCCCGCCGTCCATCCCGCCGCTCTCCCGGAGGACTGCCTCTCCCGGGCGCCGCGGAGCTTTGGGTCAGCAGCAGCAAAGTCGATAAAGCGAACGGCTTCCGTCTAGCCCGTAGGAATCCTACCGGCAGGAAAAGGATTTTATGCTTTCACTTTAGTTTTCTTTGCTCAGTGAACAATTTGTTTCTCTGAAGACAAAGAGGAGAGGAAAAAATTCATCCGTTATACAATCCCCGTGATTCATTTTTTGCTGCTCTGTATGTGTTGACACAAACCATGCTGGAGAAGGTGAAGAAAGTATGTTTATTTCTGGTTGAAGACTGATTACATCACTATCATGGATCATGTAATAGAATAATTTTATACTCTTGGGAGGAATCTAAGAATAAATATGAAAAAGTAAAATATTTTGTTTCCACTGTCTCTGAAGATGAGTGATGATTAAGTGCTGTATTTACAGGATAGTTGTTATACTCTAGACTCTGTGCTGAATAAATATTATCTTGAAAGGGTAAAAAAATCCATTGAAATATTTTAACTCACCACAAAATTAAAAAAAAAAAAAATCCATGTATTTGTCCAAAGCGAAGGTTAGTTACATGTTAATTATCGAATCCACACAGGATCATTGTCCAAGCAAGCATCCTCTCCTTGCTGACCAGCTCCCCTCCGCAGAAGAAGCCTCGGCGGTTCCCCTCGTCTCGACCGGCGAACTACTACTGGTTCTTGAGGCTGCAAGACAGAAACGAAGCAGCAGTCACTCTCCGCCCGCCGGTCCCGGCTCCGAGCGGGTCCTGTGCACCTCCGGAGCTCTGCCCGCGTCCCCCCCGCGCCGCGGCAGCGTCCCGCTCCCTTCCCCGGCAGACGCAGACGGTGCCCATCTCCCCCACCTCTTCCAGCGGCCGGAGCTCCAGCGCGAGGCACGTCCTGGTCGAGCCGGTACTGCGGCAAACTGCAACTTTTCTCGTAATGACCAAAGAAAGGGTTTTATGTGAGTGGTGAGGAGACTTCAATTCTAAAAGATATGTAAATAAACTCTTTCTACCCAGAACTTATTTGCAATTTTAAGGACAGTTTTGTATTTTATGAAAGAAAACTGCTGTAACAATTTGAAAAAAAGCGTAGTTGCTTTAGGTCCTCAATTTAAATTTGTTTGAGAGCCTACCGAACCCTGCACACGTTCCTTGTTCGTCACCCAATGCATTTTTGGCCAATAAAGAGTTTCTCATTCAGCAAGCGTTGGCGATCTCAGGTTTACACTTTGAGAAATCAGTCCAATGTTTATGCTTTGCAGTACAGTAATTAATCCATACGCCCGACACCCCAAAACAAAGTTGCAGGAACCATTCTGGGGCTTTCAAATTATGATCAAACCAGAAGAGATCAGATATCTTTATTTTCACTTACATTAAAAAGGAAGAGAGACAATTTAATCCTGTAATGAGAGAAAGTATTACACACTCTCTCTTCATAGGCAATGTAATTATTCAGCTGCTCTCTGGAACTGAAATAATGACAAATTAAAATGGCTTTCAATTCCATCTACCTTTTATAACTATTCATCTTCTGGAGTTATTATCACTCTAAAGGCTTCTTTGTATTTTAGGCATCAGCCACTATATGTTAGAGAATGTGCAACCGCTACCAATAAAAGTTGCACTCATCAAGGTAAGAACAAAATCATTTGGCTTTGTTGTAAAATATATGGTACAACTCAAGTATTTAATATTATTTCCTGAAATTTATTGGAAAGCTTGTATCAAAGACTGCATTCGTTCTGGGTGAGGATGCGCAGGAGGGAGCTCGGCCTCTCAGCGCCGGGGACGGGGGCTGGAAAAATCCCGGGGAAACAGGAATAACGTTTTGCATAAAATCCGACACAAATGCAGTCGGGCCAGGAACGGCCAAAGGCTTCGTCTTGTCCTGTCCCCCACCTTTTGGCACATCACAAACTGCCGAAGCCCCCGAGCCGGCGGAGCGGCACGCGGCGCCCGAGGAGACGGCAGAGCGCCCAGCAGCTGCCGGCGCGTTCCCCACGCCACGTACCGCAACCAGGAAGATGCTTCGGCCACAACGGGCTGCAAATATTTGTTTACACTTTCCTAAACAGATTGAAAGAAATATGGAAATGCAATGACGGCGAAGGGTGACATTTCTCCAGGCACGATATTTACAGTATTGTGATTAGCTCCGATTTCTGAATAGCCAAGCAGCTTATGTTAATAAATACCCTACTCCAATTAGACATCTGTGTTCTCAATCAGCGTAAAACCCCTCGCAGGCACCAAGCCTGCTGCCGTTCGCTCCTCAGAGGGCCATTAATCATCTGGGCTTTCGCAGGGCACAACCCAGCGACCCGGTGAAGGGCTGTGCAGGAAGACCCTCAGCACACACCTTCCAAACTAGAAATGACCCTGCCCAACCCCCGGCACTCATTTTGACCGAATGCTGCTCTCCTTCGTTAGGTTCACATTCTGTACAATCGATTTTACCCCAACGACAGCTGCAGGATTGGGTCCCCTCTATGCAAAAATCATAAAATTAATCAGAAGGGCTGAGTTTGAAAGGGAAACCTAGACATGTATTAGCATCCATGAATGTGTAAATGAGCGGTTATAAAACCCCAGAATACATTTGTGAGCTCTAGATGTGGCAGAGAGGTCTGGCTGATCAAAGAGACAAAATAAAGGCGAGAAGATAAAATTCTTCTTTATGGCAGCGGGAATCATTATCCCCATATAGTCAGACTCTTAATTAGTAGGGCTGGATCGGAGCCTCCCATCGCTGACAGCCAGGACGGCGGAGGACAGCTCTCGGCTCTCGCTATCCGGCGCGTTATTGCAGCGTGTGACACATCTGCAACCGGCCCGGAGACGGCACTCACACCAGACGTGGGTCTGAGCTCCGGTACTCTGCCAGCGGCACCTCTGGTCCTTTCGCCCGCCGGCGCCTGAGGAGCCGCTTCAGAGCTGGTCACGGGCGCTCCGGGGCACCTTCCCCAAACACGGCCACTTCCTCCTGGACGCAGCCCCGCACGCGGCGCCCCGTCCCCAGTCACTGCCCCGCGTGACGACTGAAGGAGGGACGCGCTTTTTGCAAAGCCCTAAGTTACTATTCCACATGAGAGTTTCTTTGACCCCAGAATGTGAATCTCTGCTGGCTTCTTTCCTAACTACCCGGGACTTGAATTCTCTGTTGTTTGTTGCAAATCACTTGTAGCAGTGATTTTTCATCTTTCCAATTTACATAAACCAGAAAAAAGGGAAGTTTTGTTTCTTTCAGCCCGCAATAAGCAGTAAGGAGCAAGGCTGGTGTGTGGTTCTCTCCCAGGATTTCAGGGATAACGTGCCTTCCTCCCTGCAGCTCCCCACGAGCCGTGTTTTGGCTGCCACCGGTCCCCATAGAAACGGAGCTGCTGGACCGCGGTCCATCCGAAGTGCCACCGGCACCGCCGCGCGCCTCGCTCGTCATCCTGCTGCTCGTTGCGGGGAGGAGGAAGGCAGAAGGGGGGATTAAAAAAAAAACCCAACTTCTATTTCTGGAAAGCAAGTCAAACAATGACTCAATCATCTCTACACAGTTCATAAATCCCTAATTAAAGGTTTAGTGCTCCTCCCCGCTGCAGATGTTCCAGAGTCCAGCCACATTTCCAAACCTGCCTCTGTGCCGGCGTGTGCACGCTGCCGCCAGCGCCGCTCACCGGAGCCCGAGCGGAGCCTCCGGTGCTCTGAGCGGTGGCTCCGCCGCTCCGTGTGAACGCACATTCCCGTCAGAGCGGGGACGAACACTGCCTGACCCCCGACATGGGCAGACTGGATGCCAGATTTGTGATGCCTTAAAAGAAATATTCTCCTGTACCTGCGTCTAGCCCCAGTTCCTGACTTCATGACAGGATAAGAAAAGGATGGATTTTTCCTTTATTTTCAAATACACAGCTTAACGTACCACACCCTGGAGAAACCCTGGGAGCCAGCAGACATCATCGTGCCTTGTGTATTCCTTGGCCAGAGGGATAAGGACTTGCTCCATACCAACCACCTCCTCCTGCATCTTTTATCCCACACCAAAACACCAGCCAAGACACTTCCAGCTTCCCCCCAGCCCTCCGTTTTCCCCACCTTTTGGTCAAACAACTCCAGTCGGAAGCATTCAGGAGAGCCCCTGAAACCCCTGCACGTACCCGGCTCAGCTCTCCCCGCCAGACGCCCCCGGGGCAGCGCAGGGCACAGCCGCCTGCGCAGCCCTCGACGCCCCCTCTGCGGACGGGGCTGCGGCACCGCCAGCGCCGCGCTGCGGAGCGACGGCGGTCCCCGTAACACGGCCGCTGCGCGGCAGTTCCAGGGCTGCTACGCGGTGGGTTATTTACAGCAACTCCAGCAGCGGCTCGGTTGTGTGCTGCTCCCTGGAGAGCTCTCAAGAACTATAATAAATATCCACAACTTGACTCATTCCTCATACAAGTTCTTCTCTCCTAAAGCAGCTTTTCAGAAGACTCATCTGCCCGGTATTTTTTGGGTGCTACCAGCTTCCAGCCCGCAATCCCCTTCCCTGTTAACCTGTTCCAGAGCAAAATCCCTCTCCTTTACAGCCCCCTCCGCCTTTTNGATCCACTGGCTTCAGGCTGAGTTATAAGGAAGAGGACAGTCTTGACACTAACCAACAATAACGAGAACAGCAAAAACCAGTGGGCAGAGCACTACCCAGGGTACGCAGGAGGGACGCGTCCTCGCCGGGACCCCAACGCTGAGCACATCCGCCCGTGCGTCCCCCTGCGCTGGAGAGCCACGGTGCTGCGGCGAGCCGGCCTTGCTCCGGGGGACAGCCACAGTGGAAACGCAGCAGAAGTACTACCAGGTCTGGATTTCAAAATTAACCTTCTTTTGTATAGAAGAGGTAATCGCTTGTAGAAAGCTTCTAAGACGCAGAGGCAGCCCTGCCAAAATCGGTTGCCTTTCTGCTGCCCTGCACATCCCTTCGCGATGGAAACGGGGCTGCGCCGGGGGCACGCGTACCTTCAGTCACTCGTACAACAGTCAAGACACGATGTAGAGGAACTTTTCACAATGTATTAATTTACAGCACTAGAAATGGAGATTTCTTCGTCTTTGTCCGCACTACAGACGATTTCTGTAGTCAGGAACATGAGCCGTATGAACTGCTCTGCCTTCCTGAATTCTTTTGCTACCCGCGATTCTCACAAGTGCCCGACCTGTGCAGCTGCCTCCGTACGAACACCGCGTACAACGTCACCTCTGTGCACGCGGCAAACAGGAGGACAGCGGTGGTGAGACCCCCCCGACCCGTTCTGGTGCTGCGTCTCTGGGTGCAGCCACATCCAGCGGTGCGCACGGCTGTCACGGACCCCTCGGACTGGGGGGGATAACTGACTCGGGGTGAGAGACATGGGTAACTCCTTCCCTCGGTCCCATACAGAGGACAACGAAGCTGCAAAGGCAGCTTTAAACAAGGAGAGTAAAATCTGGTTACATCCTAATTAGAGGCTGGGAAGAGCTTTTGTTGAGCGCAAGCCCAAGCTGCCAGTCCATTGTCTCCCGCGCTTCGGCACTTCTCTACAGGCGCTGGAGAGATCTGTGCTGTGCTGGGAGACTGAGCCTCAGAGAAAATCATATAAGGATGAACAATGGATGGAGGAAATAGAATAATCAGAGCAATTTCCCACAGAAATTGGTCAGACGAATGTCTCTAATTGGCATTCTATTATTACATTTGTAACGTACTTTCTTTTGAATTTATTACTTTCTTTCCTCTTGTACTGAATGCCCATGAAAATCTCTTGGGACCAGATTTAAGTCATTATGAATAAACGATAAGACGCTAAATTTAGAAAGACTGATAAGAATATTAATTTGCAAAAGAGGAAGGTCCTTAAAAAAACACAGCGGGATTCCTGCTCTGGAGTTCCCCGCGCAGCCTGGCGCGGTCCGCACCGAGAGGAGGGAGAAACGGGTCCTCCTGTCGGTAATTCACGCGCCGTCAGAGCTCCGGAAAGCTCTGGGAACGCCCGCGAGTGCCACCGAGCCCTCGCACCGAAACGCTGCAACGCTGCTGGGCTCGACGGCGTCCCGGTGCGACGGGCTGCGGCACCGGGAGCCTCCGACCCCGCGCCAGCCCTCCCCGTGCTATCCTTCGGCAGCTTAAGCAAAATCAGACGTTAGTACTTACTGCCGGCTCTGATCACCCTGCCTCGTCTCTCAGCCCGCCCGCAAATCCACCTGAAGTACTTCAGTACCTGATGACACCTTTTCTATCCCCCTTCTAATCTGGGCAGTCCTGAGTGCTTCAGCCTGACACGGTTCCCAAAGCTCACATGTAAGTGTATTAAGAGAGATTAGTTCATTAATCTACTCTCTGGTACCGTGTATCTTTATCACTTCATTTTAATAATTTGTACTAATTGACAGCGCAGACTCCCTCCAAGTCTCAAAGTTGGGTAATACATAATTGCTCTAAATCACAGCACAAACACTTTCACTTGGCAACACCTAATCCCCTTACGCTCCCAGGGTCTCTCCCGAGGTTTAACGCGTGGAAGAAGCCGCAGACTCGGCGCCATTAAGCACCAGTGCCCGTGGCATCAGGACCAGACACCGCCAATGCCTCGGGTCACCTTCGCCCGTCCCAAACCGGCAGGCGGTGCCCAGTTTGAGGAGAGGGTGGGCAGATATTTGGGTTCCCCAGCACCTTCTGACGTGTTTCACTGGGGACGGACAGCAAAAATAACCTTTAAAAATAAGAAGCAGGGAGCACTCCTGCCCAAAATACCCTATGAAGAACAAGGTGAGGGTGAGGGGCGTCCCAGAGGATGCACGGAACGACAGCCGTGTGTGGGGGCTTCCCGAGCAGGGGGGCTGGAGGAGAGGTCTGCAGGAGAGAAGGACGATGTTCGGGAAAGCAGGACATCCCCTCAGCACACCTCATCCCCCCCAGCCCCGGCTGAGCCCGCGGGGTTCTCCCGGCGGCTGCAGGCAGAACCCGGGAGACCAGGACAAACCTCCGGCAGCGAAAGGCAGACGGCTGCCTGGAACGCGCGGCGAGCTGACGGCGGATCTCACCGAGGGGTGCTGTGACCGGCGGGGAATTGGGAGCCAAGAGCCCTCCGGGCTTCGGGGGGCTGTGGAAAGCCCACCTGGGCTCAGCCCGGCCCGTCTCCAGCTGGAGGTGCCGCCGGCATCTGCGTTTGCAAAGCACCCAGAGCTCCTCAGATGCCGGGGCTATCGCAGTGTAAAGCATCATTACATATATATATATATATAAAAACCAATTCATCTAGGCAGACACAGACAGACAGGCGGCCACCGGGAGAAGCACGGAATACTCACTTGGTCTGATGCTTGGAGCCCTTCAGGTGCGCGTGGTACTGCTCTATGGAGTTCAGGGTGACGCTGCAGATGTTGCACGTGTAGCTGCGCTTCAGCCCTGCCGAAAAAACCCAGAGTCATTAATCGTGCACTGCCCTCAGCCCCGGCTGTGCGTTTCGGAGGGGGCTGAGGGCAAGCTCCGCGCTGCGCCGGAGGAAAAACACCTTCAGAACCCCTTTTCAGGATCAAAATGGCAGCTGGAAAGTATAAATGAGTGAAAATGGCTGCAGGAAGGGAGGGAAAAAAAAAAGGCATTAACCCTTGCCCCCAGCAAACTCCTAATTAATTAGAAGGTACTCAAATCTCAAATTCCACTTCCAGTTTCCCAGACCTTCGTCTTCACAGTAACCCATCTATTTACTTTTCCCGGTCAGGGTATCCCCGCGTTAGTGACGCCCAAAGGAATATTTGTGAAAGGCGCAGACCGAGCAGAGCCATGCAGGGTCCAAAGGCAAATCCCTCCCGGGGACCGTGGTCCCCGCGGTCCGTCAGCGCGGGCATCCCTCTCCGCTGGCGCTCTCGCAGAGCATCACCGCGCTCCGACTCACGAGCACAGGAGGCCCCATTTGTTCCTCTGGTGTTTTGGCGGTGAGCGCAATTCAGGGCAGTTCCTCGTTAATGTATTTAGGAGCCAGATCACTCAGGAACTCGGTTTTTTCCTCCAGAGGGATCGGCTCTGATTCACCCACCGAAGGGAACGGCCGCGTTTGCCGCACAGAGCCGCTGATGTCCGAGAGCCACCGCCTCGGCCGCCTCCCTCCGAAGGTCACCGCTGGAAGCCCAGCGCGGGGACCGGGCGGCCGCCCACAGCTGGAGCTGGAGGTCGTTTGCCCGAGGGGTTTGCTCGTGGCCGCGGTCCCCGTGCACAGCCCCGACCCGGTCTCACTCATTTCAGCCCTCCCCAGATACAACACCGACCACCCATTTCTACAGCTGCTGCTCTCGCTGCTGGCCGAGCCAGTACCGCTGGACCAGAAACAGCATCTCGGCGGGTTCACAGGAGAGATGTTATGAACTTTTGTTGGTTTTGTTTTGTGGGGGTTTGGGGGGGTGAGTTCTGTTTGGGATTTTTACCTTCTAACACATCTCGTAGCTGCCTGTGCTCCTTTCCATTTCACTGTCTCTTTGATTGCCACAGTTCCAAGGGATTTTCCAAGCAAATACGCTGCATTTTATCTGATTGCCGTGCCAATCGCAGGGAGCTCGGTGCGGGCTGTTGGCCGAGCGGGTCCCGCGGGGCGCGGGCATGGCGGGGGCTGCGCCGGCCCCGCAGCGCTGCCACGATTGTCCACCGCTCGCAGGAAGGAGACAAGCGGTGGGAGCAGCACCGAACCAAACCACACAAACGCCCCCACAGCCACAGAAATGGGGACGGCGCCCCGGGAAGGGGCCGCCGGACCAGGGACCCCCCCGCCGAGGAGCAGCGCCCACCGCTCCCGGCGCGGGAACAGCGCTCGGTGCAACAGCGGCGCTCTCCCAATCCACTGCTCTGCCTCTGGGCACAGATTGCAGGGAAGGAAAAAAACAGGCAATTAAGCAGATTCATGCACATCTCAAAGAGAAGCTGCAGAGCGATTTATAAGGGAAGTCACAGAAACAGTCTCTCGGCACATTCACCGGGAAACATCCGAGCTGAAGAACTAAACCCAACAAAATCCGCCTGTGCTTCGCCCGTTCAGCTGACATCAAACTCCTCATCTCTGAGACACCCACTGCAGAGAAGACATCTATTCACCTAAAGAGTGTGCGCGCACAGCACACGAACAGGGGACTGCAGGGTCGCGATGGCAGGCGCTGCCGACACGAGCACCGTAACAAGGGAACCCGTGTGCCACTCAGAAATGTCTCCAGACTGCGTTCAAATAATTGTCATCTAGGGTTAAAAAAGAAGAGACAGGAGATGATTTACGGATATAATAAAAACTGCTCATTTAAAAATTTGAATAGCTTTTACATTGCTACCAAAGTTTGTTTTTTTCCTGGAGATTGATACTCAGACTGGGACAGTTATTACAGTTTTTCTTCCCGTACCATCCCTTCCACTCCATGTTGTTTCAGAGCTTTTAATACAGTGAATCGTCCTGGGTGGGTCTCAGGGAAGGGGGAAGAAGGTCAGGGTTAAGGAGGAACTGCAGCGTTACGGACACAATCTCTGTACGGCACAGCCTGGGAAAAAACATCACCTGAGATCCCAGAGAGACACAAAAAGCGCTATTCCCAACACTGTTTATTGTGCCAAATAGGAAAATGATTTCTCATTTAACAGTTTGCATCTCAGAATTATAATTTAATGACTTAAGGCTGAGAGTATTTTCAGTTCTCAGCAGAACGAGGAAATCAAGACTTTGCTGCCTCTGAAAAGCTGAAAATCTAAAAATAGGACCCCCGCAGCCAGGCAGCAATCAGAACGAGAGGTGAAGGAGAAAAGGCCTTTTCCCAAGACAGCGCGCTGCCCAGTGGCTGCTGAGCATGGCTGGTATTATTTTTGATTCGTGTCAGTTTAGATTTCCTGGGAAAACGCAGAGTTTGGTCCATTTCTGAGGCATTTATTCTTAGTGCCCTGGTGCACTCCTCCCCTCCCTCTGGAGAGGACATCAGCCTGCTTAGCACAAGATAGATCTACTAATTATTTACACTGATGTTCTATTTTGCCCTTCTAGACAGGTTTTCACCCGAAACATTCCTCAATGACTTTTGCAATCACAGCAGAACATGATGCTGCCGGGGAAGCTCCTCCGCACCTGCAAAAGCAGATTCGATTATTTCCTTCCTCTTTTTTTTTTCTCTTTAAATTCCTTTCTCCTGCCATAAGGAAGTGACCTGGGCCACGAGACGGCCACAAGCTGGGTTAAAAACCTACTTTTTGCGGGAGAAATGAGAAGCCTCTTTTAGGAACTACGAAAACAACACAAACCAGGTCCTTCTCCTTCTCCAACACCCGATGTTCCCGGTCCCTGTGCCGGGGCAGCATCGCGGCCGCGGCCGTCCCCCCGGCAGGACCCCGCGGCACCGCAGCCCGGAGGGGTGAGACCCCAGACCCCGAACGCACAGACCCGGCCGCATCCCGGGGCGCCAGGAGCCGCCTGCCCTGTGCCGGCAGCATCACCGCGATGGCACAGGGGAAGGGACGGGTCACCACGTCCCCCCGCGGCACCCACGCGCTCTGCGAGCACGAAGGGCAGGAGAACAAAACACCGTCTGGTTCCTACAAACGCAGCAAACCTGGCGAGAAGAGAGGGGGTGGGCGCAAGGCTGAGTGTGGCACCGTCCCCGGCACAGGACGGGGCTCTCCTCTCCTCCCGGCAGCAGACCTACAACTTAACTCCATTATTCTTTCACCTTGGGAAAAGAGCACAGCAATTTCAGAGCAGAATTACAGAAAGTCACTTCTCTGTCTCATCTAACGTGTTTTCACCGAAAAGACAGAGTGCAGCTGAATGTACGTTAAACGCCTGTTTCCCTTCTGGACGTCCCCGAAGAGAGAGGCGGCGATCTGAGGGCTCCCACTCCGGGTATGTAGGGCAAAAGCTGACACGAATTACGCATATACACACAGACCTAAGTGTTCCCGGTCCCCTGACGCTGCTGTCTCTCTTAGCGTGCCGAGTGTCAGGGATTTCTCCTCTCCTCCTCTCTTTTGTATTTTAACATCCTAATAATTCCCTTGGCATCACAGACTGCATTAGCACCGCTGACACTACACGCACAGCGGCGTTACAGTAAACCATTGATGCTAAAGTAATTTCTGTCCTGTCCTCCTAGAAAAAAAAAAAAAGGGAAATGCAAATTTTAGAGTCTCTGCGGTCAGGTTTCTGCTTTGCACTGATTCACTTCCATGAAGATCTGAACAGACCATTTCAAGCTTAATTGAAGGGCTCTCCTTAAAAATACCAGAGTTGTGGGATTCTTACACGGGCTGCTGCGCTCTTTAGGAACAGTTTTAATGTACCATGTAATAGTCTCTTTTGCCTTTCCACAGTATTATTTCTTTGCAGAAACTGTTAAAACAATTCATTTAGAACAAGTAATGTATGGCATTCTCAAATTCGATCCGTTTATGCTTGCCATAATTAACTATACACACACTTATCGTTCCCCAGCTGCACCTACAGACTCCCAAAAAAACCACTTTTCCTATTTTGAACTTCAGAGACGAACTACGCGAACGGTCCCCCTTTTCTCAAACACCTCATACCTCTCTCACCTAGGAATTTGGCCCAGCATAAAGTTAAACACCCTCTTTAAAAAATATTCCAAAAATATTCAGATAAGCACTTGAAAACAGCAAATAAGCTATAGTGCAGAAGTACTTAAATAGTCACCTATATTTTTACGTGTTGTGATGTGGCACAGAATGAAAATCAAATTGCAAATAAGCTCACAGATGCTCTCCTTACTGAATTTATTCTTGATGCAGCAGCAACGGTGCTACAGTCAAACCCTCTCTCCAGAGCTGGCAGCCCCCGTTTGCTTTATGAAGCCAACGGGCACCAGAAACCACATCCGCCCGTGCCACGAGGTGGGGACGGAGGGGAACGGCAGCGCCCGGCCGACACGCGCGGTGCGAGAGCGCCTTGCTGCAGAGCGAGCCCTCGGACCGCGCCGCCATCGCCGCACGGCAGAGATCGGGACTGGTAATACTTTAAATGAAGGTAATAAGGTTCTAATGCTCAGCAGCTAATTTAGCAGCATACATTAACAGCAGCCTTATTGAATCTTAATTACTTGTGTAGGTGGAAACGCCATCAGCGATTACAGCTCCTAACTGGGGACGCTGATTTTTTTCCAGCAGCGTGTCACGGCTGCTCGGGATGATGAAGAGGGGGGAATCCTGTCCCCGCTCCCCGCGTCCCGCACCGGGGGGGACTCGGCGCTGCTCCGCAGCAGCGGCTCTTCCCACCGGCCGGAGAACGCGGCCGCAGAAGGGGCCGCTCCTGTGGACTCGCGCGTGGCCAGCGGAGTCCCGCGGCTGCCGGCGCACACGGCCGCGCTCCAGGCGGACGGAGACAGTGCCGGGGCTGGACCGGCCGGAGGGGAAGAGGCCAGAAGCCGCACCGCGGCAGGACACGGGCCGCAGGACCTCTCGGCTGACATCGGCACCCTGAGTACAGGGAAAGTCTTCAGCGTGACACGAACTCCACCAAAATGCAACACGAGAAAGGCAACCATGCTCAGACACGCTGCAGGCTGAAACCACAGGCAACACTCACCTCCAGAGCACCAAAACTGACAGTGTTTGATCTCACCGGAGCTCACCAAAGCTGCCGGCTCGGCTGAAACTGCCGTTTCATAAAGTGCCCCCACCCGAAGCGCGCTGGAGCCGAGCGTCAGCCCCGCAGGCAGCCCGCAGCGGGGAGGGGGTGCCACCCAGCGCAGGCCCTGCCGGGGAACGCTGTGCTCTCTCTGCATTCGCATCCGCTTCTGCGTCCTCACGACACAGCAGCGTTCCCTCCCCTGCATCATGACATGCACTCATGTAAAATTGAATGTCCTCCTATATCCATTAAATAAAATATTAACAAGTCAAGTCATTAATGTCATTCTGCATAAAATGCATTAAAACACATTCCAGGGGAGTACTTGTTAAATCGCTTTTTACTAACCAAAAGTGACAGCACAGAACGAAAAGTATTTATAAGGCATACAAAGAAATTATGAGCTGAGAAGGAAAACGAAACTCAGCTCTTTGCCTGATTTTTCAAGGAAGCATCTGCAGCTCTGACAATTTACCTGAAAATCCAAAGGCTTCAGGTGACAACACCCCTGTGCAGCCGTCCCCATCCCGCTGTACTGCAGAGGCTGCTGTAATTTATTTTAGGGATTCACAGTGAAATCCCCGTGAGAGGCATCAGTTTCTGCTCCAGGGCCCGGTGCCTCTCTCGTTCACCAGGGACAAAGTGCCCCGGGAAGAAGAGATGCATTCCTGCGGTTTATGGGATCCCATCGCCCGAGGCTGTCCCCGAATCTGTCTCCATCGCTATGTAAAATTTGGGTTTTACTGGGAGGCACCAAAGAGAGCCCCAGGTGCCCTCACGAGCCATTTGCTGCCACGCAAAAGGTGCTGAAAGGCACATTATGAACACGGGTGAGATGGAGGAGGGTCTGTCTGCACATTGCATCTCCCGCTCATTTTGGTCACTCGAAGGTGTACACATAGGAGAGGGACGCACTGATCCCACTTAACGGCGCCCAGACTTTCAAACGCTGCACAGCCCTCAAAGAGAGAGCATTTGGCTGTGGGGCTTCGTCTCAGCACCAGCAATAAACAGAGTCCGTTATTAATTAAACTCCCCGTGGACGAGACCTGCCCGTCCCCATCGCGAGCACGCTGTGCTGGCAGAGCCCACCTGCGCCGGAGGAGGCGCGAAGGGGAGCGCGGCCATGGGCGACGCCAGCGCTGCGGTGACACCGGTGACGCGAGAGGTGATGGAGCAAAACCGCAACACGCCGCCGGCTGCGGGACGGCGGGAGCTGCCGGACGGAGCCGCGCCGGTGCCTCCAACGGAGCAGCTTGTGCTCCGCACTGCGGAACAGGCGCGAGCAGTCGGGGGCAGAGCCCCAAACTCAGGGTTTGTGCCATACCCGACAGTTTTTGTCTTTCACTATCTGCTCCGGGATCGGATGAGGCGCAGCTCTGCAGGAAGAAAACCTCATTTCTTCCCCTTTTGGGTTACGTCTGTGCGCTCTCCTAACGAGTGAGAGCAGAGGGGTTTCCAGGCCAGCCCTGGGAGCAGCGGGACGGGGACGGGCTGCGCTGGCACGGCTGGAGCGCGGCACGCAGGCGCTGGGTGCGTACGGACCTGCCCGCAGCAGCGGTGTGCACTGCTGAACCCCACGAAGCGCGTGGGCTGCGTGACCGGGCGCTCGCACGTATCGCAGCTTCAACTCAACGCAGACTAGAGAAATAGTGCTGCCAGCGAGGTCTCTCTTTTCCTTATTTTTTTTTCCCTCTTTCTCATTTCTGAGAAGAAAATAAGACTTCAAAAATTGCAGGATGAGCACTTGGCAAGAAGAATCAATGCTTTTGTTTCCTATAAATATCAGTTGTCCAAAAATATATCTCTATTCTTATTTCTCCAAATACACATTCATATTTATCAATAAATATTTTATTATAGCCATTATCAAAACATCAAAGGCTGCTGAAATGTTGTACTTCGACTGACACTGCTCATTCCAGGCTCACACAATGCATCAAATGTTCGTCTCCCACAGTAGTCAAAATAGAATTAATATTTCAGTTGCGATGGGAGAAGCCACCGGGGATAGGGCGGAAAGGAAAAGAGTCCGCATTCCAGCGAGCGCCAAGGTGGCAAAACAAGCGCGGGGCAGGGGGAGCACACGGCCGTACCCCCACCACGTCCCGCCGGAGCCCAAACCCGCTGGATGTCAGACGAGATTTCACTGACAACCTGGCACAGGCTGCCACCGGGTATCTCCGAACTGCCACTGTTAGCAATTTTCTGGAGTCAGATATGACTTTATCTGCCAAGGCAAGGCTATTTTCTGGGACATGAGGCAGATCTCACTCCGTGTTGGCCACCGCAGGGATCTGCCGTAGCGATCTGCTCCAGCCGCACAGCTAGAGGCGTACAGGAGAGCGCATCGCACTCCCTGGTTAAGAACAGCTGTAAAAAAGAGGATTTCCCCACTGTACTGCTACTCCAGCAGCCGAATCAAGCTTTGCAGGACCCCGCCAGCAGGCCCACGGACGTCTCCCCTGCCTCACCGCCGCTGGCTGTGCCGCTCGTCGGCGCCAGAAGGCACCGGGCGCCCCTGAGCTCCCGCAGAGCAGCCCGGACGTGCCCGCGCGGAGGACCACAGCTGACCTGCCCCGTCCCCGGGGGTGCTCGGCTCTGCCGTCCCCCTCTCCTGCGACCGACGGGCGCCGGCAGCACCACGCCAGACCCAGCTGCAAACCCCAACCACGCACAGGACCGCCGTGAAGTTAAAAACCAACACGGGCTGATGAGTAAGTCAAGCCCTCCAATTTCAACTCTCCTAGGCACAGGCTAAATGAATAAAACACTTCACAATTGATTTATTTACAGTTAATGACATCCTCAGCCGCTCCTGAGCTTGGCACAGTTCAAAGTACTAAGCGCTTCCATGTTATTGTCCCCGGTTTTATTTCCCCGCATATTTTCAACCGCGGGCAGTGACTCAGCCACATGAATCATTTATGGCATTGTGAGTCACACTAGGTAGCACACGAAGGATCTGGATAACCGTTACAAGGTTTATTTGAGATCAAGAAAGGCACACTATACTGCACAGTCATTAGTATTTAAAGGAAAATTATTTCATTTAGCAAGGGAAAAAAGGGTATTTTAAAATGTTAATGCAATGTCTTGCTGGCAAACCAGACTTCCTCTCCCGCACGGTTTTGAAAATCAAACCTGCACTTTTTCCTCAGTCTACTTCAGTCAAATACATTGTGTGCGTACAGGATTATAATCAAGACCACAGAGAAAACTTTCAACAGGAGGCTCGTACCTCTCCTCCTGTAATTACACCTCTATATTAAAAAGGAGCTTTGTTCAGAATTCAGCCTCAGCCGCATCCTCAGCCGGTATAAATTAGCACATCTCCGTCACCGTGCCCAGTGTGACGGAGCCGGTCCCTCATCAGCGCCAGGCACGGCTGCGACCGGGAGGGGCCGGGAGGGACCGGGGATGCTCGGGGGGTCTGGAAAGGACCGGGGATGCTCAGGAGCTCCAGGAGGGACAGGGGATGCTCAGGGGCTCCGAGAGGGACTGGGGATGCTCGAGGGCTCCGGGAGGGACAGGGGATGCTCGGGGGCTCTGAGAGGGACCAGGGATGCTCAAGGGGTCTGGGAGGGACCGGGGATGCTTTGGGGGCTCTAGGAGGGACTGGGGATGCTTTGGGGGCTCTGGGAGGGACTGGGGATGCTTTGGGGGCTGCGGCAGCCACAGTACCATCCAGGCTGCAGCTCTGCTCCACACGAGGGGATTTCCCTCCCGGAGGGGTGCAAGACCCAAATCCGGGTGACCCCAGTCGCAGCCCCCACAGGGACCCTGTAAGATGCCAGAGCCCCCCCAGCAGGGCCGGGACAGATGGACAGACAGACGGATGAACGGCTGCTCTCCCTTCAGCAGGAACACAGAAAGCTTGTGTTTAACATCCCCATAGCAAATGCTCAGTTCCTCTTTTCTGCTGCTGACCCAGGGCCATTGCAGTGTTTTACAAGCACTAATTAAATCACAGAAGACAGCTAATGCCCTGCTCTCCATCAGGGAGATGCAGGGAGTGCTCTGCCTCCAGCAACAAACATCCCCGTCCCCGTTTCCCTGCGGGGCCGAGCGCTTTAACGTGTTCTCCTCTCTCAGCTCACAGGGATAGTCCGCGTTTGCTGGAGGACAGAAGTGTGTGCTAATGGAAGGGACTATTTTAGGAAGAGGCAAAAGAAACACCTAGGAAACAACTTTTAAAGGATGCTGCCAGAACTGGAGAGTGTCATCTCAGAGGAGGGGATTTTTTTTTTTTTTACGGTACGGGAACCTCATAAAGCAGCAAGAGCACCACGGTCTCCCCTGCACCACTTGACCAGAGGAACAGTGACCGCAGCGGACAAGAGCGGCTTCACCGCGGCCACCGGATCCCCCGGGGAGCAGGTCCGTGCTCTCCGCGTCCCGGAGCTCTCACCTCTCAGCTCTCCCAGGTCCAGGGTCTTCCCCAGCTGCTCCAGCAGGTCGGCCCTGGCCGCGTTCTTCTTGTGCTTTTTGCCATCGTAGTGCTGCTGTGCCATCATGGGGTTGTTGAACCAGGCTGCGCAGAGCTGGCAGTATCTGTCCGAGTCCCTCCGCTGATGCGGTGACGGTACCACCGGGGGACTATCCGTGTGCGGCTGCTTTAGGGAGCTCAGAGTGGTTTCTGTAAAAGAAAACGTTCAGACATGAGCCCTTCCAGGCTGGCGCGGCTGTGTGAGTAACAACAGACCCCGAGGCAGATCCCACATTAGACACGGGGAATAATTAGCAGCAGTTACAGGGTCCCACTGGATGTTTTGAATGGCACTGCTCGGAAATCTACCATTTCTCATAAAAAAAGCAGCATGAAAGGATGGCACAGGACTGTTGCTCAACTATCTGCGCTTCCCTGGCTGGGGAAGGAGGATGCTCTCATTGCAGTGACACCGCTTATCGCTGTTGTGACTAAACCTGCTAAACTTATCCTGCTTAAATTGCTACTTCCACGAAAAATTGCCAGTGGAGAATAAACAAAACATGCAAAGCCATCTACTTCTCAACACAGAGAGACATGTATCGTTATCTCAGGATTCTTATTTTTCTATTTATTTGGTCTCGGAAAGAATAGGGAAAGCTGTAGTCATTGTAAATTGTCACAGATGAAAAAAAATATTCAATAGTCAGTCCCCGCATTCACATACATTCTCATTGTGAATTGACAGGTAGCAGCAACCCACGACTGTAATTTAATCCCACTTCCCTTCAGATTCACCAAGAGGCCATCTGGGAACGCAAACACCATCCCCAAATAATTTCAAAGAAAAAGTGGTGATTAGTTTTTACATAATGGAGCGGCACCTTGTTTGCCCCAGTTTTCCCACTTTGTACAAGATAAGTCACAAAGCCACGGAACAACAGTTTAAAGTAAAATAAAGTTCAGATAACATTGGGATACAAAAATATACAATGACTACCACTTAATTATCACACCTCATTCAAAAATTCCCTTTTATGTGGTTTTCCTTTTCTTTTCTTTTCCAGATGAAATGTCTTCTATCTAAATAATTAACAAACCACTCTCTCCGTGGTACAAGAATAGGCAAATTTGAAGGTGGTGACGAGGAGCTCGATCGCTCTCCTTTGATCAAGAGGCTCTGCGCTACTCCGGCTGAGCCCTGACGAGAGCACGGGGCAGCAAGTGACAAACCCACCTCAGCGTCTGACACCGGGAATGGCGGCAGTGAGCAAAGCAGGGATATATTTCGATGTATAATTACCACTGAAGCCCACTGCGATTGACTCCACGGCTCGAGAAAGTTAATATCGTTATAAATCTTCCGCTGACCTGCACGGGAAGGGATGTCTATTAACTTTCCTCAAGGAAACTGTATCTGACATATAACGTTACTTACAACCTTATCAATTTCCAGGGGTCTATAAGCTTCTATTGTTGTTGATGACACCTGCCCAGGCATCGGGGCTTCACGCCTGGGCGGCTGCTGAGGCACCGTCGCCCTCCTCGCCAGCCCGCCTCCGGAGGGGCACGCGGGGACGAGCTTCCCCCCTCCTGCTGCTGCCACCGGCGCTAGGCACAGCGCGAGCGAAACGGGCTCCTCCGGGGACGAGTTAATAAAGCGGTTACACCAACGGAAGATATTTCTGCTCCTCATTCTGCCGTCTCGCGAACCGCCCGCCCGCTCGTCTGGATGGGTTTCACCCCACCGGACCCCTGCCCGCCCCCGGTTCCTCCAGCCCCCTCAGAAACCAAGCGCGGCGCCGACAAAGAGAACCTTTTTCCTTTGCCCCGCGCCCCCGGGGCCGCGCTGCGACAGCGGCAGAGCCGGCGGCAGCAGGCAGGGCGCAGGAAGGACCCGGCTGTATTTTGCTCCTAAAAACAACATCTTTTCTAACAGCCGCGGTCCCAGCGGCAGAGGCCACCCCCGGCCCCTCCGGGGTGTCCGCACGCACAGGTACGCCGAAGAGCAGAGCCAGGGCCAACGCAGGGCGAGGAAGAAGAAAATCCAGAAATAACAATATTGCCTCTCCAAACTGAGATTGGCAATATCGGTCCTGCAGGGATCCCGCACGCCCCCGAGACGCTGCGGGGACCCGTCGCGCTGCCGCTGCCCGGGACGGGGCTGAGCCGCTGCGGGCACCGGGACACGGCGGCAGCGGTGCCCGGGCAGGCGGACCGCCGTGAACAGCGGGTGAGGCCGGCAGCGGGGGAGCTCTGCGGTACGTCTGACTGGCTGCGCTCCAGGCCGCAGGCTGTGCCGTTAAATCTGTCAGATCTTTCGGTCAGCTCTCCCCCGGCTCCTATGTTCGCTGCCGCCAGAGGGGAACCAGGGAGGCTGACGCTGACGGAGCTGGTGGTGTCCACAGGAGTTACGTCTCCCACTCGCTCAAGAAACACGACTGGGGCATCCTCGGCCGCCAGCCGGCGCGGCAGTGCGGGAGGGAGGGCTGACCGGAGACCCCCGTGCCCGCCCCAGCGCTGCCCCCAGCCCACCAGCGCCCGCCTGCCCCGCCGCAGGGACCCCGCGCAGACCCCGCGCCGGACCCTCCCCCGGCTCCCGCGGGGCAGGGAGGTCCTCCTCGCGCTCGCAACACAAAACCCTTTCTTGTAAAGCCACAGTTCCGTTTACAGCTGCCCCCGGCCCTGCGGTGTGCTGAACCCAGCCCGGCAATTAGGGAAAACACCCCGCCTCTCCCAAATCCTCCCGAAGAGAAACAGATGAAAGTTGACTTCTCCACAAATGTGGATTCTTCATTTTGATATGTGCTACATAACTACTACAGAACGGAAAATATCATCGTTCCCTGCGCAGCGACACAAAAATTAATAATAAACACTCACAAAACGTCAAACGTTAAAAATGTTTCTCCATCTAAAACACAAACATAAAAGCTGCTAGTTTGACTATTTCAAGTATTTCAAAATGCTAAATAGCTCATGACAGTCTGCCTTACGTTCCCCTTTGCTGTGGGAGGGAAGTGAGAAAGTCTTACTTTGCTGCAAGAAGCAAAATACAAAGTTAGAAACACTTTAGCGCTCTGGCAATGAACTAATGTTTGACTTATTTCTTGCATGCAAAGCTTTTTATTCCTAGCTGTATGTAAATGGCACCCAACTCTCTCTCATTGCCACTCTCCAGGAACCCGGCATGAAAATGAGAAAATAACTGAGCCACGACAACGGGGCACTGGAGAAATGCGGTTTTCTTCAGAAGACAACTCCGGGACCGAGGCAGACTCGGCTGCTGCTGGACGGATCCCCGCACCCGAACCTCAAAGCCGCTTACTCTGTCCCCCCCAGCACAGCCGCAACGCAAACCCCACGCTAGGAATTTACAGAACAGGAGGAAAAAAGCCAAGGGAACTTTTCCTGCCGGCAAAATCATGCCTTTATCCCCAAACTCAGGGGACGCCGGAGCCGGCATCGTCCCACGCGGGAGCCGGCGCTGCCCTGATGAGACTCCCGGCACGACGCGGCACGGCCGGTGCAAAGAGCCAACCGCCACCTTCCCGAAACGATGCCTGCAGGTACCCGCACTTTGATCAATGGCGGCAGCAGCTATTTCCCCCCACAATTCTTTGTTTTATAACTCATACCGATGACTGGATGCAAGCTGACAGAAGATGTTGGAAATGACTAGAGAAATCCATCAGCAATAGTGGTGATATAAAGNTCTTGTAAAGCCACAGTTCCGTTTACAGCTGCCCCCGGCCCTGCGGTGTGCTGAACCCAGCCCGGCAATTAGGGAAAACACCCCGCCTCTCCCAAATCCTCCCGAAGAGAAACAGATGAAAGTTGACTTCTCCACAAATGTGGATTCTTCATTTTGATATGTGCTACATAACTACTACAGAACGGAAAATATCATCGTTCCCTGCGCAGCGACACAAAAATTAATAATAAACACTCACAAAACGTCAAACGTTAAAAATGTTTCTCCATCTAAAACACAAACATAAAAGCTGCTAGTTTGACTATTTCAAGTATTTCAAAATGCTAAATAGCTCATGACAGTCTGCCTTACGTTCCCCTTTGCTGTGGGAGGGAAGTGAGAAAGTCTTACTTTGCTGCAAGAAGCAAAATACAAAGTTAGAAACACTTTAGCGCTCTGGCAATGAACTAATGTTTGACTTATTTCTTGCATGCAAAGCTTTTTATTCCTAGCTGTATGTAAATGGCACCCAACTCTCTCTCATTGCCACTCTCCAGGAACCCGGCATGAAAATGAGAAAATAACTGAGCCACGACAACGGGGCACTGGAGAAATGCGGTTTTCTTCAGAAGACAACTCCGGGACCGAGGCAGACTCGGCTGCTGCTGGACGGATCCCCGCACCCGAACCTCAAAGCCGCTTACTCTGTCCCCCCCAGCACAGCCGCAACGCAAACCCCACGCTAGGAATTTACAGAACAGGAGGAAAAAAGCCAAGGGAACTTTTCCTGCCGGCAAAATCATGCCTTTATCCCCAAACTCAGGGGACGCTGGAGCCGGCATCGTCCCACGCGGGAGCTGGCGCTGCCCTGATGAGACTCCCGGCACGACGCGGCACGGCCGGTGCCAAAGAGCCAACCGCCACCTTCCCGAAACGATGCCTGCAGGTACCCGCACTTTGATCAATGGCGGCAGCAGCTATTTCCCCCCACAATTCTTTGTTTTATAACTCATACCGATGACTGGATGCAAGCTGACAGAAGATGTTGGAAATGACTAGAGAAATCCATCAGCAATAGTGGTGATATAAAGCCTCTGAGGGCTACAACCTCGTACCGCAGGAGCAACAGAAAAGATCACAAATATCTCACTGTAGTGATGAGACATCGCTTTCCTATTGTGAAAAAACCCGGCTGTTAAAGCACTCCTCCCTCTCCTGAAAGCACCAGCAGAGAAATGAGAGATCTGTATTCCATTAAGATGGTAAAATTGAAGGGGAAGGTGTAACTCCGTACGGGGACTGAGAATAGATGTGATTTTCTACGGGACTGGTGGGACAGAAAACCCACAATATCAAGCGGCGGTCTGTTCGGAGGCAGAACGCAGTCACCAGCGCGTCGCCATCTGCACAACACACCTGACCCCCCGAAGGCAGGCGATGGATGCTGCAGCGGAAGGCGACCCGGAGCACATCTGGAGGGTCCGGCAGGAACGTGGGGGCAGGAGAACCGCTGGGGCACAGAGGAGGACGCACAATGATGCCTCACACCGCTTCATGCACTGTGCAGAGCACGGGTTGCTCAGCGCTCAGCATCGACGTAACCTCCCTGGTGACGAGAGGGAAATCTGTTCTTTACCGATTCGGCAGAGTCGGGATAAGCACTTCGCTTTGCGGCACGGAACTCAGGGGCAGCCCCCGAGCCGCTCTCAGGTACCGCAGCAAGCGGTGCCCCGGCACTACGCTGCGCGCAGGGCGGAACGATGGCGCTGGGACGCAGGCGGGACGCCGGCAGCGGAGGAGGCACCTGCAGAAGTCCTTCCCTCGGCGGCGTGCCGGCCGCGGCGGGCTGCGAGCACAGGGCCGAGCCGCAGGGCGCTGCGTGCGGCCACCGGCAGCGGCTCCGGGTCCCGCGGCAGCTTTGCAGCACAGCGCGTTTCAGAGCCGCCGCCTCCAGGAACCGTGACCAGGAACAGAATTCTGGTTGCAGACATTTTTCACCTTCGCTGAGAGGATTTCATATTTTTCAATGCCTGCCTTTTTTTTTTTTTTAACTGGAAACCGCTGCTCTTCAAACAGCTCAAGAATTCTTCTTAAATTTCCCCTGCAGTTTCACCTGCATTCATTAGTCTTCGTTTTGTCCCCTAAATTCATTCTGTTACTCTGCAATTTAAAGAGATGCTCTGCTCCACAGAGGCAACCGTACATCTGTGTGAAGCAAATGACTCCTGCAAAGACAGTTGTGCAAAGAATTTCACAAATTCTTTCCTCCCTTTACACGCAGACCCAGTAATTAAGAAAATCTTCAACACAGAATTTCACAGTTTAGGGTAGCAGAATAAATTTTTGTGCAAGTCTTAAAGTCAGACATCGCAATGTGGACGTTATTATCTATTTGTACTTGCCTATTGCCACTAAAATACCTTTTCAGACTAACGATATGTTTAATCGCAGCCATAATAAGAGCACTTGAGGAACTCTGAAAACATTTTAAGCTTTTTTTTTTAATTAAAAGATTATGAAAGTTCAAATATTTGCAGAGTCTTTCTCACTTTTTTTGATCACACATGAAAGTTGAAAAATACTCTAAAGAGCTCAGGGAAACACCAAATAAAACATTCAACCCACATAACCATCTGAGGGACTACAGCGTTACGATCAGAACCGCAGCTCAGTCTCTCTCGCAGACGCCAACCACCGGCACCGCCAGCGCGAGCTGGTGCCTCCCGAACCGCCGCCACCACGCCGGGTCACCGGGCTCGACTCCAGGGCCCCAGACCATCCGAAGGGGTTGGATCCCTCAGCAGCGACACGGTGGTGATTATAAACACCTCTTAATTGCTGCGAGTTAGCGACTTACTTCTGAGCAGATTAATCCTGCATCAGACGTTGTTGATCTCCTTTAAGAAAACCAAAGGGAAAACAACCCAGGACTCATCCCGCCGCGGGGTGATGTGGAAAGCACCGCATCCCTGTCCCGCAGCTCCAGCACTGCGCGTGCGGCTCCGGGACCGAGCGCACCCGACAGCCCGTTAATTACAGGGAAGCCGAGAAAGGAACAGTTCCACCACCAGCGCTTCCGACCTCCATCACAGCGGTCTCGAAGCTGACGCTGAAATGTTCACTGTCCTTCTGCCCATCGGGGCTTTAAGGACGATGTACAAGAGCCGCTGGAGTGCCCTTCCATGGAGCTGGGGAAGAGAAACCGCCAGAGAATCTCAGTGAGGAATTCCTATCGGATACAGCATTAACCACCACTCAAACCCCACACAGCCACCGGCCGCAGCGCACTGTCACCGGCACGGGGGCCACCCCCGGGGACGGGACACTCCTCGCCGGGAGCACGCAGCACACGCTCAGGGCCACGCGTGGTCGGACTCGTGAGTACCGGAGCCTCTGAAGCGCTGTCCCAGAGCCTAAAAGCTCCCCGGTGCCAGCCATGAAGGACTGGGAGAAAAATCCGGTGGAAAATTGCCGGGCGACTCTGTAGGAAGCCCAGAAAAACGCTGTGTCCAAAGGGCACATTTCTGAGAACTACTGGAGAGCGAGGAGGTGCTTATTAATGAATTCCTGCCGCTCAGCTTCATCAGATCAAGTGTCTGGAAGAGCTGATGAGTCCTCGAGTTCCTCTTTCCCCGTGATTACGACAGCTGAAGAGCCATTACTCTCGGAGCACGCGGTGCGGCTACTCAGGGCCTCTGCCAGGCTGATCCACATGATTAAAAAATTAAGACAAAAAACACAATGCGAAGCTGCAGCTCTTGGAAATCCCCTCCTCGACGGGGCCCTACCGCTCTGGGCGCACGGGTGGCACGGCAGGGTTGGTGGCTGCCCGGTCTCGCACCGACCCCGCAGCGATTCGGCCTCGGCACCGCTTCACAGAGGTGTCCAGCAGAGGAGAGGGCACAACCGGTCCTCATCCCCCCGCGGCCACTGCACGCACAGCGCCGACTGCATTAACCGAAACGCTGCTTCCCCGGCGTCCCAGGTCCCTCTGGCACCCGCTGCGCCGAGATCAGTCCTCTCCCGCCATCCATCGAGAACCGCTGCCCGCGGATTGTCCCTCCGCCTCCGCACGGCCGCAGCTCCGCGGGCAGAGCCCGGGCTGCCGCTGCTCCCCCCGACCAGAGCAGCCCCCGGCCAGCGGGGTCCTGCCCGCCGCGGCGGTCCCGGCGGTGAGCGCAGCCACCCTTCCCCGCTGGCGGGGGAATCTGAGTCCTCGACGTGTGGGAATGGGTCCCTGCGCCGTTCCCCGAAACCCAGCGCTCTGTGACCCGCAGAAACTCACCTGGGTTGAACCAGAACTGACAGGGTTTGGGGCAGGTCCTTTGGTGCCGCAGGAGAAGCCGCCGGGAGGCTGCGCAGGAGGGACGGGGTTCTGAGCACTAATGCAAGCACTGGGCTATTAAATACCATCAGCGAGTGCACTGCTTCTCCCGGTGCCCTTGCAATTATTTGCCAGCTGCAGAGAAGAGCCGGAGGAGCCCTAAAGTGAGTCAGCTGCAAATTACCACGTTCGTTCGCGTCAGATCCATCCCGCCTGGCCAGGAGCTGCCAGCACCGCTGCCCCCGCGGGACGCGCACCCGGTTCCCGAGCACCGGGCAGCTTCCCAACGCGGGTCAGTGACTGGTGACCCCGCTGCCCCTTCACTTAACCACCCTTCCGAGAGCGCTCGTTACGTACAACGAGTCAGCCACCACCTAAAGCGACGCCCCGCGTTCCCTCCGGCAAAGGCGATAACATTTCCCACGCCAATCCCGGTAAAGGACAAAGGATATTCCACGCATCGGCACCTGCACTCTGTGAAGTTAAAAAAGCACAAAACCACACAAAGAGTGCCCACCCCCCCACCCCCCCCCCCCCCCCCAACACCCCCCCCCCNCAGCTGGATGTGCAGCCTGCTCTGAAGGAAGAGCCACTCGCGGGAACAGTGACGTCCGTCTGTCCGCGGGACCGCAGCCCGCTGCCCTGCCCCCACAGCACGGACAACGCTTCGTTCCAGCGTCCTCTGGCCCAACAACCACAGAGGAAGGTTTGTTTCACAGCGTATTAGCGGTTTGCGGTGACTTTTATGGTTAAGCAAACAATAAGATGGTTAAATTATCCGATTCCGACATTTGACTTTTTAAATGGGAAAGTTAACAGGTTTGCATCGTTGGAGCCACCGCGGGGGAAAGCGTGAATACCCGTCTGGGCAAAAATCAAAAGACAATCGATCCAACAGGTTTTAAAGACTGGATTTCCCTCTGAGGTAAAAGCAAATGCTATTCTGCTCTGTACAGTAACACGAAAGGTTTATTAAACCTATTAGCTGAGCTGTCGGATAACTTCTGACCGTTAAAGCGAGGTTTGGCCATTCGTGCCCAGAGGAGATATTGCCTTCCACCAAGCAACGCATTCCCGAGGTGTGGAGCCAGAGACAGACCCTCGTACAGGGCCGTCCCTGCCCGATGCACCACCGATGAACGCCAACAAAGCAGGCAATAACGAGCATCAGCGATTTGCAAAGGTTGTTATGACAGCAACACAAATGAATAGCTGCTTCCGCCGGCCTCCATCGCTCAGCTATCCATTCTGCGCCGCGCAGGCACCGCGCCGGCGCCTCGGCCGTGCCTCCCCGGCACAGCGCGCCCGCTCCGCCCCGCGCCGGACCCTCCTGCTCCGGCTCGCTGGCTCTGGACCTACCTGTGGCCTTTAATGCCGGCTGTTCACCTAGCAACAGTTTTAACCTTTTGGCATGGATTTTCCCTTGGTAATGCGATTCGGCCACCACTGCTGAGGTAAAGGACATGTTACATAGTGTGCAGCATTTGTTCTTATCCACTGAGTCACCATCACTGCCCTGGGTGGAGACAAAAACACAGACAAAAAAAGAGGTGCATAAGCCCACCAAGCACAGTCACGGAGAAAGAAGAGAGAGGAGTCCCGGTTGTTATGCCAAGGCCACGGTTTCCGAGGGTTCCCACTCCTCGTCTCCCCCAGACTCGCTCCTGCCCGGCCCCAGCCCGGGGATGCAGCCAGCCCCAGGCGCTCCGAGCCCCCGCTGCCTCCGTGGTCCCCACGGCCGCGTGCTCGTCCGTCACGTCCACCATCCTGCCCGCCCTTCCTCCCTACTCCTGTTCTCCAGCTGCCATACAAATGGTGCTTTCCCTGCCATCAGACACCTCCACCTCCTCCCGCCGCCGTTCCGTAAGAGACCCCAGAGCAGCCTGGGGGGACGGGATGGGATGGGATGGGACGGGACGGGACGGGATGGGACGGGACGGGATGGGGGTCAGCCCTCTCTGAGACGGGCAGAAGCAAAAGCACCAGTGGGACTCGTGTGGGTGCCCCAGGAGGGATCGCACACCAGCCCCACGCGGCTCCTGCCCCTCTGCCTTTGCTCTGCCGTTCTTGAGCCCTCAGAGGAGACCCCCTTATCCCCCCATCATGCAGAGACCGTGACCGAGATGGGCTGGAGGGCCGGGCAGCAGCTCCACGGGGCGCCCGGCCGCACCGGCTGCTGTCTGCGGCCCCGCGGAGGAGCCGCGCTCGCACCCCGCAGCGACAACCTGACAAGAGAAACCCGAAGGCGATGGCAGCAATGGCACACACCAGAGACGGGGAGAACACTTGCTGCAGGGACTGCACAAAAGGAAAAAAAAAAAAAAGAGCAAAACACCTAAAAAACATATTCGCATTCTGCTGCTTTCCTAGAGGTGGATTTTGAGCTCTTGAGCAGTGCCAGGTGAAAAAAAGGCAATCAAAGTGCAGATGCTCTGCAGACAATAGTAAAAGCCACATCCCAGAACCCAGCGCCGCCTGAACCAAACCTGGGGCTGCGGCCCGTGGCCCTGATTGAGGATCCGCACAACGAAACACCTCAGTGCAAGGGCGGCACACGCTCGTGAGGTCCCAGCGGTCAGCTAACGGGTGACCGGGGATTTTAAGAAGTTACGAGCATCACCATTCGGTGTTTCAGAAGCAGCGAGAGGCTCTCCCACCTGCGGTGACACACGCAGGGGCCATTCTTTGCAGTCACTAATCGCTGCATCTTTATTTTTACAAGTAAATCCCAACTTAGTGAGAACATGGTCTCCAACCTTCGCTATGTGGTTATTGCAGGAATAAGAGCTGGCGTGCCTCTGCCCGGCTGCGAAGCAGAGCTTGGACCTTCTGCTCTCAGCAGTCCCCGTGAGGAGGAGCGCTGGTGGCCGAAGGCTGCCCGTCCCCACTGCGGCAGGAGCCGCGGCACTGCCCGTGCCACCGTACGCCGCGGGTGCTGCAGCGGCCGCCGGCACTGCCCCGGGTCTCACCCGGGCTCCCGCTACCCCCGGCGGGCACCGCGCACCCCCGCACGGCCCCAGCGCCTCCCCGCACCCGCGCTGCACCCACCACCACTGCCCGGCCATCTGCCGGGACGTCCCCCGCTCCCACGGGGGGTTCGCCCCCGCGCTGGGGGAGGCAGAGGCTGTGCGGAGGCTGAGCGGAGGCTGCGGAGCGGAGGCTGCCCAGCCCAGCGGGGAGGGCTCGGGAAGAGCTCACAAACAGCCGCCGGGCTGAGCATCTGTCAGCAAAACATGCCTGTCGCTGCCAGCAAGTGTTCACGAACAAACAGCTTCCACGGATACACGGGAAAGGGTACAGACAATGGGCACGCAGGGAAAAAGCACATTTGCGCCATTAGACACAATTAATTATTCAATCCATTCCATGAAGGAAATGGGGGCCATATATGCACAGCCTCGCTTTTCCGAAGATCTCGGTACGTTGTGTTGGCCACTGAGCGCAATTTATAAATGATCTCTTTCGAAAACACTCCTCCGTGCAGAGCGAGACCTTTCCAAAGGCGGGACGTGACCTGCTGCGTGCAGGCAGTTGGCATCCCGGTCCCTTCCCTGGACGAGACGTCACATCTCACCCCCGTGCCAGGGTCAAACTCCCCCCAGTGACAAACCGTCTGGAGACAATCGTGCACTTTTTTCTTTCTTTTTTTTTTTTTTAAAGCAAGCATTCCAACTGCTGGTATACAGTGCAAACAGAAAATACTCTGCTTTAGGAGCTGCAACCTTCATTTCACAACAACTTCACAACAAGCTGTAAATGCACCCTGCAGCTCACCCCCACGCAAAGCCTCAGGCACCCGCGGGGGCACGCGACCGGTCTCGAGGTGGCCGTCCCCGCGGGACCGTGCGCAGCTGGAAACGATGGCACTGCTGCGGGGACAGCGGCGGCCAGGGGAAAGCCCGACACCCGGCTCCCCGTCTGCAAGCGCCACGCTTGCGCTCGCGCGCAGAGCGCAGGGCCTCCTGCTCCCCCACGCAACGGGGGAAGCGGCTCCAGCACCCGCCGTCCTCCCGCCGAAGCACAGGCTACGGCACCGCAGCCACCGGTGCGACCCGGCCCGCGGCGACGCGGTGCCCGCGGCGGGCAGCAGCCCCAGAGCACCGGGGGAACCCCTGGCAAGCCCTGGAGACGCCCCCAGGAGAGGGGTTCCGCAACCCTCGGGAGAGGGAACCGGCCACACAGTCAACACCCGACCCACTATTTAGGGTCGTTTTCTCCCTAAAAATCAGAATAATTAGAAAAAGGACTGATTTCCATCACTTTTTTTGTTGTTGTTAACTATAAATCAACTTAAACCTTAGGGAGAAATCTCAAGAGGTGATAAGTACTGTTCTGAGTGTAATTTGCACTTCTTTTAAATAGGTTTCTCTCAAGATATTTTATGGCTTCAAAGGGAAATCACTTGAAAGTTAAGAGCAGAGTAAAAAATTCCCAGACTCTATTGATCATCAGCGGTGGTAACATATAAAGAGCCTCCGACAGAGCTCGTTGGAAAACCTGATACACTTTGGTGTTCGCGCACCGGGGGCTCTCCCTCCGCCTGGTCTGCTCTTCGGCGACATTTTCTCCTTTCCAACCTACTTTCACCAACAGACTGCAGTTTAAAAAAAAATAAAATATTAAAAACATTTTGAACCCCCCTCAAACGCCCCTTCGACACCTCATTCGGAGCCCAAGGCCCCACTCACGCCGACCCGCAGACGACCGCGCAGCGTGTCCCCAATTCACCCACACCTCCGCAGAGGCGATCGCCCCCGAGCCCGGACGGGGTCCGGCCCCAGACCAGCGGGAGAGGGCTGTCCCCACTCCCCATACACCAAATGCTGCTCTTCGTTAGCCGGAGGCAGGGGGGGTTTGGGCTCGAGTGTCATTAATTAGTCCCCCAAGGCCGCAGCACTCGTCAGCAGAATCGCCTCCCTTCCCTCCTCCACCGCCCGAACTCCCGCGCGGCGCCGGAGGCTGCGTCCAGCCCTGAAGGGTAATTATACCTTCTCATTTGTCAGCGGCTGTTCTACCTGTAACCAGATGCGCCGGGGGGAACCCGACCTGGGTGTCTTTTGTCACCCGCTGAATGACACCGCGCTGACAGCAGCGTGCGGCCGCCCGGTACAGTAACATCGCCGGGCCATCGGGACGCCCGGGCGAGACGGGCTCGGGGCAGCGCCGCTCCCCAGGGATGCTCTGCACCTCCTCTGCCCTCATCCATCTTCCTCACCGCCCCCTCGCTCCCACGCCCCGCTCAGCCGAAAGCAGCAGCAGTGAATCGGCACTAACGCCTCGATTTAACTTCCATGAAACCCACCCAAGCACCTCTCCAAACAGCCCACGGGCGAGGAACACTTCCACCATTTGTTTTCGCAGTCTCCTCCAGACCATCCCTTCCCGCTAACCTTTGCGGAGATGCAGCACTGACGAGGGCGAACGGCCTCGCGTACAGCGAGGCACAGCGCAACGCACCGTGGGCTCGGAGATAGAGCGTCCGCTCCCCCGTGCTGGCATCGCTCGTCCAACCCCCCTCCGGAGCCGTGCCGAGCCAGCCTAATTTGAAGGGCTTCCTTTTGTAATATTATGAACTTCAAAGCAAGTCTCATACATCCAACAGAATTAACTGCCGTTACTTGGCTGCCTGTTAACAAGCTGCTGAAGGCATAATCCTCGCGCAGGACCAGGCGCTTGCGGCCCTTTGCTGGATGTTCCTTGAGCAATCCTCGGGAAAAGTAAGGATTTTTATTCCACAGATACAAATCTGCTGTCTTCATTTCCTAGGTTTTACTAAGAAGAAAAGATTATACAAACCCTTGAAATACTGCAATATAAAACACAGCACTCCAGGCACTGCGAAGTGTCTTAAATTTGAGTTAATTTTCTGCGCATGAGGGTGTTGCCACTAAAGATCCACTTTCTGTAACGCTCTGTGTGAAATTTAGACCACCTCCATTCTGGAGCCTGTTTTTCTTGTGGTACAAGCGGAGGGCAAGTACCAGTTTGGGGCTTCCTAAACCTGAAACGCTCGTTATGTCTCGGAGCATCTCAGGAGCTATACGTTCTCCAGAGAAAATCCAGCCCCGAGTGCAGGAAGGGGGTGTTTGGGAAGGCAAACACGCGTCCCACCGTCCCCGCTCTGGCAGGGACAGACCACGGGCAGGTCGCGAGGACGGGGGTGCCCGGGGTTCCCCCGCCGGGCCGTGGCTCGGAGGGTACCGGCAGCCGCGCGGGAGGGAGGACGGGAGCACAGAGCCCGTGGTGGGACACGCAGCGGGGCGTCCCCCGGGGCAGAGCGCCCCTCACAGCAACGGCCGCTCCCGGCCAGCCCTGCCTCCTCTCGGAGAATGAACTCCAGTCCTCCATCACTAATTTCTGCCACTGAAGCCAATACCTGACCTTTCGGCTGAAAACCTCTGATCAGGTACAAAACACACAGTGCGACTGTTGGCTCCAAACCCAGACGTTTCATCTCAGTTTCAGTGTAACCGCTACGGTTTAAGTTGCAGCACGCAGTAAATTCTGCACCTGAAGCTGTAAAAGCGGTGATTTCCGTGCCGATGGGGAACTGAAGCTGAACATCCCCAGGCAGCCGCCGGCACCGTTTGTGCCTCAGGGAGGCAACAGCTCTCGGCTAAACCATCTCCCGCGCCGCCTTGCAGGACACGCATTACCCTCAGCAACAAAATCTAATATCCTGCTCTCTTCCCTCGAACAATTTATCCTTGCTAGTATGACCCCTTTCCTTTTTAAGGAAGATGATGCTGGTTAAAGCAATTTACTATCTTATAGTACAAATAGGGCTAGGATGAATTTGAAGGCTTTTCTCCCGTGCCATAAAATGTGTTTCTTAGCACATCAGAAATGGTCATCGTGTCTGTCTTGATCATGAATAGGGGTCCTATTTTCTTAAAGGCAGTGAGAAAAGGCTGATTAAAGCCGATTCACCAATCCTGGGACTCGAGGCCACGACTCCTCGCTTCAGAGCGGCGCTGAGGGCTGCGACCCGCTCCCGTGACTTTCGGCTGAAATGTTCAGCGGAAATTTAAAACGAAAGGTCAAGAATCCCTCAGTGCGCCAAAGACATGAGGTTTTTCCCCTCCCCCACAAAAAAATTAAAACAATAACGAACAGCCCAACAACCGCGTCGTTGCCCAGCGCAAGACTAATTGTGTAAGCCTCGTACTTCTTCCTAGGAAAGGCTAACGGGCGCTTGGGGAACGCAGAGTGTTTCTGCCGTCCTCAAAGCAACGGCAGACGCTACCCTGCGCCGCGCTGAAAGGTCAGGCAGCAAACGCCGCTGCGCCCCAGCGCGCCGCGGGGAGTACCGACACCTGCGGCAGCTCCTCCTCCCCCCCCTAAATTTCTACACAGAAATTTAATGGGTTTTCACGGATTGTTTCTAATACTCATTAAAGATGGTGTGCCACGATTGACCGTCACCGCCGGACACCCGAGCCGGGCAGCGCGGCTGCGCCCTGTGCGCGGCAGCGGTTGTCACACAGCATCAGAGGTGTCCTAAATACTTCTGTTCTCTCTGAATGCGAACGCTGGGCCAATATCTGATCAGCAACAGGCCCGCTTTGAGCTGTCAATGCCGGCAGATTTTCCCTGCTGTATTTTTAGGACATAAATAATTTTAGAATTTAGGTCTCAGTCAGCCTATCGTCTCCCTACTGCATACGGACTTGTCGATTCATCCCCCACTAAGGGCTGCCCGTGGCACCGTTAATCACCCGCAAACGTAGAATTACATTATTTCTCACTGTTGCCTTTCACAAAAGACATGGGAATTAGTTCAGCTTTGACTTATTTGAGGTCTGTTTGGTTCTCTCCCCGCCGTACCCCTGCGCTAAGGTGTGCTTGCAGCCGTGTGGCTCCTCGTTAGACACAACGAGGCTCATTAGAGGACCACACTCCCCACCCATACGCGCACGTCCAGTGTACCCTTCACATTCTGTAATTCATAACTCAATAAAAATTTGGTGAGATTCTGTTGTTAGGGGATAGATTGCATCTGCAATTACCCTGTGTGCAACATAAAAGTCCCACTAAAATTTTAATTACTGTGTGAAGGCGCTTTCAGATTCCTTTGGCAAAGCTCGCATGCTTCCCCCTTTAATTAGAAGATATCTCACTAAATATTGATAGCATTAAGCCACAGTCACACTCCCATAGATCTGAAATGGTTTGGATGCTATCTGCTGGGAACCTCATCAACAGCTCTCGCGCCGGCCCCGGAACACGGGAAGGAGCGGAATGAATAATTCACTGTGAATCAGTCCCTTATAAATTTAGTCTCCTTTTATTGCCTGACAAATGGCTGCGAGCCGGGCCAATCTCCCCTGGTTTGTTTGTTTATCTGAATGCGATTGAGGAACCCGACTGCAATTTTTTAGAGCTGCCGACTGACCACGAAGCTCCGTGAGGAGCCTCTCGGATCCAGCGCTCGTCATCGGCTCTCGGCACGGAGGGGGTCGGAAGAGCGCAGCGGGGCCGACTGCCCTCCAGTGAGCTCCCCGCTCCCCCCCCGGGCTCTCGGGGCTCTCAGCCGCCGCGGGGCAATGACACACAGGCGTCCCCTGGCAAAAGGGGACACTGCCCTCGGGAGCGGAGTCGCACACTGGGAGTCGGGTGAAGGTGTCTGGAAGAGACCCGAGTGCTGCTTCCAGCGGAGCAGCTCCAACGCCGCTGCAGAGCCGCTGCAGCGCTGCCTTCGCCGTCATCCCAACCGCCCCAACTCGCCGGCAGACACCAGCCACCGCGCTTCAACAGAGCACGCGCTGCATACTTGCTATCAGCATATTTTTCTCCTGTGAAATAACATTCGAATAACTAAAAATGCAATTACTGTTGCTGATGCACATAATATTTCTTGTATAGCTTATTGAAAATTATTTCCAGTTACTTAGCATTTCGGCTAATCTAAATGTTACCTCTGGGTACCTGATCATCTGTGGCTGTAACGGGAAAAAAATGTTGTAGCACAGAGTCAATGATTCACAAAGCAGCTGAGTAAACAGGGACTTAAATTATACCCACGTTTTCTGACCGGAGCTTTTTAGCTGGACAGCCTCCATCTACGGGATGAAGCATATAATAGAGGCGAACTTTGCTGGCATGTTTCCGACTCTGGAAAAAAAAGAAAAGAAAAGAAAATGCAATAAATGAAGTTACAAAAAGCAAGAAGCTCCATTGCTGTGCACACACCACCAATCTGCAATAAGATTTCACATCCCCTCGATATATGTACCCAACACGGGAGGAGAAAAGGGGGAAAGAGCCAGGTGAGGAACATCTGCATTTCGCAGAGGTTTCGCCGAGCTCTCCACCCCGCTGGGACGAGCTGTGGAATGATTGTGCCGCCCGCCATCAGCAGGAGAAACGGTCCACCCTCGCCGCCCTGCGCTACGTCCTGCTGCCGGCAGCTCCTCGAAGATACAGCGGGAATAAAGGCGGCGAGAGAAGAGCGACATTTGTTATCGCACCATTTCCATAGCGGGAGAGATTGAAAAGATGAGGGTGATTTAGCTTCAGGCAGAGGCAGGCTGGCATCACGGGGGATCAGACACACACACAAACACAAACCCACAGCTCCTACACTTACAGCACAATAAAATATGTAAGTGGTATAAAACGTCACCCTCTAGGAAATAAGCCAACCGATACCTGCCAAAGGTTTGAAAGAAATTTCTCCCACGGGTAAATTATCAGATAATTGCGCATTATGGAATCTAATGCTTCCCTCACGCGCAGCTGGTGCCGGCCCTGCAGGGAGGGAGGAGGGCTGCGCGGACGCCCAGCCCGAGCCCCTTCTCCTCTCTCGGGCATTTCCAAGGGGAGCTCCGCAGTAAAACCTTCCAGAAGGTCCTGAGAGACGTTTGCTGCTGCAGAAATCAGCCCCCGGAGCCCCGGCACCGCTGCGAGGGCGTTCTGCTGCCCCCAGTCCTGCCCAGCATCTCCCCCCGCCACCCCGCGCCGGGGACGGACGCGGACGCAGAGCGGTCCCACGCGCTCTCCAGCATCAGCGGTGGTCACCGGTCCCAAAACTCGCTGTGCCGTGCAGAGCTCGCCGCCCGGCCAAGCAGCCCCGGGACTCCTCCTACGGTCTCCCAAGAAAGGCACCCAGTGGGCAGCCCTCAAACATCGTTTATACCACAGGAGAGTTTTTGAGGGACCTGTTTCTCTGTGGGGGGACCAGGGAGATGATGCCCGGAGGGGACCCGTCCCGTGAGGGACGCGCCGGGCAGCACGGGCAGGTCCAGCACCCGGCACGGCCGACGCTCGCAGCCGCCGAGGAGAAGGACAGACGGAGAGATGCCCTGGGCACGCCAGCATCAACAGACACAGCAGTCCCTGCAGCTTGCAAAACGTGAAGGAAGACTTAGAAGCTTCTACAGCGGGACACAGACATGAACCTTCAAACACTAACTTACAGTCAGCTCTCGTCTTCCCGTAGGTGTAAGAGGCGGAAAAAGACCGCAAACACTCCTTACCTGCGTCCAGAGCCCACACAGGCACGGCAGCTATTATCATGCAAATGTTTTCTCTGAATCTCCATTTCCGATTGCCTCACAGAACAACAGCACCGTAATATTATAATTTCAGATCACAGATTTGCAATTTTAAAATATTAAATTATCGTTAGCATGCTCTGGAACATTCTTTTTCCTGTGGTGCGAACTTAGAGCCATATTTGCAGAGCTGTATTTGCATGCATAAGTGTGACTACGCAATAATTTTTTCTTAATGGAGCAAATCAGTCAAGATAAATAATGTCCAATATCTTTCCCTAACTTTAATTTCCCTGCGTGCATCTAGAAAATGCGACCCGCTGTAGTCAGAGCTAAGCGCAGGAAACCCCAAAAGCTTCAGCTGTCCGCGATCAGCAGTCCAGACAGCGATGGTGTAATTAAGAAATGACAAAATAAATGTTTGAAATGCAAAGGACAGATGTGCGAAGTCAGCGCCAGAGTTTGGCTCCCAGTTTCTGCCCGAAGCGACGCCGGGCTGGTCCCGCCTGGAGGAGGTCCGGATGCCGCGGCGGCGGCCGGTCCCTTCGCACCGGGCAGGGCACAGCACCAGCACCGCATCCCTCGCACCGCACGCTCTGGATGGAGGGGAGTCAAACGCGCTGTAAAGGCGACGTGGCCACAGCTTTTCAGCTGAATTCCCTTAGTATTTGCAGCCCTGGGAGCAGCCAGCCTCGGGCCATCCTGCCCGCAGCCACCCAGCTCCTCCCTCGGGTGAGCTCATCCGGCACGCCGCGATGCCCACTCGCACACAACCACGGTCTGATGAATTTAGGGGTCAAAAAGTTTGTGGGATTTTGGTGGTTTTTTGCAAGACGAAAAGGCGAGATTTTAACAGCGATCATTTCCAGTGTTCTTCTCCGTGGCACTCAGCTGTGCCATAAATGATGTCCAAATGTCTGCATTAAAAGGCAGCGAAGCTTCAGCCTTCTGTAAAACACCTCTCACCTTTATTTATGCACCTGTTTGGATTTATGAGAGCTAAGGTAAAGAAATAACTTATGTTTGGCATAATTTAAAACTACATGGCTCCTTAGGCAGCCTTATTATGCCACGGTTATAAAAGCGGAGCTTAAAATCATCCCTGGCCTTTGCGAGTACGTCGCGAGCATCTCATTCCCTCTCAGGGAGCGGAGGGAGCACAGCCCATTTGTCACCCATTTTATCTCTGGTATTTTCTACATTTACATGTGTATTTATCATCCTAACACCACGGCAAGAGCGAAGTGATTATTCTTAGCGTGCTGCTCACGAACAGCCCCGCGGGTTGTCTTTTCCCCTCCTCAAAGCAACTTGAGATCCACAGCTCCGAGGCGGGAGAAGGGCGAGCGCCCGGGAGGGGGTGGCACAGCCCCCGGGGCAGCACCGCCGCCGCGGAGGGACTCCCCGGGCTCCCCCATCCCCGCGTCCGCGCTCCCGCCTGCTCGGAGGAGCTCTGGAGGTCGCAGCACCAGGAGGACGTCAAGGAGGAGCGGAGCCACAGCCACGAGCACGTTTGGGAGTCAGGAAACCGGGATAAAGCGGGACCGGGGCACATCCAGCTCCCATTTTGGTCCGTCTCACCGCACGTACGAGCCTTAGAAAAGACAAAACCCGGACACATCTGTAAGTCCACCGTCTGGAACAAGAACGCTGCCGTGGGAGACACCCACCTCTCCATCAGCAGCCACCACCGCTCCGTCCCGCGGCGCTCTGAGGCAGTACTGCTGTGTCTGTGAATATCGCTTTTGTAGCTTTACAAAGTGTTAGGCCGAAGGCATTTTCACTTCATCCCCTGTCCCCAGTGTCTGGAAACAACTCCCTGGGAAGGCAAGAGGTCTGGCTTAATGCTACGGGCTTGAAAAACAGCCCTCGCCATGCCCGGCGCGGGGGAAGCTCAGGAAGAGCCTGTTTTCACATAGCAACTGCGGACCTCTGCGCTGCCAGCTCATGTGCCACTGCAAGCAGGCTCATCAATAAAAGCAAATAAATGGATCGTTTCTATCTCTATCAAATCTACTTCAACACAGAGGACTGTGGCAGAGGCAGCAGAGTTCCGGCAATTCAACCCGAAAACATAAAAAGGGCAAAGCAGAGCTAAATCGTGCAATGAAATGCAATTTGACTTTGCATAAATCAAGTTTTGCAGCGCGCTTCTGCCCAGCGGGAGCGGCGGGGGGACACGGACGGCTCCCCGTGGGCGCGGGGGCAGCTGGCGGGGCCCCGGGAGCCACGGCCGGGCCGGCTGCGGACGCGGCGGCCCTGCTGGCCCCGGCCGGCGGGGGGTTTCCTCACCGCCGTCACAACCCAACAGCGTCTTCCACCGACAGCGGCAACACCCCTGGGGAGGACCGAGACACGTCTCCCTCGACGAGGCCCGAAGTCCCCGGGGGGGGCTGCAGCCGGGGTCTGCGGTGCTGCTCACACAGCGGCGCAGGGGGACGCGGGGGGATGCGGGGAGCCCTCCCCTCCCCTCTGCAGCAGCGCAGCATCCTGCAGCGCCCGCGGATCCGCTCCCACTTTGCACCGCTGATTTAAGCTGACCTGACAGTCTAAAATATTTCACCATCTTGCCAGGGACTTCTTCCCGTACCCCCAACCACCTCGCCGGGTTCAAATCAACCGTTTCTGCCGCTTTCCTCACGCTGCGCTTGCATCTGATCTAATTTCTCTATTCCCCATGGCTCCCTTCATCATCTGCTTGTTCGCTCCTCTGCTGGCAGCGCCGCGTTCTCGGTCGCTCTGCCTTTCCTCTCCTGCTCGCCCTCCTCCGGGCCCTCTTCTCCAGCCAAGGACCAGAGACGCACCGCGCCGGGGGACACGCGGCCGCGCCAGAGACGCGGGTGGGAGATGAACAAAGGAACTGGAATGGCTGTGGCGTCTCTTAGTTTCTAATAAATTCTTTTTCAGAAGCCTCTTGGTTGGATTTTAATCCTTTTAGTGTGTACTGTGTTGATTTTTTTTGTATGCTGGCAGTTTCTTAATTAAATTGCCATGAAACATGCAGTCATATGATTGCATCAACTTTATTATCTGTATTGGCCCTACTGGTAATCTCATCAAAAGAGATAAAGTTATGTTGGCCAGACCCAGCTCTCTAAGCCTCACGTGGAACAGCAATTACACCGTCCTCCGGGGGCGACTGCCCCAGTCCCCCCCAGTTGCTCGGAGCTGTGCCACGCTGGGAGGGCTCCGCTCCCGCGCCGGTCCCCAGCACCGCCGTGGCGGCTCCGCGCTCGCCTTCCTCCCAGAAACCTCCTCCGCCTTCCGAGTCCCGTGAAGGATGAGCGGTGACGATGCAGAGCACGTGGACAGCTCTTTTCAAGCACTTGCTTGCAAATTACTGGACCTGCTGACTCAAAAACCCCAACATTCTAGATTTCATAATCGCTGCCTAACAAACTTCCAAATTTCTACTGGAAGGGAACCAATTTATTCCTCATACTGTGATATAACAACATCTTCTGCTTTTTTTTAAAATAGAGGACAGAAGTATTTTCAGCAAACGCCTTCCCTTTTTTGCCTCTCCCACCCACACGACCAGCACACGCTATTGTCGAGATCCCCGTTGTTCGCCGCAGAGACAAACTCCCGTCTGTTATTCCAGACGCCGCTGGGTGCCAATGTCCTTTTTCTCCCTTTGTAATTTTTGCAAAGCCTCATTTATAATTTATGGTCATTTCTATCCACTTCCCCTTTTTCCTCCGTGAGTTAATTTTTTAAAAAGCGTCTACTCATGCTTGTGACTTTCTGGGCACACAGATACGTGTCCGTAATTCCCAATCGCACACAGCTGAATTTTCACCCCCATGAAAGTGGCCCCTTCAGAGCAACAGGTAGGCATAGTACCGGTTTGGACATTGATTTGCTTGCACATACAGGCAAGTACTGATGATCTATTCAGCCAAGCGACCACCAGCTCAATTCATCTTCTCTAACTCCGTGACCGTTTCTCCCCGCTCGCCGAGGCGATCCCCCCCCGGGACCCCGACAGCCTCGCCGGATGCCCGCGCCGGGAGCGTTTCACGGCAGCTTCTCCCAGACCTCGATCGCTGCATTTTTAAAAATGCAAAACCAAGACTTCAGAAGCTCCGAGTAAAACAAACAGCGGCGACGTGCTGCACCAAAGGCCGAGGGTACGGGGGGCCGCCGTGTCCGCCACCCTGCAATCCCACGGGGTCAGAGCGCCCAGCGCAAGCCTGACAGCTTTAATTACCATCAACATTGTTGTTGCTTCAGTCACCTTCATAGGAAAAATCTCAGCCGGTACATCCTCCGTTCCAGCCTGAGCTCAGCGCTCCCGTGGCCGCGTGAAACGCGGTTCCTCCAGGAGAGCTCAGAAACGCCCTTTCCATCCACCCCCCCCCCCTCCAGGAGGGCCGGAGGGGCTCAGGGCAGCAGCCCAAGAGGCCCCTTGAGAAAAGGGTTTCTAAACTGCGCTCGTTCAAAGGAAAAAGAAAAGACCACCTTTGTTTTTTCCCCATTGGTGCAGTGCCCACCGCGCGGGTGGACGGCACCGGTGCCCTGCGGGGGGGGTACCGTGGGAACCCACAGGGGATCGTGTCCCGCGGCTGCAGTGTCACCCCGGCACCCAGCGCTGCCCGACCCCGGCTCGGCGCTGCGGCTCCCCGGGTGACAGAGACCTGCGGCCCTCCAGCGCAGCGAGGCACGAATTTTCTGTCTCGGGACTCACCATTTCAGCTATACGATCTTTGACTTTACTGCTTCCTACATCAATTTTGACCGTAGTCAAAGTATCTCTTGTCCTACATCCCGCTGCGTACCCTGCGGAGAGGAAAATCACTCTCTTTACAGCCCGTTGCCGGCGCGGCGCGGCAGCAGCAGGGCTCAGCGCCCGGCTCGCGGGGTGCCCGCGGACCTGCTCCCCATCGCCCACCTCCGCCCACCGCCCGCGGGCTCCGGCTCCTCCCGAACGCGCTGACTCACTTCACGTCCTCACATTTCTTCTGCAGGTGGGTCTTACACCTACACTAACGCAACCATGAATTTACTTCTTCCTTGGTGTTTACCCCAAAACTAGGACAAGGGATTTTTTCTCCGGGCAGTGCACCTCGCTGTGGTGTGCCAGGGAGAAAGGGATGGAGCGAGCGGGGCGGGAACCTCGAAGATGCGTTTTGCTCACAACCCAAACCATTGCTGTCTGCCCACAGACAACCAACACCGAGCGGCTGTGGCTGAGGTGTCCCAGCTCAGGGCACTCTGCCGCCGGGTACCGATGCTCGAGGTGCGGTGAACGTCACCGCTGGCACAGGGCTACCAGCCCGGTATCGAGTGGGAAACAGAAGGGTTAAGGCAAACAGAGCGTCTCCTCCGCACACAAGTCACCCAGCACCAGCTCCGCGCCGGCAGCGCCGCCGTTGTTCCCATTCTATCTTTACGTGTCTGAAACAAATCACTTCTAAAGCGCGTCAGTGCCAGTCACTTCTGAGCGCCCGCTCAGCCCCGGCGCGGCGCGTGGGCGGGTTCTGTCACAACACGCGGCGATAACTAAAGACTCTGCTTTGAAACACCTGGAACCCAAATCCAAACACGGGTTGGGAGTCTGAAATGCTAAAGAAAAGCAGGAGCGAATATCTGGCACAAAGAGGTGCCCCCCTGTGCGTCGGGGGCAGAACGGGGCTGCCGCGGGACAGCGAGAGCCGCGGGGGCTTCTCCCGGGAGGGCTCGGCCGGGGCGACCCCGTCGCGGGTAACAGCAACGTTTCATCGCTTTTATTCCACCCAGGCTTAATGTGACATCCCCCGTGTGCCCCTCCATTACCGCTGACCTCCGGGGCTCACCCCCAGTGGGTTTTACCGCTGCTCTGAAAGCACCTTTGAACTTCAGCTGGTTTTAGCCAGAAACGGGACTCTGCACAGAGGTGTCCCGGAAGGGGGCTGTGCGCGGGGGCTTCATCTGCGCTGCTGCTGCTATTCAGCGATAGATGTTGACACCGGGAGTGCATTAAAAATAATGTTTAGCCATTAATGTTGACAACAGCGCAGTAACACGGAGCCCTGTAAAGTACCATTTAACCTGCACCGGTTTCCTGAAGCGCACCGCGACGCAGCAGCGCCCGCGGCCCTGGCGAGGCCACGCTGACCGCGTGCAGAAGAGGGAGGAGGCAGCAGGAGCCCCTCGCCGCCGAGCGCCGACATCCACCCACCTCCTTCACGCACGATGCGTGGCCAGGTCTACCTCAACTTATCTTAACTGCCGCGGTCAGCACCCCGCGAGCGGGGCCCCAAGGCCATCTGCAGAAGGTCTACATGTGCACACGCGAAAAACAGAACAGGACCGTCATCATCTTTGCAACCGAAACACAAAAAAGCTTTCCTTAGCCTGATTTTTTTTTTCTCCCCAAGCCAAAGTTCTCCCACCAAACGCCAGCCCAATCCGCAGACTAACAGTCACGTTTGAGCAGCCACTAAAAGCGATACAGCGCGTGTCCACCGCGGCAGAGCCGACTCTCAGCAGTTGTGGGGAAGGACACAGGAACAACAGGTAGGACATCCCCTCCTCCTCCACCCCCGCAAGCATTTACGGGTTACTCTCAATAAGCAAGCCAAAGCTTGGCAATGGCAGGACACACGAGAGAGGGCATCGCTGGCAAACGTCAGCATCGCCTTTGGTAACGCCCGTCACCAGCAGCCTCCCTGGCAGCCGGAGCCCTGCGCAGTCCTTCTCCCCGCTGCAGCGGGTCCTTCCCGCTCCTCCATCCTGGGAACGCCTGCAGCATCTCGTGCGGGGAGCTGGCACCAGGCACAGAATATTCCAGCCCCTTGCGTTCTAGTGCGGCATTTATTTTGTTAAATAGAGTATGTGCTCTTCCACTGCATTAATATTTCAGACGCAGGGTTGCCTCTCTGAGCGCACACATCTTGATCCTTAAGGCACTAACGTGCCAATAGTAAACAATGTTTATTATTCCTCCAGACAAGCCGTCGTTTGATGCAGTTTCCCTGGGAAGGACAGCCCAACTGGAAGCAGATTAACCCAAGCACCACCCCAGCCCCGCGCAGACACGGAGTATTGATGAGGCTGTCGATACCGCTCGCCCGCTCCGCTCTGGAGACAGGGTGAGAAATTCCGAAGAGCACTCAGCTCCGGAGACGAGCCAAAGGCCACGGCACTGTATATGTTCTCCCCAGTTTCCTCTGCATTTGAATTTTAATACACTTTGCCTCTGCCCTCCCCCTGCCACTCAGGCTCCACCGCAAGTGTCTAAGCATCATTCCTTCATCCCACAAGGTGAACCGACATTCGCACGGCACCTTCCCGGGCTGCTCTTCCTACAGACCAGGCGTATTTCTTCATTTTAAATGAAAAAGTAAAGCACCATCTGAACACCTGAAGCAATAAAGATTACAATGGAGAAAAGTGTTATGGCGGCTTAAGGCACAAACGTGGTGATGAATATGCAGCTCAGGATGGAGTCTGAGAGCAACTTTGCATATTTGGTAATTTTCCTGCAGGATTTTCAAGGAGAAACTTGAAAACAAATGGTAACTTCTTCCTAATGGCTGTAAACACTTCTATACAGAGATGAGGACCCGGAGCTAACTAAGAAAGCTTTTTAAATGTAGGGAGCAGCTCACCAAAGGGATTGATGCAACCTCTCTCAAAGACAGAGCTGGAAGGAAGCGTTAAATTACGTGTGATTTAGAGAGAATCCAACAGCAAAGAGGCTTTCCACGCCGGAGGAAGGTGAGATGCAGAAACACAGAAAAGGAAAAGCTTGTCTCTGGGGCACAGACTTCCAATTGCATTGCACCAAGTACCCCACCTTTCATTTTTCTTCCCCTCCCGTTCAGCCGCCTCCGTGGCACCGACCGCTTCCCAAACCTCCGGAGCCCCCGACCCGTCCCATTCCTCCGCCCTTCCCCGTGCAGAGGCAGCAGCCGCCGCCGCGCACAGCGGCTGCACAACCGCAAGCGCTCCTGACCGCAGGGCAGCAGCACCAGCTCTTTCTTCGTGATACCTCTGAGGGGCGGATGGCGTTCGAACAGCGATGCCGCGCGGATGAAGTCCCAGGAGCCTGACGCAAGGCAGAGCCGCAGCAGCGCAAGCAGCGCGCTCTGAACCCCATCCTTCGGATCGGCTCTGCGCGAAGGTGCGGACGCCGGGGAGATACCTTCTGGTTCTCCCACCCACAGATGTCATTTAAAAAACAACAACAACAAAAAAATAATCAATCCTTTCATTTCAAAGTTGTGCCTGAAAGACACGCACCGTCTGTGCCATCAAAGCAGAGCACACAGGTCGCTGCCGGGAGATGCTCGCGGTCGCCGTGGCCGGCGCAGGAGGTGCCCCAGGAGGAAAGCGCCGTCAGAGGTGCCCCTCGCCACGCTCCCACCCTCCCCGTCCCGCAGCGCACCGGGGGCGGCCAAGGAAGGAGCAGCCATGGCACGGCCCCGGCACCCCCTGCCCCGGTGCGCCGCGGGAGCCGGCCGGCGCCGGGGACAGTTCCCGAGCACCCAGAGGCAGCCGGTCCCAACCCCGCGCAGACCAGGCGTCCTGTCTGGAAGGGGTCTGCCAGTCGTCCCCACACCCCCCAGCGGCAAGCGGGGATGAGAGGAGGCCTGAAACAGCACCACACATTCAGCCACCACCGGCCCGGCGCGGGCAGCAATCGCCGGGAGCGCACTGCATCCCGCTGCCCTTCTCTGCGATTCCGTCCCTAACCGGTCACCCCTCCTCGTCCGTGCTCCTCCCGCGGGGGCAGAGGGAGAGCCGACGCGCGAGGAACGCTTGGCACATCACGGCAGCGCCGCCAGCTATTACCTACCGGGGATTTTATCAGGCATCCGTTTTTGGAGGCTTTCTCCCGGCAGCAGAAATGGGAAGGGAGTTTTCTGATACTTCGGAGGACAAATTAAGATATTAACTTGCTTTAAGAATTAAAATATTCAAACGCACGATCTGGGCATTGACAACAACCAGTAAGGTCTGACTCGCCTGCTTTTCCCCGCTGCGTGGAAGCTAACCGGTACCTGTGCAGCAGCGGCACCACAGTACGCAGAGAGCTCGTTAAGGCATTTCCTCATTTGGGCACCCGCAACCTCATTACGAGGCAATACCCCAAGGCCAGGCACTCGGATCAGCTCTGCCCTAAGGCGAGTCCCGGACAGGAGGGCAGAACCCCGCAGATTCGCAGGGGTGGAAAGGAGAGCAAAGGCGCAGCAGATGTATCAGACAAAGCCGGAGACGCGGCTGCACAAAGCACATAAAATAAGGGCGGTATTTTGCTGTATGTCAAGTTGGAAGCAAAAATATGCTGCAAACACTCCGATTCTTTTGTCATTTTTCCACTACACTTGCCCTTGGAAATAATACCGCTTAATATTGCACAACTGACATCAAATTATTTTTTATTCCTGGCAAAGTAGCGCAGAAGAAAAGAAGAGTTATCGGTTGATGATTTGGAGAAGGAGCTGAGACAGCGATTGGAACTGACTATTCCTGTTTGGCAAGATAAAAACATCCCCCTTTCATACGCCGTTTCCCTCTATTTTCTTACAGAGAAATGTCTTATTTTGCATGCACAAAGGAGCCAAGGCTCCAGTGCCGGGCACAAGGGCTGCACATCTCCCCCGGCTGTGCTGGCGAGGCAGTGGGCAGACTCCCCCTCCCCAGGCTGCGGCTCAGCACGGCTCGGGGCGGCCAAAAGCACCCACGAGTGCCGGTCCGAGGCGACACCACGACACCGCGCCAGGAGGAGATGCGTCACCAGCAGAGACCGCAGAGCCCCAGTGGGCACCAGCACCGGGTGCAGCCAGGCTGGACCCGGCCCCGGTGGCGCCCCGTCCCTCCCTTGGAAAACCCAAGGAAAACCCTCAGGAGCACGAGGGGACCCAAATGCATGGGTGGTTTCCCCCCGCAGCTCCCCCGACACCAGCGAGCGCGCCGGAGCTGCGTGGGAACACTGAACTATTCCGATGGAGCTGCATCCACCACACCACTACGGAGTCCCTATTTTGCGGTGTTTCACTCCTCCCCATAAAGTCCAACTCAATTCAAAATGAAAAGTTTTGCTCTGTGCAAGAAGTTCATTAACACTGTGTTTTTGTTGCATGCTTTGATACTGACAGTATTATTTCAATCAAAAACCTGAAACAATGCAACTTTAGAAGATTAAATGAAAATTTATTTGCAGAAAATTTAGTCTTCTGCAGTTGATATTTTCCCTATGAATAGAATCAATCTTGACTGATTCTTGATGGAATCAGTGCTTTTTAAAAGAAAGATGGGGGGAAAAAAGAGGTGTGAAAATTACGAGCAGCTAATTTTTAATTAGGAAGAAACAGTGAATTTTACATTCCTGCTATGAACTAATTGGCCTGCAGCAAGGCACAGGCGCGGGGCAGAGGCACCTTCAGCCTCTGGGGCCACCGGAGGAGACCCCGGCCGGGGCTGTGCCCGTCCCACCGCCAGCTCGCTCTCCCCGTCCCTCTGCTTCGCCTTTCGCAAGCCGGCAGGCAAGGTGAGGCAATGACACAATTGTGCCGAACATCTACAGCGTCTGCTGGGACTTCACGGGGGATGACAAACGAGCACAACACCTCGCGCTAGAAATACACAACAGAAAACCATGTTGCTTTCCACATTTCAAAAACATCTGCTATGAATTAATGATTCAGCTCGTACCTACAAGTACAGGCGCAGAAGGAAAGAGATTGGCTGAGCACCCCATCGCTCACCAGCCGCCACTCCTGTTTCTGTGGCGATGCTTCTGCCTCCTGTAGACAAAATTTGGCATCCGCATCGCCCATTATCAGGACCTGGAAGGTGTCCCTAAACCCGCAGCCTGAGACTTCACAGCGGCTGCCAGGGATCTGCTGCACACGCAGGGCAGCCAGAGGAGCGTTTACAGGAGATGTCTTAGGAAATTCACCAAAATAGACAGGGAAAGCGCCTTACAAGTAAACGTGCACTACTGTTTGCATTGTTCATTAGGGCAGCACAGCATTCCTGGATACCGTACATTGATTACGCTTCTCGAATGTCTCCACTGGTCACGCCGAGACAAACATCTCCCCTGTACATCCATTACTAGACGTTCGAACCAGAGCAAAAGTTTGGGGAAACTTCATCTTCCAGGCCTCTTGGCACAGATTCGTATTTTGCTGAAATACTGCAGACACTGAGAGTCTCAGTGTATTCAGAAGCGGGGGCAGAACACAGCTGAGCCACGCAGCCCCCCTGAGTGCCGAGTCCCTCATCCCCAGGCTCTCCACATGCACCTCTTCTCCTGGAGAAGGTCCTCCAGGAGAGCCTGGACCGCATCGCCCGTCCTTCCTCTGTGCGCCGCTGCCAGCACGGCACGGCGGCACGGCGGGACGCTCCTCCGCTCCCTGCACAGTTATCACCACGCACAGGGCGACCGACGGCGCTCGAACGCCTTGTGCGCAACCATCGCCCAAAGTGACCCCGCGCCCCCCTCTTCATCTGAACACGAATGACAAAATTCCTGTTCTCCTGTCGGGTTAACGCCGAGACAGCCCCTCACCACGAGGCGGTCCCGCGCAGAGCTGCTCGGTGCCGGTTTGCCGCGTCCCACGGAGCGGGTGCCGACGCAGACAGGCAGTGGGGCTCACAGCAGCATACCCCACCCTCGTTTAACAGGAATTTATTTAATTTTGTTTTGAAGATACGCAGTGCTGTTAATTGCTGTTCTAACATGTCTCTAATAATATTCTAAGTATTTATTGCTTGCTTACGTCTTAAGTGCTTAAATACATTCACAAATACTAATCCATTCTCCGCACAATCAGTGATTCCTACTCAGCAAAGCATAGTGCAGCATATTTAATACAAAAACTTCAGTTTGTTCTGCTAAACTCTTAATTTATGTCCTTGCTAACTATGTTTCTTTGAAAACTAGCTTTCAGGCGTGTTCAAACTGCAGTCTGACTTTGCAAATTTAGACAGAAGAAAAACCCAGGCATGCAGCAGACAACGTTGCAGTGACATCATTTACCGAGTAAGACACCGCCAGTAAAAATGGTCTCTTCAATCCTGAGTTTTCAGGGAGGTGCAGCTCCTTGCTGGGGACGCAGTGGCTGATGCCGCCCTGTAAAAGCCGCGGCTGCAGGAGGCAGCGACGGTGAGCTGCAAACCAGAGCAGAGTCACCAAAGAGCATCCTACCTCGTAATGGGCCACGCGCTGGGACTCGGAGATGAGCTGAGCGCTGCACACTTTGCAGTAACTTTCAGTGAATAATTCCTGGTCGATGTCGGACGATTTCATCTGTTCATGGCAGAGAAGAGACAACAAGCAGAATCAGTTACTGACAGGCAGAACGGGACACCTTTGGGGAGGGCCCCTACAGAGACACGGGCGAAGCAACGCTTGAGTCGAGCGGTTCTTGTCACCAGGGGGGATCGAAAGTGTGACACACAGACCGTCCCCCCACATCCCCCCCACACCTCGGGGTCCCCGGCTTTATGCACAACCAGCGCGGTGGCGTTTCTCGTCTCCCCCGGCCCCACGTCCCGCCGGACACGCGCCTGTGCCCAAGGAGCACCCGGCGCACCCAACACCCGCCGTCACGGACACGGCACAGACTCCTGTGCTGCTCTGCAATTATATTTTACGTGTGAGCTACAGCTGTAAACAGCTGTTCTTCTCCATTACCTTTCGTATCCAGAAATGCCACGTACATAACCAGTTATAGCATATATCACCCATGGCTTGAAACACGCTTAACCATTTGTTACACAATACGAAAGAGCTGATAAAGAGTTTTCTATAAAACGCAAATATCATTACAACCTGGAGGAAGGTGTTTTGAAGCTGGGAGGGTGCTTTGCTATATTTCTCGATTCAGACACGGAAGGAAATTGCTCGGGTGATTTACTGGGCTGAGCTGCGCTCAAGCAGCTGTTTAAATATTAGTGCGTTCGCGGCTCCCAGGGCGGACACGTGCGCTCAGAAAGCAGCTCGCTGAGTGATGGGGGTCGCGGGAAGACGTCGGTTCTCTGCTCACACCGTCAGCGCTGTGTCGGGACTGCGGGTGTCCAGCGCCGACCTGACACCGAGGTGTGCATCAGGGAGGTCAGGGATAATGAAAGACCGATCCCAGGCAGAGCCAGAAAACACCAGAAGTAGCTTTGCAGTCAGGACATTTAAAAACAAAAAAACCCCAGTGCAATTCAAGAGGGAAATAGAGGCTGATGCCGTCTGACTAATGCCAAGCTGAACTCTATTAATTCACAATCATAACAAACTTGGGCATAATGAAGACTGATAATACAGCTTTTATAGAGTTTATCCCGCTGATTAGGAAGAAAAACAACATGGAATGAACAAGTTACGAGACCTCATTAGCAGAAAGACCTGTCGCTGCCGGGCTGCGCACGGAGCTCGGGCCGTTGGGGCCGTCCCAGAGCACCCGGACGGTCCCCCGGGCTCGGGGAACGGGGCTCCCTGCGCACGCCGGCGTGCAGCGAGACCGCTGAGCTGGAGGCGCGTGCACCGAACCCCCAAACGTGTCGCAGTCTCGCAAGTATTAAGATCCCTGCACGTTTCATAAACACAAGCAGCTGAACCGACAGCGGAGGCTCTCAGCCCGAGAGACCGACTTGCCCCCAGCTCCAGGACAAGGCTCATTGCGATGTTCCTCATCTACCAAAGACACAACTCTCGGAGCTCCTCGGCTGGTGCCCTTGCTTCCCGCAAAGGCACTTGCTTGTTTTCTCTTGCTATCTGCCGAGATTTAATCTTCACTTACTCTGTCCAGAGAGACGCTGCATTGAGAAACCCTCAAAGACACCAAAAGACCCTTTTAGGAGTACAAGAAGTGTTGCAGAATCTCATCAAAGGCAAAATAAAGGGGAGGGAAGAAATCTCACTTAAACACAACAGATTGACACAAGGCAAACCGAAGAATCTCATTAAACCTCAATCCAGCAGCCAAGACAGAGGCAGGTAATACTGCCCTCATTTGCATGCAATCTGCAGTGCTCGCAGTATAAACTCTCATTGCAAAAATCAGAGTAAATCAAAAGCTGCTCAGTATTAGTTGGCCCTTTGTGCTCTGACACCAGGTCAATTCTGCCTCTAACACATGTGCACGCGAACGGAGCAGTCTGTCCCCCCTTCACAGCAGTAGAGGCTGAACAGGCTTATCCAGCAACAGGATTTAATGTCTTTTCTCTAAGCAGTAACTCCTGATACAGGTATAGGATTTGTTAGCCTCAATATTGCCTGTTAGGTTTTATGCGCCATTGTTACTACACAAGGATATAATGCATCGCAAGAGGTGAATACAGTTATTACGCTGACAAGGTGGATGTTGCGCAGCGTGATTCACGTGTAACTATTCAAGTTACCGAATAAAGTCTCTCTGGAATGACAGACCCTCCAGTAACGCATCGGGAGCGCAGTGACAGGCGACAGGAGCATCCCCGGAGTGCTGTCCCTGCAGGTGACTTGGGTACCGCCGGGTCTCACCCTGCTGCACAAGGCCAGGGAAAGCGGAGCTCTGATGAACCGTAACTCGTGTGGCACCCACCGTGACGCCGGCACCCACCACGACGCCGGCACCCACCATGACGCCGGCACCCGCAGGGTCCCACCGAGGGCTGACCCAGTCCCCTGCTCGCTTCAGCTCAGGCCCTTTTTACTGCAACCGCCTCTTCCTTCCAGCGTGGTCACAGCGCGCACGGCCTGACCCGACCCACACCTTTCACACGGGACCAGTGTTCCCACAGCCACGCGTGCCCGGTGCCCCCAGCCCCTCTCCTGACGGACGGGCTCTGCCTCTCGCTGCGCCCCTGCCCTTCCCCACGCCGCAAACCCCATCGCTGTGGGGCAAGAGCTGCTTCGCTGCCGCTCCCCTGCCCCGCTCCCGCAGCTGCAGGCATCCTCCCGGCCGGCACCGCACTGCTCTGCACGCCCGTCACCAGAGCATCTCGGCGGGGAGCAGCTCTCGGCAGCGGGACCACCGGGTCGCCTCCACCTCCCCAGGCAGCTCACCGGGTCCCGCCGTCCTCTGCGAGGTGCCACAGTCCCGCTGAACCACTGGCAGATGGACGGGGTGACCCTTCTGCCCCCGGGGCTGTTCAGGGACGGGGTCTTTCTGCACCGGACGCCCACGGGAGCGGCGACGCTGTGGGAGCACGCGGCCGCCCCAGAGCTCTCCGTGCCCCGGGAGCGTGGCCAGCCCGGGGCCGCTGGAGCTTGCCGGACGGCAGAGTGCCCTCGTCAGGGAGCAGAGACGTAACTCAGCGTCCACCCCAGGAGCCCGGCAGAGGGTTTCACCGCTTGTTTGCGCCGGTATCGCTTCTTCATAGCGCTGAAAAGGGACAGCGAGGCCGGGGAGCGAGGGATGGGGATTAACGGGAGCAGGAGAATAAGCAGAAGCAAAGCCTCCTTCATGCCTTCGCATGAATATATTAGGCTAAACTGTAGAGTGGATTCAAGCACATGTAAGCTTGGCTACTTAAACTAATTAGAAAGCTCTGGTAACAATAACTGCTTTGGGCAAAATTTATTACGAGGAGTTTGACAAAAATAATAGATTCACCTTAGCAAAGAAGATTTCCTCACAAGCAATCTGCCACCAGCACCCATTTATACAAATCAAAGCGCAAAGCTGCCGCTAAAGCCCCGACAGCCCGAGAACAAGTTTAACTTCGAGCACCAGCTATCGACTTGAGGAAACAGACATTTACATGTCCCACATGAATGCAGGAGAAGAGCAAAAGTCCCTTCTCCTTCTCAGTACCCTCCTACTCGCCCCCGCTGCCGGAGAGCCCCCGTGCAGCCGCGCTGCCCCGAGTCCCTTCCTGGGGACTGACACTTTAAACTCTGCTGCCGCAACCTGACGGCTCTGCATAAAGCTTTTATGATTCCTGGCCGACAGCTGCTTCCTTTGCTTTTCTTAAAATATATGTTTTTCTGTACTCTTCTATTTTCCTTTCCAGTATAACGCGCTAGAGTGTTACATCCAGAGGATGCCAAGGTAATACGCAGCGAAACAAGTACGCGAACGCGCACCCCTCCACGCCGTGCTTTGAAGCAGGCTCGCCCACCGCCACCGTCCGCAGGGTGACACCGCGCTGGTCCGGCACGCACACCGCGGGAAAGGTCCCGGGCCGGCGCTTCCCCGGGGATCTGCGCAGGGATGCGGTCACAGCGCACGAACCGAAGGAGGGACCTGTCTGCTCCCTACGAAGGGACTGGTACAGAGATGCTGTAACCGCAGCGAGGACACCGCAGGTGGCCGGCTGATGGCATCTGTGCATAGCGGCAAGGGCTCCCCTCTGCAGCGACAGCAGACTCGAGACATGAACCCTGGGAAAAAGAAAACAGCTCCGGTGTGCGGGTACCTGACCCAAAACCAGGGCTGCCTCCTGCTCCAGGAAAGCTCCTTTTTGCCCCCGCTTTTGTCTTGACGCGGATACACTCTGCATTATCGTTTTGTGGGTCAGCCCTAGCAGTGATTTATTAACTTCTTTTGCCTGCAAGTGTCATAAAGAGAGTTCATAAGCAATTAATATTTATCTATTCCTAACCACTTAATTCCACTCTGACTCCCCCTGCCTACAAGTGCCGAACAGCTCAGAACTGACCGGGCTCTGGCTGATCCCCACTACGCAGCCCGACTCTGGCAAAAAGCGGAGTGGAAGGGGGGGCTTTTCTCCACCACCACCACCCCCCAGCCCTCAGCGTGTCGTGGCTGCAAAGCACCGCGTGCCTCCGAGACGCTCGAGGAGAACTGCAGATGCTGAGCAAGGAGGGACATGTTCCCTGCACGCTCGCAGAGGCTCTTCTTGCCGAGAGCTGAAGAATTAACGTGCGATTCAGAGCCTTGCCAGCTGGACTCCAACCGCTCAGCCGAGCAGAAGCCCTTGGTCTGCACACCAAGGTCTAAACATCTGAAACCCTTGGTCTCCTCCTCCTCAGGAGGGGACGTGGACAGTGGGACCTCCGCCACAAACGCCGACCATGCCGTCTCCTTCCCGTGGGGTGTACTGCTGCCCCTCGCGGGGGCACTCGGGCGCTGATGTCCCCCTCCCTGCTTCAGAGCCGTAACCTCTGCTCATGTCAGCTCAGCATCTCCAGGAACGGCAAACTCTGTCATAAGAGACTTCATTTTAAATACCTTGTGCCATATGGCTGCGATTCTTCTCAGCAGTTTCAGTGACTGTAACAGCTTAATGAAAATCAATTTGATGGGGCTGACTCCCGTTTTTGGCAACCGCTAGAACGACGCTAACTAAGTTGCATTAAATTTTAGAGGACAGCAATCCACATATTGACATCAGAGACATATTCAAAGCCAAATTCCTTTTTAAGGATACGCTTTGCACCAGCGGAATCCCACCAGACACGGAGAGGTGCTGCGCGTGTGCCCGACACAAAGGAGAGCGGTGGGAGTGCACCTGCAGTAAACGCTTTTGGGATCCAGAGCCAGCCAGGACGGTGAATCTGCTGCAGGACCCCAGTGAGGTGTAGGGCACCGGCGGGACGGGCGCGAGCTGCAGCAGCCTCCGCCGCCGCGACAGCCCCGGCGTCCCCACGCACAAGGCAGGAGCAGAGGCACAACCTGCAGTCACCGCTAGCGAACACTTCCATCACATTTCTGATAAATACTGTTGTAATCTCCTTTCTGGCGATCTTCCCTCAGCAAGCCGCTTCTATTTTTATTGTTGTATACCCCCTGTTAGCAGGTTTGTTGCCCCTTTTTTTTGAGCAATGAGCTCAGTGAATAGGAAAAGAAGTTCTTTTAATAATGGGAAATTCATGGCAGGTGGCAAAAGTTGTAGAGTACATGACAAACATGAACAAGACGGTTTTTCTAATCCCAAGTTTTGCCTTTTGTATCACTTCACAGATCACCCTTGGTATTTTTCACTGTCAATTATTTCTGTATTCCGACAACAATAAGCAGAAAACCATGAAAACTGGGAGAAGCTGCAGATGACTTCATGTCATGTCAGGGCTGGGAGTTTGAAAATGCAGCACCATCCCTTGCCCAAGCAGGCTGCTGTCAGACGCAGACGACTCGCAGCTCTCCCAAGCGCCGCTCGCACGCGCCCGCGGATCCCACCGCACTTCGCACAACGGCTCGGGGGGGACATGTTAAATAGAGACGGCAAATGAAGGATCTAAATAATCTGAGATCAGAGCCAAGTCCCTGGGTAACCGTTGTCTAAACTTTGCAACACATGCCTCGGGTTCACGGATGAGAGTTACACGCAGACACCCCAGACGTTGCTGACTCAGCTGCTGCGGCCGCAGCCCCGCACACCCAAGGTCTTCCTCACCCGGCCGCGGCCCCACAGACCCACGGGACTCGGAGCAGGAGGTGGCAGTGACCTGTGCAACACGGCCAAACGCGAGCGGGACAGGGGAACCCGTCTGCCAAAAGCACCAGCACCTTTGGGAAGGAAACCGCTTCCCCCATCGCCGCCGGCCGTGCCTCCCACTGGTCACTTCCAGCTACGTTTCTGCCTTTCTGATTGAACTTTTAAAAAGTTTTTTAAAAATCACTGCTTCTCGGTGCCAAATTTCACCCCCACCCCCACACACCACTACCAGGTTCAGGGGAGCATCCCCCGAGCCACCCCCGGCGCAGGGCTCCCCGAGACAGCTCAGACCCACCGCCTGCCTGCAACCCCACCAGGGAAAACTCCTTCCCATGTGTGCAGACCCCGAGCAGCCGTGACGGGACCCGCAGCCGATACAAGAAAACAGTCTTTGCACCATCATTTAACCAACGGGTACCCAAGCCCTTGGGGCGCGTCAGCCCCAGGGCCCGGCCCCTGGCGTTGGGCACACGCCAGAGCGCTTCGTCCCCGTCCTGAGCCTCGCCACCGCGCGCTCGGTCCACCGCCTGCTCGTGGAGATGCACCGGGAACCTCTGCACGGGTTCATTGCTCCTACTGCACAGTCAAGGACGAGCAGCAGTACACGACAAAGCACTGAATTCAGCAACTCGGTTTCTTCCAGTCGAGAGGGAAGGAAAAAAAAAAAAATTGTGGTCCCTTATCCAAGGCCTTAATCACCTTTCCCAGAATTAACAGCTTCGAAACCTCCGTATTGGAGCAGCAGAGAAGTGGCAACTGAGCATGTGCGCGAATGCCAAATGCAAACGACAAGCCAAAAATTAAATGTCCTGATTTTCATGTTATGAATTATTTGTGGCTTTTGCTGCTGTCACTCTCCCATGGATTAACATCTCGTGTAACACTCCCTGTTTTCTTCTGTTGTTTAATTTGTCTTGCAATAAAAAGAGAAAAAGTCTTTACTAATAATTAATGTGCTTTCAGCAACTCTGTCACTGCACTTACAACGAGGCATCTGAAGAAATGCAAAATACTGCCTTTTGAAGTGCCTTATTTCCCAGCACTATCAGCATGATGGATGGTGGAGCCTGTTCCACCAGTGCAATTCTCCTCCTGCTTCTATCGCCTGCAGAATGGCGCGCCGCGGGCGCTGGAGACCTCAGCGTGCTCCCCGCGCAAGGAGCGCCGCCGGCTGCCCGGAGGAAAGGGCAGGGGACGGGGCAGCGCCGCGCGGCCGGCTCGGAACGCCAAGCGGCGGGCAGGACGGGGTGTCCCATCCCACAGCGACGAGGGGACCCCGCGCCGCCCGCCCTGCGCCTGCTGCGAGAGGCCGAATCGGCAGCCGCGGGACCTGCAGCCCCTGCCTGCACCCGCAGGTGCCCGCGCTCCCTCGGCAGCCCCGGCAGAGGCGGCGCACGGCCCTCGCCAGTGAGCCCCGACAGCGCCGCGTCCCGGAGGGGACGGTGGCGGTGTCCCCACCCACGCAGAGCTCGCTGCGAGCCGCATCTTCGGGGCATGTGCGTGCCATTCTCAGTTCTTCCTGTCCTGCCAAACCAAAGATGCTCCGTGTCCCTCCAGCTGTGCTGCACATCTGCCACCTCTGCCACACTTCACCTTCCCTTCAATTCTTGCCTGGTTTGGGGCTTATCTGCCATCTCTCTACTCCCTCCATTCCTGAAATCCTCTCCAGAGTCAATTTGCTTCACTTCTGCATTCAGCCTTTGATGCATTTTGACACGCTTTATTGGAACCTTGAAAATCAGAGCAAGATTGTGTGTGGCATGAGCTGGGAGCAGGAGAGATCCCGCACGTGTCTGCTGCATGTGTCAGAACACAGAGGAGAGGCTGCGGAGAGCAGCGCGGCGGAGACGGAGCCCCGGTGCAGACCCGAGCCTCACCCCAAGCGTCCCAAACACCCAACTTCGCCCAACACCCCCAGCGCAAGCGGCCAAACTGCTCCTCTGCTGGGACCTACTTCTTGGTGTTTGCCAGGACGAAGAAAGGGACACACAGACAGCAACAGTGTCCTCAGAATGGATGGAGATGACGGCTTTGAAAGGAGCCCCGCAGCCCCCGCGCCGTGGGAGGGCTCCACACAAGGGGCGCACAATGCCCCACGGGACCCCCAGCGCAGGCGCAGGGACAGAGGGGACGGCGGCACGTCCTCGGCGCGGGAGCGGGACCTCGCCAGGGATGTCTCGCTGGATTCCCCTGAGGCTCGCGCACGGGGGGAGATGCCAGATGTTCCCACCTCCTCGCCCCGCCACAGGCGTCACCGAGGTGCCGTTTATAAACAGCAGAACCCAGCAAGAAAAAAAACACAACACTGATGAACATGCCAGGAAAAACGGTGCCCTCCGGGCGGAGGGAACCTCGAGCGCGGGCGATGCCTTCCCGGCAGAGGCAGCAAGGCCGAGGCGCCGGTGTGCGGCGAGCGCCGCGTCCCCGAACAGCACCGCGGTACAGCGCGGCAGCGGACGACCGCGGTGCAGCCTTACGCGTGGCAGGAAAACCCAACTGGTGCCTCTTTGACCTACTGCCTGTCTGAGGTGGGAACAAAGGGCGAGCGGAGGAAATCACAGGCGCAGAGATTTGGAGAGCAAAGGAAAGACCTGTTCCTGCAGCAGAGAGCAGTGCCACGCGTCGCCTCAGGGGGTGACGAAGGAAGGATGCTGCCAAGTTTGAAGGCAGCTACACTGCAATTTTGAGAGTGGCACCATCCCTTCCCTACTAATGCGCGTATCCGGCTATACACATGAATTCTTCTAATTATTCACACTACATCGTGTGGCAGGATTTAATTGCAAACATGTGCTGACTTGAATAAAAATATATTTTAAAAGGGAGATTGATATATTGTGACTGCTTCAATAAAGTTTGTGGGAACTGAACGAAAAGCAATCACATTTCGTGCCTCACCGCATCAATTCTGCATCCTGCACACGTCAAGGACGGGGCTCTGGCAATCGCTCCAGCGTGGCCGGGTGTCACGGCTCGGCCCCTCGGCAGCAGGGACAGCCCAGAAACCTCCTGAAAGACGGGGTTAGAACAGACCCGTGCGGGCTTTGGCAGAGGCTACACTCTGAGATGGAGGGGCTGATGCAGTCAGACGGCAGAGGGGAGGGACGCGCTTGTACTGGGATGCCGAGAGCCGGTACGGGCCAGAACCGAGGTACCCCGGGACACGTCCCTGCTGCTGCCACCTCCCTGCAGAAACACGTTCCCCTCCACTAAGCCCTGCCCATCCCCACGCTGACACAGCCTGGCACGAAGCCCCAGCGCCAGCTCCTTTCCCTCCTGCTCGCCTCCCCTTGTAAACCCTCCCGCTGCTCCCCCCGCCACACTTCTTCCCGCCCCTGCCAACCAGGGATGCGTTTTTGGCAGCTCTCACGGTGCCCCCAGCCACGAGCATCACGCTGCCCCAGCCCCCCCGGGGACCCCGCGCCCCCCGGGACCCCGCGAGGCGTTGGGGCGTCGCGGGGCCGGCAGCGCGGGGCGCAGCGAGGCGCCTTGCGGGCTCCCATGCTGCGGAGCCAGGGTTACCATGTGATGCTCGGGGTTGCTATGGAAACGGTGGTCTCTCACCAAAAGATGCATAAATAGTCTCCGAGCCTCCCCGGAGCACAGTCCGCACTGCCAGGCTGCGGGCACCCCGAAAATCAGGGGCTGCTGCTGCCCCGCGCCGGTCCCTGCCCGCGGTCGGTGCGGGGCTGCGCCGCAGCAGGAGCCGACGCGGGGAGAGGCCGGCGAGCGGCTCCCGCGCAGCCTTTCTCTGCAATTACAATCAGGGCGCCACACGTATTTCTGGATAAGCAGGACCTACTTTTCCCGTGGCTCCCTAATAACGTACAAAACAGTAGGAAGCGAGTCAAGCCGAATCCCGTGCCCGCAGCTTGTAGCCGCTGGTACTTTGCATAATCAGGGCTTGTCACTCCCCATCAGCTTCAGCTCAGGAACCCAAGAGGCAAAGCCATGTAAGGTGGCAACGAGCTTAGAAGAAGCCTTCAGAGAACAAATCTGTCCATCACTGATGGGGGATTATTCTAATACTGGATGCCTGGATAAAAGCCCGCATGCTGGCATAGCTGGTGAGGCAACAGCACCTCTTACCAAAACCGGTTTCAGCCTCAACAGCACTAACCCCAACGCAGTTTAATGTCACTGCTCGCTTGCCGACAGCACTCAGAGCTCCCTGCCCAGCGAAGGTTAACGAAGTTAGCAACAGCAGCAGAGATGCTCCTGGTTACCCTCGCTGTTGTGAGAGCTCCCGCTGGGGGCTGAGCTCCTCTCCCCTCCCCGAGACGGTCCTTTGTCCACCCACGACACATCCGATGTTTGCCAGCCGGAGCTGCCTCACCGAGTGCCGCCCGGTGAGGATTTATAGGAGCCCGGGTCTCCCCGAGGCAGCGAAGCAGCGCTGGCCAGGAACCCTCCCTACTTGTCATGATTGATGGACTCTGCTCCCTTCAGCTGCAGCTCCCCTCCTAGAGCAGAGCTTTTTGCAATCAATGAAATGATTTAGAAACAAGACACCAGGAATGCAGATCCTCTGTATCCAAGTCCTCCAGTTAGCACAGAGCCGCTAAACCCCTCGCCTAATTTAACTGCGCATCCAAATTCCACGTCCTCTAAAGGGTATCAGCAGATTTCATTAAACAACTTCATATTATCATGTAATCTGTCAATTAGCTTTGTGTGCAACTGCAAACAACAAGGAGCTTTATCTTAAGTAAAACATAAAACATTTACATCTCTCCTACAGCCTTTTATTTTCCTTTGCCCATCCTTGATTTATCAACACAACCCTTCTTTTGTTTGCATCCGTTCTCTTCTAGGAAGCAGGAGCATCCCCCATGCTCATCCACACCCAGCAGAGGCGTGCTGGACTTTTAAGTTTTCTGTCAGATCTGCCTTGTGTTTGGGAGCGTTTCAGCAAGCCACTCGGATAACTTGTGCTTCATTTTCCCCTCCGAAAAACCCCACAGCGCTATTCTGTCCCTTACCAACAGATGAGCAATGAGAAACGGTTCGTCAGTGCCCACTATGGTGCTGCAGCTCCACATGTGAACGGGTCTCCAGAAATGCAAACTATTCTATTTTCACCAGTGAGAAATTAAACCGGCGTTGCAGAAGGGCCGGCGTCGGGCACGCTCCAGGCTGGGCACCGGCTGCTCCTTTCGGAGACAGGCTCCGACTCTCCGACTCCGGGGTTCGGAAAGGTCTCCCTCTCTCTGCATACTGCGCGGACTCCTGTTCCTACAGTGTTTATCAGGCATCCCCCCGTGGGGCCAAGAAGCAACAGAAAGGCATTAAAACAAGTTAATGTGTTTCATACAACACCAGCTATCAAAGTGGGGTGTGCCAGTTACCCTTCAGTCGTGGCCGTCAGCCTCCCTCTCTGGCCAGAGGGGAAAAAAGGCTGAAAAATGCTTTTTGTGTGTTCTGCGAAACCAAAACAATCTTTGGGCTTTGGTAGTGGCAGGAAAATACCCTTTGCATCATGCACACACAGATTCAAAACTTCTGAAAAGGTACAGACTTCTCCAAAAAACCAGACCAAAGAGACGCCTCAGCTATACCGCCTCCCAGGGCAAAGGGGCCAAGACCTGGCGGTGGAGGATTTCTGAGGAACAGGAAAGCATCCATCACGTAACACCAAATTCCCGAAGTAACGCATCGCCTGGTACAATCAGAGCCAGATGAGAATGAAACGCTCATTAAAACATGACTTATTCCTGGGAAGGCTGAATGTAATGGGGTTCACCACGATCCGCATCAACCGGCAGAGACGATGCGAAACAGCCCCGTGACCTCCTCAGCACAAACAGCGACAGAGCTCGCTCCGAAACCGCAGCAGAGCTTGGTAATCTGAAAAAGCCTGAAGTGCAAACCAGCCTGCACTGCAGAAAGGAACCGTGAAACTCCTGAAGAGTTTCGTAAATACAAATTAGTGAAGATAACTATAAATGGCACCGAGAAACTCGGTTCCATCCTGCTTTGCGATGTCCTTCGCGCCCACTGCTGGAGCGGTGCACTACAAACCGGCTCCTCGAGCCCCTCTGTCGTGATGCCCCGTCCCCACACGTGGGGGATCCCCCGTGGGCCCCCGGGAGCGGGTGGAGGGGCACAGCCCAGCGCTCAGCACGGTGAGCTGAAATTGCAGTAAAAACATCTGACAATTAGAGAGAAAATAACAGGTCCCCACACTCTGCGTGGCGCCTGTCCCTGCCAGACTCCTGTGAACTACAGTCGTGTGCTTGGAAATTAGACGGATTAATTATTGCTACAATTAGTAGTATCGTGAAGCATCTCTGGAGGCAGGAAACAATATTGTCATAAACTTGTATAATCATTCAATATTTCCAAATGAGCAGTTGGATCCACAGTTATCATCTCGACGCTTTCACCAGTGACATTGTAGGGTGGGAAACACAAAACTGATTAATTAGTTCTCATTTAAAGTCAGGCTGAACCCTGGCTGGCTCTGCCGCGTGCCGTCACCCAAGGCCAGGCTCCGCACAGCCCAGAGAGGAGGTGAGCGTGGATGTGGAGACGCCAGCGCCCGTGACGCAGGGTGACGGCGGGGAGCAGGAGAAATGCCGGGGTTCAGCCCAGCTCTGACCGCAGGAGCACACGCGCCGCCCGCGAGCCCCGTGCACGCTCTGCCGCGTCCCCACCGCGGCTCCAGATGCCCCCACGGGAGGACCCCTGGCTGCGAAGAACCGTGCCGGCTCTGCGGCCACCCTGCTGCCGCCAGACCCGACCGCGAGACCGGGGGATGCGCATACGAACACAACTTATATTTTTGCGTGGTGGGAAGGGAAAATCCCACTAATTGTTCCAATCTCCCGCTTGTTCACCCAGAGCGCGCGGGCACATCCCCGGACCCCAGAGCGTTCCCAGGCACGGGCGCCACGGGCAGCACCCCTGCGCCGCGATCTGGATCAAACCCCGGGCTCGGGTTGGCCGCGACAGCCCGACCACCTCGTCCTGCACAGAGACCACTCCAGTGGCTGCCTCTCTTACTAATACCGCCCGCTCACATGTGCTTATTGTGTTTGAAATAATAGAGGAGCTTGCACAGCATCCCATACAACAGGGGGTTTAACCGATTAATTTACGGCTTCAAAGGCAGTGGGTGTTCAATCCCACCCTGTTCCCGAGGTTTCTGACAAGCCGCTCTGGGTGCCGCGGATCCAGCGCTCACAGCTCTTCCCGTCTTCTTTATGTAATTTCGAAACGAGTGCGTGCCTCATCTTCACAGCTCGCTGCTGGGTGTCAAGTCTGTGGCTGTATCCTTCAAGACAGCTTTAAATACCAATGTCTCACTTTGCCACCAAGTCCACCCACTGGTTTTAAACGGCTGGATCAAATTTAGGAGCTGTTTTAGGTTCACAGTGCAGTTCCCTGCATCTCCCAGCGCCGATCCCGCTTTCCGAGAGCCACACGCGCAGCTCCATCGCGCCCATCTCACGGGCAGCCAGGGCCTTGTCCAGGTACCCCGGGTGATACACACACAAGGAACACGTATGGGATACATAAGCGAGTAGATCAACAGGCGAGACGCCTCCAGGGCCACAAGTGCAGGGCTGATATGCTGAGGAGGTTTATTTATACTCTCCCACCTTGAGGATTTGTTTCACCAACAAACACGCGTTGGCAAGAAGCAGGTCCACGCTTAACTACATCTTGTGCCCCATTTCCCCTTTAACAAGACAAAATAAACGTATTTCTGCTTTGGAACTAAGAGGAGCGATATTCTCCTCCCCTATCGCTTTCCAAATGAAGCTCCTGAAAGCCCTTTTTGAAGCCTCCCGGTTGCGTCTCCAGCCCTGCTCCCCCTCGGTGCTCCGCAGGAATGGATTAAACGCGCCCTTTGAAGCGCTGCTGCTGTGAGCCGCTCTGGGCGAGCTCGGCGCGGCTTTGTGCCGTGTGCTGGAAGGAGGACAGCAGCTGCCACCCGCCTTCCGACTTCCCTCTCACCCCGCGGGCGCCGAGGGGCGACGGGGCTGGAGCCAACGCACACCCCCAGGCGGGACACGGCGCTCCCCCGCGGCAGCCCTCACCGCCCACCTGCACCCACCCCCTCCTCTGGAAGCGATGCCCAGCTCAAGAGCGAGCCCTCTCCCTCCTGCCGCATCCCCCATCCTCTGCCAGGCACGAGGGCAGCGCCCTGCAAGCCACCCCGGACCCGCGGCCAGTGGCCACCCACGCAGGCACCGGCAGTAACGCCGCCCGGGGACACCGACCCCACCGCGCTCAGGCCAACGGACCCTCGGCTTGGTGTCACCCCACCTGCAGAGTCTTGCAGAAACCCCCGGGCCCAAACCTCGCACGTACGGGCAAAACGCTGTCACGGGACCGACGCTGCGCCGCACACGTGAATGCCCCCGCACGAGGACGCCGACCGCCGAGGCAGCTGACGCCACCGACGTCCCCTGCCAGCACGTTAACGGCCCAAAAACTATCCAGCATTGCACAACAGGCAAGTTTTAATATTGAGAATATTCATCTCCAGCCATTTCTACTTAATGGAACAAAGCAAACTGTCGAGAAAAAATGGGAGCATTACAGTAAAAACAACAACAAATTAAACTCTAATGCAATTAGAGAGCAATTAGGGATCTGTCCTCTGGGAGCATTTTGGAACTCTAGGTCTTCCTCAAAATCTGATCTCTCTGCAACTTTATTTCTTTCTAATTAATAAATGAAGAAGCGAATGGCACGGCTGCCCCCCGTCCCCTGCAAAACTCCATCTCCTGCTCTGCAGGAGCAGACAGCGGTGGCAGGTAGACGCGTTCACACCTCGGAGCGGAGGAGAAATGCAGGTGTCAGCAGAAGGAGGCGCAGAGGCAGGGAGAACAGAAATCGCCGCCCGTGTCTGTTGCAAGGTGACCACAAAGACCCAAATGCCCTCGTGCACGCGCCAGGCGGAGCGGGCACAGCAGAGCAGAGCGCGAGCGACCCTGCAAACCCCTTTGTCCTCCTATACACAGCTCCCACAAAAGCCACAGCCCAGAAAAATATGTATTTAATTCCTCTTGACTTTTTAAACTTACCCGCGGGCGTGCCTAGAGATAAGCACCCGCTTAACCAAACTGCTCCCGTACGCTGCAGAAAGGAGCGGGACGCCCAGCGGCATCGCTCCCTGCTGCACCCGGGCAGGGCACGAGGAGCCCCCAGCACCCCCGCGCCGTGGGTGCCCCTCGACCCGCGCACCGCCTGGGCTCGCCCCTCCGCCCGCAGTGCTGGACAGGAGCGCTGGGCACGTCCGTCCCTGGAGCGCAGGGGACGTGGAGCGCCGTGCCAACAAAGTGCCCAAGAAACGACCAAAGAACTGAAACAAAGGGGCAAAGCTGCACCATCCCATCAAGCCAGCGCGTCTCCAGTCCCATCCACGAGCCGCCTGAAGGTCACAGCTGCACCACCGCTACAGCAGAGCCCGGCTCTGTCCGACCTCCCTTCAGCCCATGCAAACGCAGTAAACGCTCTCTGCAGAGGAGAGGGCACGGTGGGGAGGAGCACCTTCCCTCTCCTCTCCTGAAGCTGCTGCTATACCTGGGGGCAGCCCCGTCTGCACTACGCTGCCCCGGTCCTCTTCACCAAGGGCTGTCTTTTACACTTCCTAAGGAATAATAAAGGTTCCGTATGCCCTGAGACGGCCCCCTCGGCGTTCCGGAGAGGATGGCACCCGGGCAACGGGGGAGGTGGGAGCCTTCACCTTCATCTGCTTCCGTACCCACATCCACCCTTGGGAACACGAGCGGCCCCGTTCTGGCCTAGAAATTGGCCCAGTTCTGATCTCCCAAACCAGTTCTGGATCTCAAGTCACACCGCTTTCCTTGGGAGCTTAACCCAGATAACGCGAGACACCCGGACCGGCAGTGCCCGCCTGCCGCAAGGACCAGCCCGGAGCAGCCCCAGCCTTGCCCGGCCATCTCGGAGGTGTCCGAGGGGCTCCTGCGACCCCCCCGACTCCGCAGAACACCTTGCAATGAAAAAGGGTCTGGTTAGAGACTCACGGGTCTGAAAAAGATGCCGACTGCTGGTCAAAAGTTGCTTCCTGAAAAGGAATCATTCTCAAAAAATCCCCACTATTATTGTCTACGTTTGATCACCGACGTGGGGGAGGAGGGCTGTTCGTTGGTGGGTTTGGGGATTTTTCCTCCCCCCCAACAGCAAAACCCCTGCAGGGAGGGGTGATAGCAGGACCAGACTGGCCATCAGCATTCCCAGGTCGATCCCCGGGCACGAGGAAGAGGAGTCGGGTGGTGCAGTGCCATACACACACCCACAGAGCCATAAAGCCGCCCCGAGAGAACGCCGGGCTGCGCAGGGCAGCGGGGCGCCACGGCGGCGCGCATCGACGGCCGCACCAATTCCCGGGCACACTGCAAGCGGCAAATAATCCAGATCCAGGCAAAAATCAGCACAACACAGACAACACCTCGCGAAGGGTTAGTCAGCAGCGCCGTGAGTCGCCGGGGGGGCCGTCGGGGTGCCGTACCTGTCTGCAGCACACCCGGGGAAGTGGAAACGCAGCAGCACTCCACCTCCTCAGCGCGGGAGAGGGCAGAAAGCCTGCGGGGGGACGGCTGGACGCAGGAGGAAAGTTAAAACAGTGCAACTCGGAGCCAAGGGAAGTGACTTCCGACATGTGCACACCCAAGTTGGCCGGGTACGCGCACCGAAATGCAGTGCAAACTGCTATGCTGGGACAAGGATTAATTAACTATATTTGCAGTGACTCAGAATGATCAGATAAAATCAATTGTGGGGGTGTCACTCCAAATTTTGGAAGAGTCCCGCCCCAGGATGCGGCCAGAAGGCAGGAGCCTCCCCAGGGACAGGGATGCAGGAGGTGCCGGAGCACACGCAGGGGCACCGGGATTAGGAGGTTTATAATCGACAGGTCTACGCTGCTCCGGGAGTAATAAAGGATTCCTGCCCCCCCGTTTCTGGTAAAATTGGGGGAGAGCCCCATTTTTACTCTAGAAAGCTCCTGTGCTGCCCCTCCCTCCTGTCCCTTCCTACAGTGGATGAGTCACTGTCTAGCAACCTTTATCAAAATAACTCTTACAAAATTGTTTATCAGGTCCCTGCCATTCCCTGCCCCACAGCACAGTGCAGGAAGTGGCAGGAGATGCTCCAGGTCACTGTCCCTTCCCCATGGAATGATGAGAGCCCCAAAGCCGAGACTCCCCGGCCCAGTGTCCCCCCTCCTGCGCCGCCCCTCTCCCGCAGCATCCCCCTGCTCCCCGCACTCACCTCTGCCATTCCAGAGCCGGTTGTTTGTGTTTTGCAGACGGATTGCACGTGCTCATGCCAGAGCCAACAGCACAATCTCATGCAGAAAATGCAAACTGGTGATTTTTAACTGTCTCCTCCAGGCTTCGCAAACCTTGCTCTTCACCCAATACCGCACGCTAAGGTCACTCCAACATCAGAGGAGGGCAAAAGGCGCGTGTGGCTGCCCAGAGGGCAGCAACCGGAGCATGTTTAACATCAGGAACTGAGAGGGCACTGCCCAGGTCTGGTATCAGTAATCAACGGATACGATTGCCAGCAATTCAGACAGCTCAAGGGTCAGTTACCAGAGATCTTTCACGCAGCCCAGAACAGCAGTCACCTCGCGCATGCTGCACAAGGGACAGCTTTTGCTTAAGCTCCCAGACCTACGGATGACTCCAGTGCAAGACATGGGGCCAGCCAGCCCCACGGAGACGCACAGACCGACCCCCTTCGCCGGCGACGAGCAGCCATGCAGGCTGGAGGCTGCTTTCCCACGGGTGCTGCAGTGAGCGGGGTCAGGGCTGCCCCCGGGGACGGCGGCCTCAGCCCCCTGCGCTCAGCTGCCTCCCTGGAAACGTGCTTTTGCTCTCGAAGCAGTGCTGACTTGGGAAGTTCTCCAAACTTCCCAAACAACAGAGAGAATAGGCTTGTTTTCCTGCATCTGCAGACGTCCATGCTCGTATCCTGCAGCCCCGAGAGCTCCCGTTCCCACGCCAGACTGTGGGGACGCCTGCACAGAGCCCGTTCAGTAAAAGCACCCCGAGTTCCCACTGACGGTCCGGCACAGGGGATGCCCGCACCCACAGGCCTGCCCGGCCGTGGCCACCAGCCCACAGGTGGATGCAGCGTTCCGTCAAAACTCCACCGGGAAAATATTCTAACGCCTGGCATGGGGCTGGACCACTCGCACAGCGCACACCGGTCGCCTCTGACCTCCCGCCGCGGGTCTGGGGGTGGCACAGCGGGTGCCGGGTCGGACCCCCACACACGGGCTGCCCCTCTGCAGCATTGCTGGTGGTACCAACACCGCGCCAGTAGTACCAGCATCACCCTGGCAGTACCAGCATCTCTCCGGCGGTACCAGCACCACCCTGGTGGTACCAGCATCGCTCCAGCGGCACCAGCGCCACCCCGGTGGTACCAGCACCACCCCGGTGGTACGAACATCCCTCCGGTGGTACCAACACCGCCCCGGCAGCACCGGCACCGCCCCGGCGGCCTCGCCGCCCCCGGCAGCCGATCCCCGCCAGCCCACCAGACCCCCTCCCACGAACACGGTGCTAAACCAGCTCCCCCCCCCCCCAACTTTCCTCCAACTCCACCGCGCAGCCCCGGACGGGCGCGGACGGACCGGCGGTACCTCGGGGCGCTGCGGGCGGGGGGCGCCGGGAGCGGGGCTCTCCTCCTGCCCGGACCGGGGCTCTCCTCCTGCCCGGACCGGCGGCTCCGGCTGCCCGCGCCGCCTGTGCCGGGGGGCGGCGGGCGGCTCCGGGCTGCGGCTGCGGCTCCNGCGCGGAGCCCCCGGGGAGGGACGTCCCTCGCTGGGAGGGTGCGGGGATGCGGCGATGTGCTCTGCGGGGCACCGCGGGCTCCGGGGGGAACACGTTTCCCCACCGAGTCATACTTTTGCAGATGACGCACTTATTTTAATACCCGGGGTCTACGGAGCGAGCACCGGGGGCCGGCGGGAGCCGAGCCCCCCGCACACCAGGACGGGGGGCAGGAGCCGCTTTCTCAAAGCGGTGGCCAGAGGAGAGCAGATCCAAAGGGATGGGGACGGGTTCATCTGCAGCCAAAGGGTGGTCAGGGCCTCCTCCGGCAGGACGGACGGGGCGCAGAAGGCAGTGAAGAAGTGCCCAAGGCCGGGGCAGAGCAGAGGAGGGCAAGGCAAGAGAGGGGAAGGAGAAACCGGGGCAGATGCAGACCCCCGCAAACCATACGCAGTGAGGAGACACAGCAGCACACACATGGCCGTGTCTGTAATGCACAGCCAGGCTTAAACCAAACCAACCTCCCCAGTCTGCAATCCAGTAACAGCTGAATACAGAAAGAGAGTGGACACTCCTTATTTTTTGTGTGCAGTACCCTCCAGGGTAAAAGCCATTTCAGAGTTCAGACTGAAAGTCCTGAAAACGAGGGCGTAGACGAGCACAGTCCCATACACCTTCCCTCTGCCAGCGCAAAACTAGAGGCAATGTCATCTCGCTGTCCTCCTTTCTGCTTATAACGAAATAAGGAGGGCGAGGACCAGCTCGGTACCGCCGAGGGTTCCTGTCCCAGCTTTGCTGAATTGGCAGAGCACCCCAGTTGCCAGCACACGAGCCTTACTACGTGCAAGTTAGGTAAGAAACGGGGACGCGATGGAGCAGAGAGAGGTTGTGCTCCAAGCCTTGCGAGGCAACATTTCCAGCCTGCGATGCATATGCCAACAAGGAGAGAGGCAGTTGATCTGGCTCTGCTCTGCCTCCCGTTCCCACAAACCAGCAGGGAGGGGGGTGCCGGGTCTCTGCAGGGGAGGGGAGATGTTTCAAAGGTCTTTGCAGCCCAAAGCAACGGGGGGTTGGCTGCACCCTGGAGGAACTGGGGGATACTCGTCTTGCTGAGATGTGGAAAGGCTCCTTTCTGCCTTCACTTCCAAAGCCCGGTAAAACCACGCTGCTTCGTTCCCCTTCTGAACATCTGGCTAATCAAAGCGATGATGGGCCTCCCCTTTTTCTCACGAAAGAGCTCTGCTCTCTAGGTATCGCCTTCGCCAGAGCCTGACAAAAATGCTGTATCTTAAGCAATACGCCTCATTGGGAAGTGTGTCTACTTAGTTTGATTTGTTTCTATTAAATATTCTTTGCAGACAGTCTCAGGGATTTTGTTTGTGCGCAGTAGCTGGCTGGGCCATACTGCTGCCCTTTTGCTGCCGGGTATCTGGACCCTCACCTGGGTGGTGAAACGGACTTTAAATCACCCTCTATCACACAAACATTAGAAAGAAGAGAAGAAACTTCACCAGCAATTTTTCCATTTCCAGCTTAATCTGCTTGACAGCAGTTTTATAAACTATCTGAGCTGTGATGCTTCGTGATCCTGCTTGGTTCTTTAGCTGTAAAAAAAATAACTGCTAAGGAGCATTTAAGCCATGCATCTAAGCCTCCGAAATTGACACACACTCCTTAGAGCTGCCACCTGGAGCCTCAGACACTTCAGTGCTAAGAAGGGCAGATCAGACAATATTTGCAATGATGCAGCTGCCATCCAGGGAAGAGATATTTCTTAAATCTTTTCCTCACTTTTTTTTTAGGATTATATTATTCCCGGGAGCATCCCATGCTCCCTTGTAATGGCGGCATCAGCCACAGGAAATGTTGGCAATAACTTACAAATTAGTAAATCCTTTAAAATTTTTCCAGGTGTGCCCTCTCCCCGCGTAGCACGCTCACCCCGTCTGTCGCAGAGCACGAGCCGCCTTCCTCCACGTTTGCTGTGGCTCCTTCACCCAGTGAGTGTTTCGGGATGCTGCCTGTTCCGCAGCCGCCAGAAAGGGACACGAGGGTGTTCAGGCGCCGCGCTGTTGCTGGAGGAAGCTCTGTGCCAGCCTCCAGCGGATGCTTGGGGAGCACTGGGCTGCCCGGCTGGTACGGCTGCAGGGACAGCCACCGCATCACCCCAAACGCAGGCAGCTGGGGACACCCCAGGCCAGAGACCGCACACTGCACTGGGCAGAGAAACGAACGGAGGTATCCAAGCCCTGGAGGAGCAGGCGTACAGCTCCCCGCCACCCGGTCCCCATGGCTGGGAGAAAGCACGTCTGCCGTGCGGGGGCTGCTCTTACCACTCTGGGACCAGGAACCTTTCCTCTCCTGGGGGTGCGAAGCCCCAAACGCTCCCCGAGATCTCCCTGAGAGCCTGGCAGCGTCCCTGCGGCGCCGGCTTGGCGTGCACAGCACAGCTCGGGGGGGGGGCACACAAGGCTCCCCGGACAAAACACCTCCGAGCAGAACTCTCTTTTGCTGAAAATAACGGTGAGAATGAGTAACTCGTTACTGCCCTCCTTTGTGCCAAACAAACAGGCTGCCCCGTGGCTCTCCCTGACAGACTTAGGCAGCCTTGGCTTTGAACAAAGTGCAGCACTGGAAAATTCAGCTTTCGCTCCGTCCCAGCACCCTGCCAGGGCTCAGGAATGTGTTTACTGGCCCTGAGCTGGGCTAACTGCGGAACAACCTGAAACACATCAAAACAAGGAGCTGTAAAGCAGCAGCTGTGATTGATTAATCACAGTAGTGAAGCTGAAGGGTTTGATCATTTTCAAAAGCTCTTTAACATCTTATTTTCCAAAGAAGGAGAGGTTACCGCAGCCACGGAACAAAGCAGAGCACAAACCAGGAGGTTCCTCCCTGGAGAGGCTCTGGAGAGGCCGTGCTGCATCGCCCGGTGCCTCCGGGAAGCAGAGACCGGGACAGATGAGCGAAGCCGCCAAGCTGCCGCCGGCTGGGAGGGAAACGGCCTGACCGACATCTTGGTCCGGGTTCTCCAGATGTGCAGCCCGCACCAGGAGATTGCTCGCCAGCGTGCACGGCCCGACCCTGCGCGGGCTGCACGCCCTCAGCGCCGGTTGCACACCCTGAGCCCGACGGCCACAGCACTGCATGAGCCAACAAGGGCATTTCTCCCCTCAGAGCAGCCCATGTCCAGCCCAGTTCCATCAGCGGTGCTGTCTGGGAGACCTCTTTGCTCTCACACCTCGTCACCGCACATCCCCACTGCCAGAGGGCTGCCCACGACCCGACCATGCGCAGCCCCTGCTAAAAATCCCGACCCGCAAAAGGCATCAGTTACTCTCCGCCTCGAGAGGGAGGCACAAACCTCCCTTCGCTCGCAGGTAGACACTGACAGCCCGGCAGCCGAGTAATAATTGAATTTCCCATCCAACCTCCTCACCCAAAGGAAGCTTACCCTTCCTCTCACACACACTAGGGCTATGAAATGTTTCAGATTCCTTGTGTTTTTATGGGAACACTACATTTTTCCCTTCCAGAAAGAAAAAAAAATCCATTTCTCTCTAATGTGACTGTGGTGGGCAGTCACATTGGTTAACTTGCCTCTTCCACCAGCCCTGCTTCCTCCCAAAGGCGGAGCTAAGCACTGTCCATAGCGAGAACACGGTATGGTAACCATCACCCTACGGGGCTGTTCAGCAACATAGTTTTCAACCACCGATTGAATACGGAACTGTTATCTGGTCAGCAATTAGCTGGTGTAAACATCAGGGTGCGCGGGGAGGCAGTTCCCCGCGGCGGTGCTGGAGGAGCAGCCCTCAGGCGGTTGGCGGCTGCAGCGCCGCGTGGGTCCGGCTGCAGGAGGAGCTGCCAGCGCCGGGGCAGCGACAGACCCGCGCACCCGCCGGATCGGGGCCCGGCAGCAGCGGCAATGAAACCCACCTGCCCTGGTACCCCCAGGGTCCGGGCTGGCATCCTCTCCTCCGCCTCCGCGCTGGCAGCAGGAACGCCTCTTTCCAGGCAGGTTCCTCTCCACATCAGTGCGCTCAGGAACCGGTCACTCGATTTGTGAATGTTCTCACTTGCTTAGGCATGTCAAACGCAGTCACGCTAGTCCAGCCTAAAGCATATTTAATGAGCACTTGGCATTTACATGGCATTTCATGCTTCCAGACTGGTGTAGGTACCTGGAGTCCTGCAGCAATCTTCCCAGCACTGAGCCAGGCTGAAGAGTCGACAACACAAAGGCAAAAGCCCCAGAGAAGGACAGGGTACGGCCTCGAGGCATCTGAATCACCCCAAAACCTTCAGCTTCCTTCTCACGGAGAAGACGAGCCCCTTGCTCTTTCAAACACCTCCAAGCAGAGCTCGCCCCCACAGCCAGGGGACGGGGACGGGGATGGTCCCCACACGGGACATGCAGGGCACCTTGGAGCGGGCACCCCGCATGCTCTGCTCCCAGCACTGCGGCGAGACTTGCGACCTGACAGAAATGGAAACCGGATTTTCCCCCCCAAAGCCCCGGGTCTGACTGTCTGCTACTAATCTACTGCTCCGCTGTGACACCCAGCTCCTGAGGCACTGCACAGCTCAGTGAATAATTATAAAAATCCCCCAAAATAAACAAGGTTTTCGTCACAGCTGTAAGCACAGCTCCACGTTGCTTTCCTCCTTGGGAAAACACACCATTGCTTTGGTTTTCCTTTGTGCTAAGACCACGCATTAGCACTATGGCAAGTCTGGAAGTGTTGCTTGTGGCACGGCGTGGTCCGAGGAGAAATGAGAACCAAACCCAGCAGGACGACTGATCTGCCCTTGGTGTAAAAACTGAGCGCACCCCCCTCTCCCCAAGGGAGGAAAAAAAGAAACCCGCTGTCTTCAAAGCCATTTTCTGAATTAGCAGTCACTGCACAGGTCAAGGGGCACAGCGAAGGCCCCCGCAGTGGGTGGAAGGGAAATAAGCGAAGTAAAATTAGCGCTTGGGTTTTTCGCAAGGCGCAGGCAGACCCAGCTCCTGTCTGCAGGCGCAGCCCAGTGCCCGCTCAGCAGAGCACGTCAAAGGGCACCGCACAGTCCGGCCAAGCACATCCCAACCAGGAGTGGCTAGGTGCAGGTCACCTTGCCAGGCACAGGGGGGATTGCTGCAAGTAGCTGCATTTTACACTTTAAAAAACTACTTTCTATCTTATTCCACTAAAGCAATTCACAGGTGGAGAATGCCACACCGCGCAGGGGACAGCAATGGGCATCATTCCAGGCCCTCCCCTGAAACGCCGCTAATCAGACGTCAGCCTGTGGGTTCAGAGTGAATTCTGGAGCAAGGATAGATGATGGTCTACTGTGCAATGCAGCAACATCTGGTGTTCCTCTCGGTGCTCGCTATTTCCCCTCCCTCCCTTGGGCTATGCTGTGCTATCCCCGTTCCGTTTCCTGAGCTGGCAGCCATGGGGGAGCGAAGAGGAGAGGAAACCGTGGGCAAAGGCAGAGTCACCCGCACGTTGTTTATGAGACATCCTTGCAGCAAACTCTGCCTGAACCGGGACCTCCATTCCCATGAGACGTGGGACAAAGAAAGCTGCTGGCGCTCCCCGTCCCCGGTGTGCCACCGGCGCAGGAGGCTGCAGGCAGGGGAAAGCTGCTGCACGCACCAGAGCAGCCTCCAGCTCTGCTGCCACTCCGCTCCCAAGTCTCATTCCCGTTTCCGATGAGAGCAGAGATCGCAGGTTGATGCGGAGCACAAAGCAGCACCGGCTCCGGGAGCGGCAGCTGCTCAGCATCCCTGGAGGAAGGAGACACAGGCTCGAGCACAGCTTCCTATCGGGGTTCACAAACCCTGCGGGCAGCATGAGGCTGTGCAAGGCCAGTGCGCAAAGCTAAAGCAGGGCAAAAGGTTACCCTAATTGTGCTGCCCCTATTGTCCATCTCCTCCAGTAGAGGATCTGCCCTGGGAGAAAATGCTGTTTGGATGACAGTGAGAGGCTGTGGCCCCCAGTCCGGCACACTCCGGCTCCCCAGACAAGGCTCTGCAGCTCCCGTCAGAAAGGGCTGTGCCTGGACCAGATGCTTTGTGCTCACCCCACACACGGCTCTGTGCCCTGCGGCTCCCTCCCTGCGCCCAGCGCAGCGCCCAGCAGCCCTCCGTGCACCGGGGCAGTCCCGGCTCCTTTGAGATGGTGACAACTCCGATTCCCTTCCGCGGCACATCGCCCTCTAGACTTCTCCTTTCCTGACATTCAGCGGTGAAATCAGAGCAGGCAGCAGCAGGTTTTTTGCAAAACAAAGTTTGCTGAGCATGTTTCAAGCACACTGTGCTGCTTCTCTGAGGTTTGTGGGCGCTTCTGCCAGCTCGTGCTGTTTGAAACAGCCTGCACTGGTGGCTGACCCTGGCTCCATCACACTGTTAAACATGCCTGCGGGATGTCCCTGGATAGGTTACTTTGATTTCGTTAGCTCATCCTCAACTGCAGCTTTTAATCCTCGGGATAACAAAGGCTGAACTGCCGCCTTCCAGGAGCTCACACTCTGGCAGAGCATCTTCAGCTCTGTGCATAAGAATTGCAGCACCCAGGGAGCTTAAACAAAGAGCCCCAGGCAGTCCCAGCCCGAAACACTGGGAACAATGCCATCCTTCGCAGACAGGGGAAGATGTTTGGAAATGCAATTTCCGAGGTCACCTTTTATCATCCAGGCAAACCACAGGCACAGCGCAGAGCCTGAGCACTGCTTCTGCCAGCCAAAGCCAGCACTGGGGACTTCCCGCAATTACAACCCGGTGGTGGCCACATTTCCAACAGGTCCCATGCCACCTCCCCATCGCACGCCAGCGGCTGAGCCCCCGGCGAGGCCGAGGGGAGCCAGCTGCCCTCCAGGACCCTGCAAGGGATTTCGGGAGGCTTGGTCCACTAATCTCAGAGGCTAAAATAATTTCACGCTTTCTTCTGAGAAATCCCCGCAGCACAGCCTGGAAGATGCAGCAAGCCCAGACAGAAACATATTTCCCCTGTGGGTACCCTGATGCCCGACTGCCAGCACACAGACCTGCAATTTGTGCCTCACTAGGCAAAACCCAGTCGAGTGTTTAACCTGACAACAGGAGCGTTTCTCCGAACGCTGCCACCTCGACTGACCCCAGCGCAGCACCGCGGGCTCCCCCAGCGCCTCGCCATCACCCACCGCGGCAGCCGCCCGCAACGCTCCGCTTCCCAGCAACTGCTGCCTCTGCGCCGGTTCCGCAGGCTCCTCGCATCCAGCAGCTCGCCACTGCGCCCTCCTCCTCCTGCTCCAGAAGGTTTGGGGTTTCCCCCACCCCCTCTGACAGCAGAGGAGCCCCAAAAGCCGCCCTTGTGCCGGGAGCCACGGAGCAGGCACAGCCGAGGTCTGGCACGGAGCACAGAGCCCGGGCGCAGGGGGACAGCGTGGAGATGGACCCCCCGGGGCAGAAAGATTGGCTCTCGCACAGGGAAAACGTGGACCTCAGCCCAGGCTGAGCTGCACCTCGGAAGCTTGGAAATAACAGCTGTGCTTGGCCTGTAGCTCACGCGGCATTGCTGGCGCCCCACTTTTTCCTCTGGCTTAGAGACCGATCTCTCTGCCCACACTGCGAGCGTTAATCCAGAGGTAGAGGGTGGTAATACACAGAGTGGAACAGACACGGCTGTCGCAGGAGTCCCCCCGTGGGAAGAGAGGTGAGTAACAGCCCTTACCTGCCAAAAGCATCCTGAAAACTCCCCGATGGCTGAGAGCAGGCGCGAGCAGACGGCGGGCACAGGCTGGGCACGGGCTGCCAGCCCCGAGCACAGACCTGGCGGCGCGCTCCCGGCTCGACTCCCGCCCTCCGCCGCTGCAGCGCCGCCGGCACGAGGGGCAGCTCAGGCCCGTGGCTATCAGTGGTCCGCCAGGACAGCCCAGGGCGACGGGAGACGCAGAGCAGCTGGGCAGGCGCCCGCAGGAGCCCAGCGCACAGCACGCCTCTGCCGGTCGCCCTGGTTGAGCTGGGTGCTCGGGACTGCACAGGAGAGGGAAGCCCGAGAGCTAATTGCTTAAACGGATCCCAGTTACCCTGGAACTGGTCCTCCAGTGCTGCTGGAGGATCACCCGCCGGGGCCCAGCAGAGCTGGCTCAGCGGGACATGGGGCTCCCTGAGGGCACGTCGCAACGCAGAGCTCTGCCCGCAGACCCTCCTGTGCAAAGCCTGACACCCAGGTCAGCTGCAAAGGCCCCTTCTCTCACCGGATCGTCAGTACCGGTGTTTTCCCAACACCAAACAAGGCTCGCTGGACCTCCATCGCTGTGGCACAGCACGTTCGGCTTGCTTCGCCAGCGGCCACCCGAACACTCGCTCCGGCACCCCCCAGGCAGGCTCGGGCATTCACCGAGTTGGTCTTCTGTGCAGCAGTTGCTGAGGGTGCTGGCTGCTGTCTAACACCACCCAAAACAGCGGGCCAGGGCTCGCCAGCTCCACGGACAGGAGATGGACACGTATCAGCCAAGAGCCAGCCCGGTCCCAAGGTGTGAGTATCAGCAACGTGCTGTCAGATACTGTTTGTCACCAGTAATTTATCAGACGGGCCATTTTGATTGGTGTCAGTGCCTTTCCCCAGGGACACTGAGGAAAAGGAGAGCTGAGTCAATCCGTTACTGTTCCTTGAATGAGATCTGCTCCCACCCTGTGCTCTGCGGTGGCTGCAGGGTCCCCGTGGACAGGGGCAGGACAGGACTCCCACCAGGACGGTGACAGCCTACAGGGGATGTCCGAAGTGACGCCCTGTGCCGAGCCCAGAGGGCGATACCTTGCTCAGAGTAGGCAGTTTGCATCTGTCTGCGTATGGCCAGAAGGGGAATTTCCCTCCCAGAAGGAAATTACTTTCTCTGATTGGGGCCCCCCAATACGTGTGGCACCAGGAGTCATTTCCACACCCACCCTAGCCCAGTATGCAGGGCACTGTTTGTCTGCCTTGCTATAAATAGTTTCTAGCAGTGCTGAGCAAGGATTAATGACTTTTCTAATTATACCACCATCAGTTGGTGACAGGGGAATGATACTGTGCAGATGTCTGAGCCCACTCACCCAGCGCATGGCTGGATGGCTCTGGCAGAACATACCCCTACGTCATTCCATAATTCCAAGGAATATGAAGTCACGAGTGCAGCAAAGCAAAGCAAAGGTATTTCATAATATTAAATAAGACACATCTGGAAACCGTATCTACTCCAAGTCACTAAGAGGAATCCCATCAGTTTTGGGTGGCATCTCACAGAACTGCATTTCCACATCAATATTATCTGTGATTTGTACCACCTCAAAGTACCACTCCTGAGGACGCAGGAGGCCTGTTTCATATCAGCTTCCCAATTAACCCTTGATATTAAACTGGCTTGCCTTATTTACCAGGCAGCTGCTCGCTTTGTCCTCCTGAAGAGGGGCGTTTCTCACACAGCCGCACTACCCCGACCGCAGCCGGACTGATCCCTGCGCCGTTACACGGCTGCTCCCTCTCACCGGCTCGTGGCAGCCCTCGCGGACCTGAGCTGTAAACTGGTTGTCCTTTCTCCAAACACTCCTTTTCCCCATGACTTGCTAATAGTGTGCACAAGAATTTCTGTAGAAGGGCTCTTACTTCAAAAAATGCAAATAATAGGAAAGCACCTCTTGCAACACCTGATGGTAGTTTCAGTCCACCTTCTGCATTTTAAGTTCTCCTATTTTATGACAGAACAAGATGCAGTTTTGGAGGGGGTATAGTATTTTGGAACCAAAATAACTCTCCGTTTGCTGAACGGTTGATGGCGACGGCAAAAAATGTTTTCTCCTGAGGCCATGGCAGGTGCACAATTTGCCTGGGAAAATTACTGGAAAACCGAACAGCCAAGGAGCGCCTCATTCCGCAGCGGCAGCACCAGCAGTTTCCATCTGCCGGTCCCCCGCAGCGTGGCAGACGAGCCGGGCTGCCCTCCGCTGCCTGGGCTCCAGGGGCGAGATGCTCTGTCCGCTGCACGGCACTCCGCGGTGCTTCGCAAAGGGCGTTTCTTCGCGAGAGCCACGAGAAGGGAAGGGATCGGGCACGTTACTGTGCCCAGTCATTTGGAAACAGGACAAGTCACTCCTTGCAGCAGAGATCCTGCCCTTTGTCGGGTCTAATTTAAGGCGGTAACAATTCTATCAGTTCCACAAGGCAGTACCTGAGGTCCCTCAGCTCAGGTTAAAGGAATTGCTGCGGGTTTTGGATCTCAGCACAGGGAATTGGTCCCTCCGGGTGACACCGCGGGGTCAGAGCAGCCCGGCGCGGTGCCGGGGAGGGCCGAGGCAGCCTGGGCGAGCTGCACAAGGCAAGCGAGCGCAAGGGCCAGCCGTCCCGCAGCCTCGCACCGCCGAATTGCTCGTGCCATCCCCGGGAAGCCGCGACGCGCGGCCGCCGAGAGGGGCTGTGCCCCCATCGCCATATGGCAGCTCCTGTCCTCCGGCTCCGAAGCATCGCTCCGTTTCTGTTCCGCTGCCAACCTCGTCAGAGTGCCCCAGAAACCACTGCCGCTATTTTTAGAGGGTTAACAAATACCTCCAGGAAAAAATAATCCACTGGTACATCACTCCCTTTCAGCCCAACGCTCCACAAACGGCCGCAGCACGAGGCCCACAGCCGGGAAGATGAAATGCCAACTGATGAACTCCGTCTCCCCTCACCCACCTGCCCACAGCGAACGAACATGAGAAAACAACTAACCTTCCATTTGGTTGCCAAGGTTTCTCATTTTTATGTATAACGATGTATATTTATAGTGCCCCTTGCTATCAGAAATGAGCAAAGGGAACAGCAGATAAGACAGCCCGGCAGAATTGTTTCTCAACAGAATGTTTTTCAGTTTTCCACGAGGCGTCAGCAGCTCTTTAAAGTCTTTTTATTACATTCTGCGATAGATGCAAAATCATATTTCAAAGACACTTTAACTTTGAGAAAACAAAATGCAGATTCTGTACTGTGCCACCTGCGAACGGCAGCGGCGTGACCCACATTGGCGAAACTTCTATCGGAGGGAGGGAGCTTTGCCGACGAGACTGGGCCATTTAAAACACTTTAAAAATAAAAGGTCACAGGGAAATCGCTGCCTTCCTAATTATAGCACTTGCTGTAGTGTTACCGTGCCACAACTCAGGTTCCTAATTTAAATTATCATTAAGCCTCGCTGCAGGCCCCATAACTTAATGACTTGTGGTAGGATAGCCTGCGCTCCACCGAGGAGACAAAGAACACGTTCTTATCAGAGACGGGGCGAGGGGAAACGGCACACAGCGCTAAACAAGGATCGAAATCCCAACACATCTCAGGGGCTGCCCTCCCATTTTCACAGGGTCTTAATTCGATGTCCTATACCCACACAACAAGCTTTTTTTCTTGTCTGCGCTCATGGCTGCCCCAAGGGACGTCAGAAGAGCACGGATGCTCGGGCACGTTACCCCGGCTACACGGCAAGCTTTACAGGGACGGTGGCCCGATCCTGGCTGGCTTTGAGGAGGTGCTGGAGACCACTCCAAAGAAGCCGCTGCAGCAGGACGGCAGCCACAGCAGCGCGGTGGCCTTGGGCATGGACTGTGACTGCCCCTCACGTCACAGGAAAAGGCAAGAGACTCCTCGGAGCCGGGCACTCCGCTCGCCCGCGGCACAGGAGCTCAGCAGAGGCTGTTCCCTGCCCACCCGCTCCTGGCTGGGTGGCAGCGGGACCACCAGCCATCCTTGGCCCACCCCATCGCTGGAGGCTGCTGCCAGAGCCCCGACGGGTGTCCGCAGCACTTGGACACCAGCCCCGTTCCCAGCTTGGGGCTCCCATCGCAGCTCATTTTGTAACGGGACAGCACAGAAACCCACCGATTCAAACATGGCACCGGTCGGTGCTCAGACTTTTAGGGGAGATTGAAACATGGAACAGCACATAGACTGCGACTCCTTCACGCAGTTCCCAGCAAACACCCCAGACACTGCCTTGAGCCACTCCTGGGCTGTGGGCGAGACCTGCCCCCGGCTGCAGTATTCCCCTTTCCCCAAAGGACCTGTGGCCCTGTTGAGCATCCTGCCCTTTGGGACCAGCGCCAGGCAGAGGCCACCACTCCGCCCCTCTCCCCCAGACCTTGTCCCCCGCTCTGGGTTGCGCCAGGGAGGGCTGCAGTCACCGTGCAATTAGCATTTAAAGCCATGCAGCAAAAATTAACCAACTTGGATTTTCTGTTAGATGTTAAATAAAACCAGCACAGCTTCCATTATTTTTTGTTCCTTCCTAATTAGTTTATCAGACCACAAATTACAAATCAAAAGTCTTCTCATCTCCATTCCTTCCAGCATAGAGACTGTTATCAATTTCTGAATTTTCTGGGGATTGAGTTTTACCTTTTTTTTTTTAAGTATGAAAAGCTTTAACAGCCGCAAGCAATTAGTGAAATGAATAAAGCAGCAGCTTGTATGTCCAGATTGGTTATGCCATAAAAAGGCACCATCCTAATTGGACCGGAATGGAAGCTTTTGACTGCTGCACCTGATACTGCAGAACAGGAGATGTACGAAATTCAGACGCAATTTCTCACCAGCATCACAACACTCAGCATAAATCATTTTACACATTATTATCTGGGCAGAGGCCATGCGAAGAGCTGCTTCTAGCATTTTGACTTATTCTTTAAAAAAAAAAATAAATCATTATTTAGGGCAAACGAATTCTTGCCAAGATTGTCTCAAGAGCTGCAATTAAAAATAATTATAATTTTATAAAAAAAAAAAAAAAAGCACCCAAAAGCGGAGGAGAGGAGGACTTCCGAGGGCGCAGAGCTCTGCCCGAGCGGGAGATGTCCCCGTCCCCCCCGGCGGGGCCGCCCCCGCAGCGCCCCAAAGGCGGCGGCGGCTGTCGGAGCGGTCAGCAGGAGGCACCAAAGCCTAAAGAAAGAGGGAAACGGGGAAAATCTCCGCTCCTCCTTCGGAGCTGCAGCTTCCCGGGAGGGGAGGGCGCCTTCGCCCCCCAGCGCTCCCCCGCGTCCCCCGGGAGCGGCTGCGGCAGTAGGGAGGGGGCGGTGGGACACGTCCGGCATCAGCCTCCGGTGCCTTCGCCGGTCCGAGCGCGGCCGCGGCAGCGCGCAGGGCGAGCTGGCGGAAGGCACAGCCCAAGTTCCCCGCCTCTTCGCCCAAATGCTTAAACGCATCTCTCGGGGGGGGGGGGGGGNCAGAGGCGGGAGCATCCCTCCCAGCCGCCCGAGGGGTCCCAGCCAAAACCCACAGAATAATTAAGGGCAAAACACATTTGACTGCTCATACGCTTTCCTGCTGTTAAAGAAGTCCTCCTCCTGCGTGCGTTAAACAGGGCAAAATTGCATTTTGGAGGGTGAAGCGTACACCAGAGAGTTGGGGGCATTCTGCTTTCATGCATGCTGCCCGCTCCCCTATCAGCTCACCCGCAACTCGGCATCTGCTCCCAGCCCGCCGGCACCCTGCCAGGCTGGGGGAAGCGGCTCTGAGCTGCGGCATCGCGCTCGGCCCTGGCGTGCGGCTCCAGCAGCGCGTCCACCTGCTTTTTCTCAGCACAGGTACTGCAGGAGGAGCTCCCCTTGTTCATAAAGTAAGGTGATCTGCCGGGAATTAATTTTGGACTCCATCCCGAAGCTGAAAGCAGGAGCAGATCAAATTTTGTACCACTGTGGAAGACACAACAGTGCTTTTCTGAGACCGAACTGAAGAAATTTTAATATCTGCAGGCAAACAATGAACCTCGTTCATATTTTATGTGCTACTGTCTGTCTTCCCTTTAATTCAGTCATGTAATTGCAGACAATTTGGTTTCCAGACTGTAATCTGATATTTGCACAAAAATGATACCAGTATCCTGCCATTAAGTCCCTTTTACTTTGAGGAAACAGTTCAGGTATTATGAGATGCTTATCAAGGAGCAGGACCTCTGGGTTCCCAGCGAGAGCGGAGCCGTTCTGCAGGAGCAGGGGCCTTGTTCAGGTGGGGAAGGGCATCTGTGTGCCTGCCTGGACAAGCAGCAGATGCCCTTCTCCTCCCCAGAAGTATCTCAGCGGGTACTAAACGTGCACAGCAGGAGCCAAAAGAGCGGTACAAGGGCACTTGGGAGAGGCCCCAGGTAAGGCAGGATGACTATAGGCAATGGAGAAGGTGTAGTCACGGAGAACAAGGAGCTTCCAGGATCAGACGTGGCTTGGGAAATACACTATGGGGATTTTGGAAGCGACTCAAGTTCTCAGTGGGACCAATCTGTCTGCTCCTGCTATATATCCGTTATCAGACTTAGTATTTCATCACTGAGTGGAACAGAAGGACCACTGAAGGAAAAACAGGGTGAAAAAAATGAGACTGGGTTTCAGTTCTCCCGTTGTACAGCCTTCTCGATCTCGCGCGCTTTCTGAGAAGGCAAGCACCAGTTTCACAAGAGTGGAAAAGTATTTCGAGCACAGAGGTCAGCAGAAACAATGCAAAACTTCACAGTCATAAACAGAACAAGAAAATCCATAGCCCATGCTGTGCTGGGACTTGCACAGCCATTCTGTCAAGGAGAGAAACAATAGCTTATAACTTGCCAGCACAGTACAAATTCCAGACCGCCACCTGGGAACGGTCCCTGTGCCGCCGACTGTGAACAGCTACAGAGCGAGGTTTATCCGTGGAAAACTTTCCCCAGCCAGCTGGGAGAACAGCACAATGCCGAGCTGCTCACGGCGCGACGGAAGGAGCAAAGACAATGCCCGTTTTCGTTTGGTTTGTTATTCGGTCATCTCCAGCCGTCTGTCCCAGGCTGCAGGAACTGTACCGGGACAAAACGGGAATTCCTCCGGGGCCAAAGTGAGGAGGGTGTGCTTTGCGTTGGGGTAGCACCTCGTGTACTTATCTCTGCCCTTATCGCAGCAGACACTGCTACCCAAGTAAACAGGACACGGTTCCATCGTCCTGGCTAAGCACAGAAACACCCCTGTCCTGGGAACTCTGCACGTTACACGGACGTGCCAAAGGCCGTGAGAAAGATGCATTCGCAGCAAGATCAGGCACTGGACAGGAAGGCAGCACTTAGCAGAAACGGAGTTGAGCACAGCTCCTGCTTACGCCCAAGATAAAGGGCAGAGCCACCACTGAAGGTCTAGAGGTGATGCTGCACTGCGTGATCAGACACGAGACAGTCCTGTCCCAAAACACTCAGTATCTGCTGAACTTTACCCAGCCCTGACTCACAGCACTGCCGCACCAGCTTTGCATAGGATGCGCTTGTCAGGGACTTCGTGAGCTGCAGGAAAGCTGCAGGCACACGTCCCGGCACCGCTTCTACCAAGGGAAGCGCACTACCTCCTCCTCCAGCCCTTCCCGGTGCGTGACCCTGATTTTGCCACCAGCTGGGAGTCAGTCTGTCATCCCGCCTTCCAGCGTGGGGATTTCACGCCTCAGCATAAAGGTGATAAATAGGACTCTGCGCAGGGCACGTTGGCTTGGGTTATTGATGATGCACATTCCAGCTTTGGGAAGTCCTTAGAAGCCTGGCGTTCATAGTTCAGTTGAGATTTATATCCAGGAGAACAATGCTCTGTTATAGGAAGGTTTTGCTCTCCCAGCCACACCAGTAATTCTCAGCAGCTTTTTCCTGAGCTCTTTTCTGGCTCCCCACTTTGACTCATTGTCTATTGTTGCACATCTGTCAAGCGTAACAAGGAAAGCCGTGTACGCCTCATCCACTGCAAGGGAGTTTCTTTATGCACTGAGATTTCAGTGCTCTGCTCTCTTAACCCCGACAATGCCATATACAGACATAGGAAAAACTGGCGAGAACTGCAGCGGGGTGAGCAGACGTTTCTTTGCCTCCTTTCCACAATCCTCGCTTAAAGGTAAAATCCCTTAAAAGGCATTAATGTGCTCATGCACCACAGTACACGCTTAACCAGAACAACGTGACAGCGAGCGTGCAGCACACCTACAGGGACAGGTTCCCACCGGTGTCCATCTGAGCAGAGACCACTGTCTGGTCTGATCCCATCAGAGCTTTGTTCGACGTTTGATTAAACACCAACTTGCTCCCGTAGTTTTAGAAAGAAGCTAGGGACCTCAGCAGATTTATTAGTATAATTTATGGGCATGGTTCATATAACTATTACAGCAGACTTTCCTCTCGCGTGATGGCTTCTTTGTACCTCTCAGAAAAAGCTCGTCCTTATTTCTAGGCAGTTTCCTTTAATACACATGCTGTCAGTCCTTGGCTGGGCATTTTCCCCGCTGCCCCGCACTTTCCGTCCTACCTGGGAAGGACCACGTGGTGTGAGCTGCGAAGCCTCAGGCTTCAGCAAGGCGTTCACAGACCCTGGGAGCAGGGCTCCGTGCCGGCGCTGTACCTTTGGGACCCTCTGCCCCCGGGTTTGCTTCAGAAACAGGTCTCTCCCAGGGGTGTCGGGGCCCTGGTGAGCGCTGCAGAGGGATGGTAGTCGCAGTCGATGCGGGCAGACCGGGCTCTCTCCACTGTGGTGTGGGGAAATTGCAGTACAGAAAGAGCCTTGGCGTTCCTCTCCCTCAGCACACAGCTCTTTCCCATGGTCACGTAACAAATCGGAAATTAAGCTAGAGTAACCAAGGCCCAGTCCCACAGGACCGTCCTTCCTCCTGAGCTACTTCATACCTCAGTCATTTTGCTCACACAGGGTTTATACGGCGAGCTGGGAACTGCGCCGTTTCCCACCTGCGCTCCAGCAGATTCTCACGCAGTACCTGTGACTTCTGACCACTGCCAACTCTGACTTCACCGCCGCTGCCTTTTCTCCCGCTTCACCACGAGAACGAGGAGCCGCCTCCTCTCCAGCGCACACGGGGCTCCAGCCCTCGACTGCAGCCAGAGGGGCTCCCACCAAACCCGCATCTCCTTGCAAGGATCCCACCCCCAGAAGATGGGGATTTGGCTATTTGTCTGCAGAGAGGCGACGCTAGACTTGGAGCCCAAAGCACTTATTTAGCTGTGGGAAGGTATGACGAACATCGCAGCTCCACAACCCAAATTTCCAGGCCTTTCTGAAGGTACTGTATGTCAGTAGCTGAAAAGCGGCTTAACGAGTACTTTCTCCTGCAGAAACACACCGGCTGTAGCGCAACTGCTGACGTTAGCGCGTGGAAGGTGACCGTCCTTCAGAGAGCAATTTGTCTCCCATCTTTGCACAGAATCAATCTGAAATTTGTTCAGATCATTCGCCTTGTCACAAATGATGCTCCAAAACCACTCGCTTCTCCTTTACAAAGCGTTCCTTTTCTTCCCTCATTTACGTTGTCAAAAAGAGACCACGAGTTCAGTGGCTTTTGTTTACATTGTGCGTTCAGAGTTTTCTTCTCTCCCAGAATCCGTCTCCAGGCACTGCTTGTGCTGCCCAGAAGGGTGGGGACCTTTGGTGGCTCCAACAGAGAAGTCTGCCGGGACCCCGGTGTGCGGGAGACCCCATGAAGGGGTGTGCAGCGAGCGGAGCGCAGGGAAGCAGGTTCTTCACGAGTTTCCCACTGCGGAGAGTTCCCCCCGCTCAGCCCCAGGCTCGGTCTGGGATTTAACCACGGTGTCCCCAGGAGCAATGCTGCAGCAGGAGGACACTTTTACCATCACCTCCTCGCGGCCGGACCCCAGCCACCCCTCAGAGCCCGGTGACGGCTGCTGCGGGGGCAGAGCACCAGGGGAGCGCGCGGGGTCCCCGGCTCAGCACCAGCAGCGCGCTAGCGGCAGCGGGAGTCCACGCTGCCCTCGTTAATGACGGACCGTGAGAGAGAGTTTAATTATTCCAACGCTGACTGTTTTACAGCAAGCAAAAGGGATCCAGGGAAATGTTTTCCTGCGAGTAAGTGCTTGTGAGAAGCTGGCTGTAAACACAGCGCTTGGGGTCCAAACACCACAAAGCGGAATGTTACCTGTCGCAATAATTCGTCAGCCTCAGCCCGCGCGTCCCGCGAGGAGCTGGCGGGGGGAGCAGGCACCTGGGCGGCTCTCCTCTGGGCAACGCAGCCACCCTCGCTCTCTACAGGAGGGGAGGGACCGCAGCCCTCTGCTATTTGGGAAGGGTAACGTGCAGACAAATCACACAGCTTTTCTTAATGCTGCCATGATATACAAATAAGAGGCTTAAGTATAATTATAGGTTGTATAATCAGTGTGAATAAAGAAATATGTAGTAATTGATGCCATATTTTATAAATATCCTAACTGTTTAAGAAACTGAAAATGTTTTCAAAAGAAATACTTTAGCATAATGATTATAAAGCCCTTTAATGTGAGCGAGCTGCTTTCTGAAGCCAGTTTTAGATTCAGTCTCATGAACATAAATAGAGTTAATTGCCCTTCTGTGCGAGCTGGATGTTAGCACATTCCAGCAGAGTGTGCATTTTCCAAAGTGCCAATTCCAACACATTCCACCCTGTGCAATTTCTGCCTTTTTATGCACAGCACATAAAACTCACAGCACATCTGGGCAAGGGTGAAGTTAAGTGCTTACAGTAGTGAGCCCTGGAAATGGATTGAGACATCAACTGCTCGCCCGTATGTTATTTGGATATTCGAGTGCAAATGTGGCTTTTCTGAATTCACCCCACAAGGGAGAGGACACTGATGTGCAAATCGGGACAGTGGGGAGAAGGGATGCAGGGTGGCTCCGAGGGTGCAAATTCCCTCTCCCTTTTGCAAATAAGGAGCTGCACCACAGGGGCAGAGCAAGGGGGTGATGCCCACCAAATCCCTGACCAGAGGCAACTGCTCAGCTGAAGGCGTCCCCAGGGCAGCGTGCCCGCGGGTGCGGGATGCTGACGCTGCTGGGAGAGGATGCGTGGGGAAAACTGCCGGGGCACGTTCTGCCTCTTCCCTGGTGCATCCCTCCCGTCCCGAGCGGGACACGGCCGCTCTGGCATGGGCTGCACCCGTCCGCCCTGCCAGCCCCGCTCCGGCCGCATCCAGGCCACACTGAGCCTGCACAAAGCTCATTTTCTCAATGTAACTCACATAACGCGTTATACATGAAAAATGCAAATGAAAATACAACACAACTCCATCAAGAGACCTTGCAGAAACAAAGCGTTTCCATCTCCAAAAGTAAATACCTCCTCGGATTTGGTCCTACAGGATGAAAATAGGGGATAGACTGTAAGTAATGCTAAAAATAATATAAATGTCCCGATTTGGACATGGCTTCAGGGCACAGCACAATGTGCATACACAACTGCCAAACCGCAACTGCAGCGGAGTTCGTGCAGATGACCCGTTGCAGAGGGCTGTCTCGGAGCACGGCGCTCCCCGGGGTTTTGGGTTTCTGCCCTTAATGAGCTGGTGATGAGTGACCCCTCCCTCGGCCCTCCTTCACTCCTGGGCCTTCTCCCGGGAGTCAGGCAGAACAATTTTAAATCCAATTTCCTCTTACAGATTCTCTGAGACGGGGGGCGAAGCGCACTGCTGAGCAAGCACAAGCCCTGGCTCCGCGCCGCAGCATCCAACCGTCTGTCACCGCAGAGGACGGCCACGCGCAGCGCTGGAGCGGCATTTCTGCCCCCGTTTCAAACGCCAACCCCACCGCCAACCCAGGGCCTTGCGAAGGTCGTGCTTTCCCAGGGCACGCAGGCTCAGGGCGCTAACGTCAGGCTCTTCAGCAAAGGGCAGGGACGGCCGCTCCGCCGGGCTCAGCCTCTGCTGCTGCCCGGTGCGGAGGGAAAGGCTCTTAGCGCAGGACCGAGCTCCGCACCTCCACGGCCACGCTGCTCCTCACGAGCAAACTGTCCGCAGCGCGGCAGAGACGGGGCTATGCATCGGGGACTGCCCGCAGGGACCGGGGCAGCTCCCGGGGCAGCAGATGGGGCGTGCTGTCCTCTCCTTGCCCTGGTTCTGTCCACCTCGGCTCCCCCCTGCAGCTCCGTTCCAGCCCAAGGCTCCCTTCACTGTGACCGCCAGACCCACCACAACCTGCTGCGATTCCCTTTGCTCTCGCACATGAGTTATGTTGGTGTTTGGGCGCCTCCCTCGCAATCAGCACCGCCTGTCTCTCGCATGCTCTGCCACAGCCAGGGATGTGCTGAAAACAGCCCTGTGCCCGCTAATTGCTTTGGCATGTGGGCAGCGGGAAAACAGCCAGGCTCTGCCTTGAGTTACACCATTCCTCTTCTCTCCTTGGAATCACCCTCCTGTCGCTGCACCTTCACAGTAGCCTTTCTGCAGCCACACACGAAGGATTCATCTCTGCGTGGTGTGTCCCACATGCAGTGTCTGGTGTTCATCAAAACAGAGGCAGTTTCCCTGTTCCTAAAGGCACAGTATAAGCCAGAGCCTCGGAGCGGCAATAGCCCTGCTGCCCTGGAGCCTGGAACCGAAGGGTCTGGCTGGTCACAGCGCCTATTTGCATCTTTCAGCACCTTTCTCAGCCTTTGTGAACAGACATGACCCAGTCAGCCTTTTCCTTGGCTGGGAAAAGCCTGCAATGGCCATTGGCACGCTGCCGAAACCACACCGCCCCTTCTGCTCCCCTCAGTTTGCACAGTCCACAGGAGGCTTTGAACGCCGACACCTGCAGGCGCAGGAGGCTGCGTCTGGCCAGCGAGGTGGTGGCAGCCTCCAGAAAGCCACAGCTCAGCCCCCAGCTGAGCGTTGCCAGCCCTCCAAAACCAAACAGCAGAAATGCATCCCACCCCAAGAGGGGACAGATCATCTACTAGAGACGCAGTGGTCCTTCTGACCACAGGAGCCAAGTCAACGACTCTAGTGCTGGAGGCACATCCCGACTCTCAGGGACTCTACAGCACTGTCCTTCATCCACCTCTTGACTCTGCTGACAAGGAGGGTGCTGTGCCGGTGGCTGGGGCTGCAGCGGGACCCGGGCTAAAGTAAGACAAAGTGAGGGCTTATCTCTGCTGCCATCAGACCACCCAGTGCTGCTACTGAGTGCTCACCATGGGCCAATAACACACACTTTTTTGGGGGACCCCACGGAGTGTAGCAGCCTACACTGAGTCGCAGTGCCATCACTGGGCCGCTAAAACCACCCTCAGATGGGCCAGCACCAGCTGCTACCACTCGACTACAATATAAATACACATTAAAAGTCTATGCTGTGATACAATGCTGCAGCAGAGCTGAAATGCAAAGATGCATCACGCGCTCCGGCTTGGTCATGCTCCGTTTATAGCCAGGCTCTTCTGGACCTGAACAAGGGTTTATGTTCTCGGTCATCAGCAACCCTACAGTTCGGGAAGGACAACATCACATCTGGCTCCACGCCTGAGCTAAACACTGTCCCATCCATCAGCAGTTTGGCTTCTCATTCACATGATGGGCATGATCTTGAAACCATCTGTTTTCCCTCAGCTTGCACCCAGCTCTCACTTGGACAGCAGAGCCCTCTCCAGCTACAGCCCCAGCGCATGGGGGTGGGAAAGCCGCTTCACTTGCTGCTCTCTGCAGCTAAAAAAAAAAAACCAAGTTTGACTGGAGACACCCATCAACGACCCTTCTTTTGGAGGCAGAGTAGAGCTGGACTTGCTAGCGAGGAAGACCAGAGAAGTAGCCCTGGGACAGAGCTCAGAGGATGCACTTGGGGCTGCTCGGGCCGGATCCTCGTAACAGGGCAGATCCCACACAGCTTGGAAATACTCGGCCCGTGCTGACCCTGCAACGCATGGAAAAGGTCTCCAGGAAAGAGATGCCTGGTCCAGCCTAGAACTCCAGGAAAGAAAGATGCTCTCACCAGTGGGAAGAAACCTTCAGCAGTCTGAGAGCCCGTGATGAGTAGTTTCCTTCTTGTAATACTTGTTTTAACCTGTCAGTGTGTTTTCTGCTCCCAAACAAACGCGGTCTGGATTCTGTCACTGAGGGGCTCTGCGTGCGCTGGTTGTGGCTTGGGGCTTTGTTTCTTTTCCAGGGAGTGGAACCAATGTGAACTTCACCGAATTGGTCCTTCCCTTCCTCTCCTTGAGACGCTTTTGCTTTATTTCAAGGCTGTTATTAACTGACAGGTTGGCGTAAACACACATGTCGAAGGCACTAGCAGACGGCAGCGCCTCTCTGCTCTGCACTCGCAGCACCCGCGCGTCCCCGCAGCAGGGATCACAGGGATGACTCGCCGTATGCCCCGTCGGCGGGTCACAGCTCCAGCGTCCAGGTGGGGAGGAAGGCGCAGGGCGCCGGACTGCACCTCTCGCAGGGGCTCGCCTGGGAAACAGGTGCCCCTGGAGCCACAAAATGGGCCACGGGCGGCTCTGCCTCCCGACCACTGCCCTGTGGTCCCCACCTCCCCGGCCAGCTCCAGCCCCAGCAGCGGCTCCAGCATCACACCGTGCTTCTGGCACCATGGAAGAGGCTGATCCACAGATCCTGGGGAATGCCCCCGAGCAGGGGACCTGGTACTCCTGGCACTGCGTGGTTACGGGCCCTCTCCTCCAGGCTGGAGCTTATTGTGAGCCCCAGCTCCCACAATCACGTGGCAAAGCAGGGCAGAGGGAAGGAGCTCTGCACACCCATGAGCCGGTCTCGCTGCTTCGGAGCAAGCGGAGTCCCGCCGGCTGAGCTGCACAAGCCAGCTCTAAAATCCACAGAAACGAACTGCACAACCCTGTGCACTTCTAGTGCTGCAGGAGGGGAAAAAAGAGCATTTCCTGCAGATGTTTCCCATTCACTGGGCCAAATCTGGACCTGGCATAAGCCAGAGCAACGCACGGAGAAGCTGTATTAGAAAAAGCCTCCTATGCTGACACCCAGTGCAATAACTCCTGTCCAACCTGGTGGGGACACCATGGGATACTCCTTCAGTCTCTCAGTACCTGATGGTGCCAAGTTTGCAAGAGCAGGTGAGGTACCATATAGTGGCGATAATGAAAACCAGCTGCCAAGGAAGCGTCTGGAGACAGCAGCAAACAGTCAGGCTCAGGATAAGCACTGTCTCCTCGAGCATGGAGACAAGATAGCTGCGTCTCTGGGAGGGCCCCGCAGAGGTCATTTCGCAGGAATGGATATGGAGGAGATTTTCACATTAACCCTTCAGTTGACTTGAAATTGCACGGTTAAAATCCTGACTGTTGCTGCTGAGCCCTTTAGGAGTTCAGCTGCGAAACAACACCGTCCACCCGAGCCCTCTCCTCACTGGAAGGCCCACGCAGAGCTGCAGCTGCATTCATCCCCTGATGCCCTGTAGGGCACATCTCCATCCTCAAGGGACAGAGCCACCACTAACACTGAGCCCGGGGCTCCGGGCAGCGCCTTTGGTGCTCATGCTCGGAGCAGCCCTTCCGGCTCTCCATCCACTAGAGAAAGTGCCATTTTGGTTAAACGTGGGCACAGCGTCAGGGGACAGCCAGCAGAGTCCTGGGGGACATGTGGGCAGGACCATGTGCTGCCTCCAGCGCAGCTCCGGGAGATGCTCCCGAGGGGGGTCTCGGTGCGCCCCGGTCCCCCGTTCCGTTCCCCTCTGCTGCCGTGAGATGGCACCCGCCTCCCGCGGCGGAGCATCGCCCCCCGCTCCCCACCGTGGAGCACATGCGGCTCCTCTGCAATTCGTGGAGGCATTGAACTGCATTTCTGGGAGTCAAGAAACACCTTGGGGAAAGCGGGAGCATCTCTGCTCCTGCTTAGTCACATATGTTGAACCCAGGTGCTTGGAGGACACAAACCAGGACCTCCAGGCTCAAAAAAACTGATTTAAAATCCTGAATCCTCTATACTCTAAATTCATCTTTTGCCTTTTAACCTTTGAGTGACTTTGTTCAGCTTTCCTAGCCCTCCTGCTGGAGGAGAAGTGTCCTCCTCTAGGAAACAGAGAAAATGAGGACTTTCTGCACCAGATGCCTGCAGCAGCTGAGGCACTGGGAGTTTCCTGACCAAACTGGAGGGGGTGACAACAGGACAGCCACATATGTGCTCAGGGAAAGGCTGCCAGCAGTGCCACCAGCTGCCCAGTCGAGGGTACGTCCGTCCATCCGCCATCTCCCCCTGCAGCAGATCCATGCCCTGAGCACCGCCGCTGGCGACAGAGCATCCTCCCGCAAGGGTCGGCTTCGGGAGGGCACGTCAGCGGGGAGCGCGCAGGCATCTCGGCTAGTGGCCCTGGCACCAGCAGCGAGCACGTCGGTTTAGCATCTCCAGTGCACCAGAAAAGCAAACCTGGCTCAGACATTTACCAAGGAAAACCTCGGGCTCGAAAACTCTCTTCCCCAGGCCAACCGAAATAAGCCTCCGAGCGGAGAGGCCGGGAGAGCCGGGTGTGCTCCGCGGGCCGAGGCGCTGACTGGGGAACGATGTGTTTTCTGCTCAACACACCGGCCCAGACAGCCACAGCGAAACACATTAAACCAGTTCTTTCGTGCTTAACCTCCCGTTGAGATAAACAATGCCATTTGCATCCACCACAAGCCAAGCAAAGCCAGAGTCTGCTGGGAAAGCAGAAGGATTGGAAGGGCTGGGCTGTATTTTGGGTTAGGGCTGACTCCCTCCTGACTTTCCTTTCAGCCTGTACAAACCTGTGCGTGTTCCTGAGGGACCGGGAAAGGGCTGCTCGTGAGGACAGGCTTGATGCGGGAAGGGAAGCCTTTCCACCTATGCTAATGGCGGAGAGCTTGTAGGAATCTGCACGAAACTTGCCTGTACAGAGGGACTGAGATGCATAAGCCCAGAAGGCAATTTACAGGGAAACATAAACTGGGCATTTTGGAAAGGCACTGCACATTTCCAACAGGATGATAACACGCTATCTGAGTCCCAGCCCTTGGGCTGTTTAATGGTCTGTGCAAACAGCACGTCAGGCTGTCTCAGCAATGGTGTGTAACGGGTCTTCGGGTTGCTGTACCACACGAGGCCATGCTGAGCCGCGTGCCCAGCTCCGAGACGGGGCTTCCGCTGCTCCTCAGACTCACATCAGTGTGTACGAACCCAATTGCCCACTGAATGCCTCCCCATCCCCCTAATGTTCCCGCAGTGCTGCAGGAAGGCAGAGGAAGCACTCCATCCTCTGTAGCAGATTTTGCACCCGCGCACCCCGATGGCGCCCGTCCGCCCCGCCGGGCTCTGCGGCCACTCCTCTGGGTTTGTCGGGGCCTTCAGCCCCGTCCCCTCTGCGTCTTGTCACCATCTCACTGACACTCCTCAGCCTAATCTCGCCCATCTGTCCCCAGACCAGCCTGGCCTTGCTGCCCACGACCCCGACCCCAAGTCCTGCGCCGTTCCCTTCTCCAGCCGGCAGCTCCTCCGGAACGGTTCCCACTCTGTTGATCCCCAGACACTGCCAGGGGCCATGCGGCTCCTTCACCCTTCTGCTGTGCCCCAAAACACCACGAAATTACTGCAAGCACCTGGCACAAACCACAGGGAGCACCACCCTCCCTCCCCAAAACCCGACAGTCATTAGAAACATTCAACACGTGAGCAGAAAGTGGTGCAGATGATATAAGAAAAAAAAACATAATCAGGTGTGAAGCACAGGGTTATTGCATTTTAGAAATGACTAAAGGATTGTTCGCTCCGTGTGTAGTAGGGAATGTCGTCACTAGAGTAGCTGTTTCGAACCGTAACCTGCTAGGAGTAAAAGCAATTTATAACACCGATCCTTGACTTTGGGGCCCAAAGTTGGGCAAGATCAAACCAGGGAGAAAGAAAACGTCAAACATGCATTGCTTAGAGCAAACAAGAGAACTACCAGTCACCAGCTAATTATTGCAGAAAATTTTGTGTGAAATTACCAGTGAAAAGATCAATAGGAACCAACTAGATTTGTTGCTTTTGGGCACTGTAGGAAGCTGGCTGGCTGAAACCCACGCATGCTCTCCACCTTCTCCCTTTGTATCTTGTTTTAAAAAAAAGCATTAGAATATTTTTTTGGTGAACAGGTCAGTGATGCTGAACAGAAATAATTACGGCCAGTGAATCACAAATCGATGTAGTGCAGTTATTACACACAAGCCAGCCCAGAATCCTAATGCTTCTGCTCTCACCTGAGCCCCAGGGGATTTATGACGCTGAAAACACAAATAACCTATTCCTTTGGGAGCTCAGTTGAGAGTTGTCAGTGCTGCTGCTCGACAGTCTCCTCACCGGCTTATCGCCACGTCGCCTGACCTGGGCGCTTTGCGAAGGTCAAAGACAGGCGGGAGGAGCGGAGCCTGCGTCGGCGCTCTTCCCATACACGGTCAGTCTCGTGCCCGCGGGATGATGTCTCCAGAGCCTTCCCCAGGCTCAAGAGAACTGGTCAGTGTGGTCCGATAACACCGATCTCTGCTCGCGGTTAGCGACGGCAGAGCCGCTCCTCGCGGCTGTGCTGCTGCCCGGCCAGACGGGTGCCCCGGAGCAGGTTGGCTCGCGCAGCCCCGCTGGCTGCAAGGCGGGTTTTTGGCCACAGATTGTGTTTCTGTGGGAAGGGAGAAGGACAGGGAGACCACACAGGCTCTGAGCAACAATTCACTTCAGAAGCTTTTACAGAAAGGCTTCACCACAAGTCTCCTTCTTAGAAAACCATCTTTGTCTTAATACAGAAGTGCCACAAACACACTGCCGAGCTGTCCCCTCCTCCTGAAGGGAGACCTGCCACACGGCCGCTTCCACCCCTCGTTCCCGCTCATTTGGGTGCAAGTGCTCTCCAGCACCGGGTCCCATCACCGTTCCCATCCGATAAGGCCCAGCAGAGGCAGCGGGGCAGCGCTGGTTTGGGCTCAGGCAGCTGGGACAAGCTAAAAGCCTGCACACACCTCCAGACATCGCTCTCTGTGGTCCAGACCCGTCCGTGGTGCCTGGCAGGGTGACAGCCCTGTCCCCACCCTCCTGCTCGGCAGGGAGTGGGTTCCTCCATGGGACCCACATCTGCAGGTGGTGCCAGCGGTGTCTGGGGAAAGCCCGGGGGCCTCGAGGCAGGCAGGGAGAGGGTCCCACCACAATGGCTGCAGCCATCCATGGGGAGCATCCCAGCGTCTGCAGGGAGCTCGGGATGCTGCGGGGCACGAGGGCCATCGGAGGACAACATGACGTAAGGGACGGGGACTGGCGGGAATTAGCCCCTCCTCATTCATCACCTCTAATAAGAACAACCCTTGGTCAGCACAAATTCTTTCATGTTCACTTACAACATCTATTTATAATATTAACAAAACCACAGGACATAACAGCTCAAGAGCTTCCAAGAGTTTCAGACAGAGAGGGTTTCCACCAGCAGCAATTCCCCGGCAGGGGAGAGAGGGTTTTGTGGTTCAGGCTGTGGACGGCAGCGCAGGAGACCCGGCTCAGCCCAGATGCCACAGTGGCCCCAGCTGTGCTGCACGGGCCACGGCCCCATCATGGGGATGTGGCTCTGGTGTCCGCGGGCAGTGGCCACACTGGAGGGAGTCGGGCTGCATCGCCGGGACACTGCCGAGCCACTGCCTCCCCGGCCAGAGCACAGCCCCAGCTCGGTGCCCCCCAAGCATCGCCATCATGCTCACCCCCCTCCCCTGCTCTGCTCCCACCGCATCCTGCACCAACAGCTTTTCCCCATCTCCCCCTCCCTGCCCCGTTCTTCTTTACAAATCAAGCAGTAATAATTTAAAAATGTCTCTTTCTGCTTGGAGCCAGAGGTGTCCGAGTGATGGCGGGGTCTAAAGCAGCTCCTGTGTCTGCCAGACCCCAGGGAGCGCCCAGATCTGTTCAAGAGTCCCACCGAAGCTAGGGCACATACATGCGAGCTTAGTCATGGAAATAAATGTTTCCTTGGGATCCCTGAGCCCAGACACAACCGAGTTCCTTGAGGGTTTTAGGCCTGGCAGGACTCTTTCCCGCATTTCACATTTTTGAATCATAATACCCCATTGCTTTGATACGTCAGTGGATTTCCAGTGTCCGCCGGAGCCATGAGCATTCACAGAAAGGCGCTGCCTTTTCTCCTCTAGTTTAGCAGCAGTTGCTGCCTTCCCAAAACCAGCAGCCTGCATCCACACCACAAAGCCCTCGAGTTCGGTCTTTCCTCGCGTTGGCTTTGGCTCTGCGCAACGGTGCTGGTGGAGCGACGGAGGGAGCAGACGACCCTCCTCCCCGAGGGACGCATGCGGAGCACAGCTCCGGGTCCGGTCCCGCTGTTTCTGTTTCAGCCAAACAACCTGCAAAGGTGGCACGTGCTCCCGAGCTGCTGGAAACCAAACCCCCGTCCGAAGACCCCGCTCCTTGTTCCTCCTGGTACCCGCGCCCCAGAGCTGGCGGCGGTGGTCCTGAGCCAGCAGCGGAGCATGAGCAGCACCTCAAGGTCTGTATCGCAGGGCAGCGATGATGGGCTTCCTCGGAAACACACTTTTTTACCCCCAGATGCATTTGGGATCATCCAAGGGGCTGCTGTTGGCACAGAGCCGGGCGGTTTGGCAGATACAGCTCTAAAGAAAAAAGAGGGGGGGAAAAACTGGTGGAAAAATGTCCCCTCCAGCCCTCTTGTTGAATTAAACCACATGTATATTTTTAAAACACAGCGGAAAGGAACAACTCTCCAGCACATGTTCAAGAGCAGAGTCTTATTTCAGAGATTTCAAAAAATTAGTGGCTGAATGCTGAAACAATATAGCCTTTAGACGAGGGCATTTGGAAGTGATTAACGAGCCTGAACTCATGCATTCAAAATAAAAAGTTAGTGCCTCATGCTGGTAACAACTGTCAGCTACTAAAAATCCGAGGAGGGGGGAAGAAATCAAACTCAACCCTGCATAATCTAATGCTCCAAACCAGCAGGAGACCGCCAGCGAGCCCGCACCTTCCCGGGAGCATCCTCCCACCTCCCGCTCATCCCCGTCGGACAGACAGACACCCCGGCCCTGCTCTGCCGGGGGGGGTCAGGGGGTGACCGGGTACCCCAGACCACGCAGCTCCGTTTTGTCGCCTTTTCAGGGTAAACAGAGCCAATCTAGAGCCACGTCCCACGGGAGCTGCAGACCGGCTCCTGCACGGGACACACGTGGCTCCAGCAAACCGCCCCGGAGCAGGCGAGGGGCTGAGCCTTGCGAGATGTCTGCTTCTGCTGACAGCCCTCCTGTCTTTTAAATGATAAAAACATGAAAGTATGCCCAAACCCGGCCACTTTGTGTGCCAAAGGACGCCCTGCAGCCGCGCGCTTGGTGTCAGCAGCGCACGAGGGAGCTCACCCTCCCTTTGAACATTGAACCTGCGCTGCTTTTCAGGGACTTTTCAGCTTAGCAGCAAGAAACCGGCGCGCTCCGGCGCTGTGTTGGTGGTATTGAGATCAAACAACTCAGGAAGCCTCAGTTAAGCAAAAAAAATCACACCTCACACTATAATGTAGAAGTTGCTTCTCACACCCCCAAGTCTGAAGCGATTAATGAGGACGTTCGCCCCAGCAGCAACTGCCAGCCCAGGGCAGAGGCAGCCCCGGGGGGCTCCGTCCCGCTGCAGGGGGGCTCCGAAAGCTTCTCCTGCGCCCGTATAGCCACCAACACCCCAAAAAGATGCAAAGCTCAGAGCTCTGGGCACAGTTTCCCTCTCTGTATAACTGTGACCAGGCTGAACACCCACAGAAGCAGCACTGCAGGTGACGGTGGACTCCATTGATGGCACCGCTGTGCCACCGCACGGAGCATCTCACCCCGCTCCCGGTGCTGCTGGGGGGGGGGCTGAGAGACGGGGACAACAGGGAGACCCTGCAGCATGGGAGCACCCCCAGATACAGCCAGGCCCCCACTCACAAGCCAGGCTCCAAGCTGCAGGGTCAGGTTTGCAGTCCCACGGGGATTTGGGGAGCTGCAGAGGGGACTGCTGGGGACACGTCCATCTGTCCTCCACAGACGGCTGCAGAGGCAGGAGCCAGCCAGCCCAACACAGCAGAGATGTCGGGGTGCCTCCCGGGCTGCCCCCCCCGTCCCAGAGGCACCGGGACCCGCAGACCCTGCGCATGGGCAGAGGGTCTGCCCCGGAGCGGGGTGCCGCAGCACATCCCCACCGGCACCCGCCTGCGTTTTGGGTTGGGAGCCGTGCAGGAACAAACTTCCCCATGTCTCATGTCTGAGAACTTAAAGAAAAATAGATGTTTTGAATTTGCTTCAGTAAAAAAGAAATGTTGGTAACACAACCAACATCTGGGAGCTTAAAATGAAACCAGACTGTTCCTCCTCTGCAAGGAGCAAACCCACCCTCAGCCCGGGGAGCCTGGTCCCCGTCACACACAGCTGGTGCACCGGTGACGGGAGCCCCGGGCTGGACGGCTGCTGTCCTGCCGTGGGGCAGACCTGGACTCTGCCTGCGTCCCCTGCCATACATTCTCTCCCTGCCTTAGTGAAGATTTGGCTGTTTCAGCAGCACCCAGAAATTCACGGCATTTCAGAAATTAGCCCAGGATTTTCCACCCTTCTCATTTCTTTGTTTTGTTCTCAAGTCTGTCTGAATCGCACACTGCTTCGCTGGTTTTTCCTGGGCTGGGCGATAGTCAGGAGCCAGCGACAGCGTGTGTGTGCTCACACACATGTGCGCTGGTAGTGCCATTAGCTGAAGAGCCCAGGATACATCTCTCATCCCCAGAGCGGACATGGTGCTCTGGCAGAACAATCCCAAACCCCCCCTAGCTCAGCCAGACCCAGCTCCTTGAAACCCCAACCCGCCCCCATCCCTGAGAGCTTTTTCAGGGCATCTCTGGACACGGTGCAGCAGGCAGACCCCACCGTGCCGAGCAGCCTCTCCCACCCTCGGAGAGCGAGAGAAGGGACCGCGAGGAACCCCTCGAGCCTGACAGCCCGCTCCCTCCAGCCCACACGTGCGTCTGGTGTCCTTCCCATCCACGGGAACGTGCCGCAGCCCCTCGCCAGCCCTGCAGCCAGGACAGCAGGGGGGCAGCGGCACTGGACGGCAGGAGGGACACCCCTGCACACCGCAGGGACGGGCACGACTGATCTCTGCAGCGCACTCAGAGAAACAGCCGCCTGCGAAGAGCAGCCATCCTTTCCACGCTTTTAAACCCGGCCGTACCGTGCTTTTGCCCAGTGCTGCGGAGCCGCACACGTTTGCCTGCGCAGGGCACTCAAAGGTTCCCGCAGTCAGGTTCCCACCAGACCTTTTGTTTTGGATACAGAAGAATACAACCTGACAGCAGCACACAGTACCCACCGCTTCCAGCGGAGAGCTGTTCAGGTAACCCTTGCACGCTGCAGCACACCTTTTGTTACGCCAGCCCACGCACTGCAGAGCGATGCTTTGGTACCAGCCAGGAGGTGGGAAAGGAGAGGTTTCCAACAATGAGACGCGGCGCAGCAGCCACGCACAGCACGTCTCACGTCCTCACTACGGCACGGTCACATCCCCTCTGCTCTAGACCCACCATGCACTGCGGCCTCTTGCACTTGCTCCAAAGTTTCCCACTGAAGAGTCTCACCCTTTGGGCACAAAAGCTGCCCCAGCGCAGGTCTCAGCCCTGTGTTAGTTACCTCGCTGTGGACAAGGACAGCATCTCTGTACCAGCAAGGAGACCGGCTGCCAGGACCTGGACCTCGCAACCTTCTCAACAACAGGCATCTGTGTCTCTCTTACAGTCACAGAAAGGAACCACCGCCTCTGCGGGGCACCCCTCCACCTCTCCCCAGAGACGAAGGTCCACGTCCATGCCGAGGAGCGTACAGTGGGAACAGGATTTGGTGCTGGTCGGAGGAGAGAGCACAGAAAGCGCTCGGAGCCAGGGGATGCGGCCCCTGTTAATCTGCTAAGGCTGAAGCATGAAGAGCTTTCTTAGCCGAAAGGCATTGAATGCAATTCTGACTCCACTCGGGAGCATTCCTGAGCACAGATCATTATTATTATTATTTTCTTGTTTCTTTAATGATGTTGAACATGCTCCGAGACCCTTAATCACAGAGGAGATTACGGCAGACTCCCGGAGGGCTGAGGAAGGCCAAGAATAGCTGCACCGAGAGCGGCTGCCAGGAGCAGCCCCCGAGGGGAGCGGAGGGATCGGGGGGGAGCGGAGCAGCCCCTTCCCCGCACCCCACGCAGGAGGCCCCCCGGCTCCCTCTGCACCACCGGGAGGACGGAAGGCACGGGGTCCCCCCTCCAGCGGTGCTGGGCTGCCCGTGCTACGGCCACAAAGCTGTCCCCGCATCCCGGGAGCCCCGAGCCGCCCTCCCCGGGCACACGCACCGCGCAGGCAGCGTGGGAGCCCCTCACATCCATCGCTGCCACCAGCACCGGTTACTCTGGGCCCGGGGAAAGCGAGAACGGAATATTTCAGCCCCACGGCTGTTCCCGCAGCCGCCGAGGTCGTGCCGTGGTGCCGCAGGGGCCGCCCCGGGAGAGGTGCTGGTCCACAGCAGCTCCGCTGCAGCCACTCGCCCCATCGAAGAGATTTGGGCGCTTCGAGCACTGTGTTGGGGACAATTTCCATGTTTCGGAGCAGGCTGTAAAGCCAGCAGCAAATCATTTCCAAAAGGATTCGCCTTTTCGGGCACATCGCAGAAGGCAGCGAGGGAACAGCTTCAGAGCCCTCCGGCTCCTGGACTGGCTCTCGCGTGGGAAACCGGGACTCGCCCTGCGCAGAGCACAAGGCACATTCCCCTGATACCCATCTCACAGTTTATCCTTTAATTTTGTAAAATAAAAAAAAAATGAATATTTTAAATGAAATATATTCCTTTGTATGACACAAGGAGTTATGAATTGATAAAGATTTCCCACTATCTTATAAAATCTACCACGCTAATCCTTCAGCAAGGCCATGCCCGTAATTGCAAGCAGATGTCTTTCTCTGCTGACACGTTAAATAGAAGCAGAAAGACCCGCTGCTATCTCCCATCAACAATTTGCACTAAAGCAGAGAACAGATTTTCACAGAACGGGACTGCTGGAGGAGAAGGGAGATTAGGTTCCTGCAGACCGGGCCTCTGAGCATTGCAGCAAAACAAGGCAGCTCGGGGAAACAATGAACTCTAAACAGTCCCTAATCCCAAAGTAACCAAAAGCTTTTGTGAAGGAAAATGAATTTGCTGAAACTAATACTGCCAGAGCCCACGGAGAGCCCGGAGACTGAGGTAATGCGCCGCGAAGACGAGATTATCCAGCTGACAAGTCCTCACGTTCGCCCTCTGCACAGTGTTGGCTTTCGGATGTCTATATCAGCGCGTGTAAAACCAGGCGGGAAAAGCAACGCGACCCCGAGGATGGCACAGCCGCAGCTCCCCGTGCCCCGGGACCCCCACCGCATCCCCGGGACGCCCAGCCCCGGTGTGCACCCGCGCGTCCCTTTGTCCCGGGCGGTCACGGAGCCCGGCAGCAACTCCCAGCCGCTGCCCCGCGGGGTCGGGCTGCTCCGCGCATCCCCGTTAGTTCCGCTCCCGGGGCTGCCCCGTCCCACTGTCGGGCAGAGCAGAGCAGAGCCCGACGGCTCCGCAGCAGCCCGGAGTTATCAATAGGAGTGGAAGTGACAGGGTGTTTAGCAAACATTAAACCCAGGAAGCTTAAAAGGTCTTCCAGGATTATTAAATAAACATTTAGGGTGAGCGAGAGGAAAGACTATGAAATGGTGAAGAAATTGTAAACACTCTGGAGCAGGCGGTTGGGGGCTACACTAATTCAACTGGGCAGCGCAATGTTGAATAATTAAAGTAGTATCACCCATAATTATGCCTCAGCTCTCCAGCAAGTGTTAATTCGAGGGGAGGGACTTTTACAAACACTTAGCCTGATATTAACATTTTATTAAGACCATTTAACATACAGCTTTAAACACGCCGTCGCGGCCTGCCTGCAGCCGCAGCGTGCCAGCTCGGAGAGCCCGGGTCACCAGCAGCCCCACGCCGGCACCGGCCTCTCGCCGCGGTCTGGGCGGTCGTTAACCCGTGCTCGGCCCCGGCAGCCCATGTGTGGGTCACCGGTTCCCATCCCAGCCGCTCACCCTCGCAGCGGCCCCGGGAGGGCTCGGGGGTCTCTGGGGGGCTGAGGAAATCACCCCCTTTGTGGAGAAGTGGGGTGCACGTGCTCGTGAGCCTGCCAAAGACAAATGCCCTCATCTCTTCATTTCTTTTCAAGTAACAGCAGAGATACTCGCTCTCCACTGTCTGGCTATAATTTATTTATACACAACACTACACCTGGTAAATTAATCTCTCAGCCACATTAATAACTTAAGAGTTTGGAGAAAGTCAGATTGAGGTAGTGAACTGCAAAAGCAGAGGCTGCTGATAGCGTAATGTGCCCCACGCGGAACTGAGCAAAGGAAAAAGCAGAACAGCTTTAGCAACTGCACCGAGGTGCCTTCACACTTGGAGTTCCCAGCAATGGCTGCGGAGCGGCACGGGGAGCACCCGCGCGCCAGCAGCGCCGGACCCAAACACGCACACAGGCACCCAGACGATCACCGCTGGTTTTGTCATCTCTCCTGTTACTGACCGTGAAACGCCGCACGCTGTGGCACACAGTGTCCCTTCAGTGTCTGCTCTGCGGCACGCGCGCCCACCCGGAACACAGGCTGCAGTCTCGGAGCAGCCCATCCTGACCATGAAAGTGCATAAACTTGGATTTGTACGGATCAGAGCCCAGAGAAAAGGTCAGCAGTTGCATCCCGCAAAGCACAACCAGGTCTGGCACCAAGAACAGCCGTGGGAGGGACACTGTCTCGGCAGTGACGCCTGCCCGCAGTCGGAGACGTGCTCCCTGCCTCGGCCCCAGCACCGCATCGGGGCACAGGTTGTCCCGTTGGAAGCAGGTCACAATATGGCCACTTCACTTTTGCCCGTGTTGCAGGGAACAATATCCTCCAACAACCACAAGATCTCACAAACGCCGCCGGGACAGGCGGGTCAGGACACCTTTCTAGGTATGCGCTGGATCAAGGCAAACATCGTTTTGCAACGTGCCACCCGCCATATCATCAAATGCCACTTTCTATTGTCCCCAACAGACCTTTCTTCTGTAAATTAGGTCTAATGTACACAAAGCAGCGGCACGGGCTCTCAAATAGAGCCGTTCCCTGCACCGCAAGGATGGGAGCGGAGAGCTGGATCCCGAGGACTGGAGGCAGCCCCAGCGCTGGCTGCTAGCAGGTATGGCTCCTTCCAGCCGTGTCCCGGCTTTCCTCCCCCTCCCTCCCGGAGCAATGGCTTGGCAAACATCTCCTCTTTGTCTCTAAAGGAAAAACGTTACAGACAGCAGTGAATTTCCAGGCTGAGCACATTTCTGCAGAAAAGCGGGACTGTGTGCCGATCGCTGGCGGCTCTCGGGCTCTTGGCAGGCTGTGAGCGGAGCCCGCTGTGCGGCAGAGCGCCGATGCCCCCGCGCCGGCGAGCGGAGACAGATCCATCACTCCGATGCACCGAGAGGAGCGGGGGCCGGGGCCCCCCCGGCGCTCGCGGTCCCTGGCACGTCCTGCGCCCGGTGGCAGGGGCGCAGCGGACCCCGCTCCCGCCATGCAGGCAGCATTCTTGCGGCAGGCTGCCGGTCCAGCGGAGATTCCAGCCTCTGCTGGGAAGGTCTGGAAACAAAGCCCTCATTTTCCAGAGGTTGGGAGGCTTCCACGGAGCGGCCGGCCACCCTGACAGGTTGATCCGCACTCCCTCCCACGCGGCTCCCCGGGATGCAGCTTTGCTCAGGGAAGCCACGTGCTGCGGAGCCCCCGGCCCCCGCACGCGGGTCTGTCTGCGGCACGGGCGAGAAGCCGCGCGAGAGCAGAGGAGCCATCCAGCTCACCCCACTCCCCTTCCAAGAAGGACATTCCAGCGTGACTTGGACACCTACGGGCTATCAAAAGGGAGCAGCTTCGCCTGCATGGGCAGCATGCTCAGAGGCTCAGATGGGATTAGCCAGGGAAGAAATAGTAATAAATAAACTAAAAAAAAAAAGTCTGTTCCTTTGCAAAACAGATTTTCAAAGCACTTGCTAAAGGTGCTGGAAGACTTTTTTCCCCCACTTGATCTAATGGAGGCCTTTCTCTGTGGTATGCACGGGGCTTGGCTGGGTACTGCTTGGCTGGAACGGAAAAAAGAGCCTCTGCGTCAGGGAACGGCGGTTTCCAAACACAGCTCTGGCCTTGGGGTGGAGGTTGGCTTTAATTACATGTGTGTGCGCATCTTTTTGGAGGGTCACCCAACACGATTCAGTGAGAAACCAGGAGCAGCCACTGAAACACAGCACAGCGTTTTCTCTGCAACGCTACCGGGGTCGGGGAGGGAAAGGAGTGTTTCACTGTGGCTTTGGAGAACATTTCAGAAGAGACCTCCCGTTCGCGCAGCAGCCCTTCGCTGCCTGGCCCATCTCTTCAGCCCTGGGGGGCTCAGGAGACACACACCACCCCCCCCCCCAAGCAGCGATCGCTGTAAATGCAGCTCCATCTGCCAGCAGAAGGAAGGGGCTTGTTATTTCTGTTTCTGTTATTTTTCTGTTATTTCTGCTATCATTATTGCAGGATTCAGGTTATCCGTTTGCGGAAAAGGTGATTAAACAGAGAACCTGCGCAGAATGGTGGGTGTCCGGCTGATGAGCCCAGATCAGCTGGCAGGGGAGCGTCAGGAGGAGCACTTCCCACGTCCACGTGCCCTCCTGAGCTCGGGGATCGCTTACCCAGAGGTGGGACCTTTGCATCCATCTATTCTTGATGGATCTTTTTTCCACACAAGTGTGTGAAAGGAAAGGAACCATTTCTCTCCCGCTTCCTGCTCTGTTCATTATCTCGGCACGTTACGAGCTCCCTGCTCATGCTCTGCATGTCTCTCCTGGTCTACGCTTCGCATGGCCACACACAGACACCCCCTGCTTTGCAGGGATTTATCTCTGTATTAGAGCATAGACATCTCCCCCGTTTGTGAAGACGATCTACAGAGCTCTCTGCCACTCCTGGAGGTCATCAGAGCCTCAGTCAGGAGCGTGAAAAGGGACAGTCGGCGGTTGGCAGTGCCACACTGCACCACCAGCGCATGCCCCAGCACAGGCTGGGCACCTCCAGCGGGGAGGAGGGCTTCGCTGTGGGTCGGCGTTAAGCCCCACTGAGAGCGCACCGGCCTCTGCCCACGGCGGAGCGGGTCAACAGGAGCCGCTTTCTCTCCCAGACACTGTCACCGGGCTGCTGGGGCGCGTCACCCCCTCGTCCTGCGCAACGGTAGAAGAACTCCACACCAGACACACCAGACTGGTATCTGCTCTTCTCCAGGAGGAGAAATCCTCCCAAATTGCTCAACCGCTCCTTCCAGCCGTGCGTTTCCCAGCAGGGCTCAAAGCAGAACGCAGACTGCCAGCAACGTAAAAAGCTAATTTGAGGGATGGAAGATGACTTTTGTGTAGCATGAAAGAAAACTGTATTTGTTTATAACTTCACTACAAACTGGAGGCCAGAAACTCAATTAACAGGCTGTACTCCACAGAAGGAATGCTGGAGCAAACAAGATAAACATTATTGGGAGGATAAATTGAGTCAGAAGAGGATGATATTTTATTTTATGCAAGATTCATACTTCAGACAAGCCCAGGCTGCCAGCAGACCTGAGCGTCCGTGTCCGCCCAGATCAGCCGCTGCAAACCCCACACAAGCCAGAAGCAGTTTTCCGTGGGGGACAGCCCAGAGACACGACACAGGCGCTGCCGGCGGTCCCGGCGCCCTGCGAGGTGGCCCAGCAAGAGCCAGGCATCACCGAGTCTCGCTCTCGGCCTCCTCGAACACCACAACTTGTTTCAGAGTCAGGTCCGGCTCCCGCTGAGCAGGGGGGGACTAACACAAAGCGCAGGCAGGGTTCAGCCTGCAGCCCCCAGCGAAGCAAAATTGGAGGTTGTCTCCCAGCAAAGTGAGGCACATCCCAGTTTAGACTGTTTAAGCAAATGCTTGTAACTTAAACTAGAACTCATTTCAACAATCAGCGTTTGAACTATTCATAACATAAAATGTACCCATGAACTGCACAAATTTAAGTCTTTCTGCTCCCAGGGAACACTAAGTCAGCAGACACCCAGTTTCTGATTTAAGCAGCCTCTCATACTTTCATATTTCAGTAAAAGTCTGCGCCTCCATACAACCCTGCACACACAGAACTCCAGTCTCTCAGGTACTTTCCCCAGAATTTATGTGTACCACATTTCAGGTTTCAGTAGACTTTTCAGTGGACAACAAATATACGGACAGCAAATACACCCACGTGCAATAGTTGACCACGAGTCTCACTTTTTACATGACCTAAAAATACTGGAAGCATTGCCAGTTCCCTTTCTAGACAGATGTTACCAGAAGCCAGTAAAGGAACCCAGTTTGAAGGTTTTTCAGTAAACACATTGCCTAACTTCCCACATATCTTCAAACCTCCCTGATGCTCATGCTGTGGTTAGTACTATGGAAGACCCAGCAATAAAACACCACCAGCAGGAAAGCACAAAGCAAAGAGCCAGCCCTCGCCCCAACCTCTGTACCACCCCAACACCAGCTCTGAACTGGGAGAAGAAGGAGACCCCAGGCAGAGACCCGAAGCACTGACCTTACCTGCTCTCATGGTGACAACACTGCTGCAGCCCACGTCTCTGACCGAAAGCACCACAGACACAGAGCTGTGGGCTCCCCCGGGCTATCAAACCTCCCTTGCGCAGCTGGGACCCGTTCACACCACTGGGCCATTCCTCACCTGATGGGGGTAAATCACTTTGATCAAAATAACCTGAGAGCCGGAGCCAGGACGTGCTGGCGGTTCCCGGGCGGAGTGACTGCTCTCCCCGCAACCACCCACAGCACCGGCCAGCTCTCTCCAGGAGGTAACGGTGGGGCCATTCCTGCAGAAAACACTGTTTGCTGCGAGGGGTTCGCTGTGTTCCTGTCTTTGCTTCGGCATAACCTAAAATGAACTTCAGCTACTGTGTGTACAACACGGATATTTAGTGGGGAACAACTGTATAGATAAAGTACTGTAATCCGGCAGTAGTAACCTGACAGTAGACTTTTCTGCCTCCGATGCTGTGGATCTAAGATTTAAACTTTTACATCAGCCCTTGCTAGGCAGCAGTGGCGAGATGCTGTGTCTCACAAGGAGACAATGCGCTGGGGCCCTGGGATGTCAGCAGCACATGGAATGAGTAATGCCATTGATATGGAAAAGGCAATAATAAAAACAACTTTCAAAGAAAAAAGGCATTTTATTGAGGGGTTTCTTGTTCCAATCATAGAAGAGAGAAAACAGAAGCCATAATGTGTTTATATCAACCACAAGTGTAAAACAAAGTAAAACAATCAAGTACAGATTTCTTCATCAAAATACACTGTGAGAAAAGCAAGCAGTGCTCCGCTCTAACCCGCGTTGTGCTCATGCGAGAGGTTCCCACAGACGGCGAGGTCGTCTTGCTCTGCTCACGTGCTTGTGCCTGTGCTGAGGCACATCACCTCCTCCCCAGGGCTGTGTGCTTCTACGCGCTCCATCGCGATTATGTTTTATTTGCCCTTCAAGCAATAGACTGCAGGTAGCTTCAGCTCTTCTCCTCACATCTACGAGGTAAATGAGGTAAGCAAAGCCCTTGCATCAGAGCAGAGCTCTGCCAAGCACGTCACAGCCCCTTTTACTCCCGGTACCCACCAGTGCATTTGTCCGGACGGGATGTGTTGGGGGAGGCAGGGCTGTTCCCCGCGCCCCTGCCGCCCTCCTGCCTCTGCCTCCGCTGATCTCCTCCCGCGCGTTGGTCCTGTTGGCAGCACCTCCCCAGAATCCCGCGAGCCAAGTGCTTTCCCCAAAAGTAAAGCAAACTGACAAGCCCCAAAGCATTTAGGAACACAGCTTCACTCGCCGCCCAGGCTGCCCCCGTTGTCTCTGGAAGGAGCCTTCGGGTGAGGACGCGCAGCTCCCTCTTACCTAAGCCGTGCAGGGCACAGAGCCCGGGCGAGAGGGGAACCTGCCTCCCCCCGACCTGCCCAGCAGCCCCAGTCCTTCCCCACCAGTTCACTCCAGTGGCTTCCCCCCTTCCCGGCTGCTCCCCTGGAATTACCCGGCAGGCAGAGCAGCAAAGCCCCCGCAGCCCCACGCACCCCGACCCCACGCTCGACAGTGACGCGCTGAGAGCCGGCACGTCCCAGCACTCCGCACAACACAGCTCCCAATGGGGGGCTCCCCTTGACCCCAGCCCCACACAACCCGCCCTGCACAGCCCTCGCACCCCCAAACCGCTGCGGAACCCGGTGAGCGCAGGCTGCACCGCAGGACAGTCTCCGCTCTTGGCTCCCGCAGCAAGGATGGATCGCTGGGGAGTTTGAGGGTTGGCCCGTGAGAAGCATCTTCCCTTCCCCGTGCCCGGAAGGTTACAGCTGTACGGACACACCGGTGTACGGCACGATGCTGTTTGGGCTCGGGACTGTGGGGGGCTCAGGCAGCGTCTGTGAACAGGGAGGGTACCCACAGGCACTGCCCATCACCACCGGGTCTACAGGCTCTTGTGAACTCAATAACTGCCAGATGTTGCCCCAATACCTTATTGAAAAGCTATGGCAGCCTTCCTTCAATAAACTGAAATTTTAGCGCAGGCAGAGTGAAGCCCCAATACTTCTCACTGGCATGAAGTCAAAGAGAAGGCGGCAATAACGAGAAAGGCCGAACGGCCAAAGCTTTCCTTGTGTCAATCATATTATACTGAAAAGGCAACTGAGCGGAATGCAAGAGAACGTGCCAAAAAGTTTGCGTGGGGATTGCCCTGAACAGGACCAATAGTCTCCTCTTACCGCCTGCGTGACACACACCACCCGTGTGGTGCCCTGAGCATCGCTGCTGTGAGCGGGCAGCACGCGGGACCGCCGACAGCCCCCCGGGGTCTGGCTCGCTCCAGCACACCCTCAAACCACTCACCCCGCAGCGCCCCGCGGGAGCACCAACGCGGGTTAGAAAACGACGTCTCTTTATAAACAGGGGGAGCGGGGGAATCACACTGTAATTGATTAACTCGGCAATTTTAGTTAAGTGAATATTGACACATGGAAGAAAAAGCATTAAAAAAAAGAACAAATATTAGACTTGAAAATAAATGTTAAGTCATAACAACAAAAGCTGCTAAGATAATGCAACGTGAACACACCGCTGGTGGTGTTGGTTAAGAAAGAAGAGCACGGAACATTTTCACAGTGTCTGAACTTTTAAACACATTGGGGAAGTGTTATCTGTCACTCTCAACTTATCAACAGCTATTACTGCTGACCGTTATACCTGTCAGCCTTTAAACGGTGTCAGAATATTCATAGAAATAGAAAAATCATGCCAGCTACAGTAACGCAAAGCCTCCTGGTTTTGTCGGCTGCCCAGGGCAGGCAGGTCCCTACAGGGCTGATTTTCACTGGTCTTTTACATTTTCTCTTTCTCAAAACTTCCAAACGGAAACACACTCCCCTCTCATCTGCCACACTTTTCTAAATTAACTATCTAAAATAACATTAAAACGAAATGTAAAGATACCGTAACTGCTTACAACACGATGTTACATCAAAGGCATTTCTTTTAGTGCTGCTATTTTTATCAAAAGCCTCCACGTACCAAGAGAGCACGAGGGAAGCGGAGTGACAACCAGTCAGTCTACCTGCTGGATCCACGCAGATCACAGAGCAGTTTGGCAAGAGAAGGGTAAAATTACTCTCCAGGTACATGGAGATGCCCAAAATACCCTGTCTGAAACGCCAGCTCTGATCGGCGTTTTGACGGGAAACACACAGGGTCGGGGGGGGCTGTAAGTAACTGATAGAGCAACTCGTAATGTACAATTATATTATGCTTTAAGTGGGCAATCGCAGTGATAATTTGTCGTTCCCAGGAGTAGCCCCGCGGCGTGGGGTTTCCTCGGCCGTGGGAGGCAGTGGGAGGACGGCACACCGGCCGCGCCAGGCAGCGGCGCCCGCGGTCAGGGCTCTGCGGGCAGCGCGGGGACACGGCGCAGAGCGGTTACACAGCGCAAAACGCATCACACACAGGCACTCTCTTGCTGCTGCTTTTTCCTGAACTACTTGTGCGGAAAAAAGCACCAGCGCTACAAACAAACCCGCGTACACCGTTTCGTGCCCTGTGCCGGAGCACAGAAGAGCCCGCTGCCCTGCTCCCCTCGCCCGCCTCGGCGCCGCAGGCACCACCGGAGAGCAGGCTGCCGAGCAGCCGAGGGCTGCAACTGGCTCTGAGCACCGGTGAACTGGTTTGCTCTTTGATGGGATGCTTCCTGCTGAAATACGTGTTTTTAACGCAGTAAATCAACAGCCCGTTCCACAGCCGGTCCCAGAGGTGGCCAGGAGGACGCCCACCAGCAGCCTGGGCGACGGAGGGAAAACAGCCCAGTTAAATGCTTCGGCATCTCTCTCTCATGCAAAACCGATCCCTCTTCGGCACTGCCGCCCGGCCGCGGAAGGAAAGCCGGTGGGGGCGGAGGGTCCCTGCCGCGGTCCCTGCGGGGCTTCGCCGGGCGCCACTGCTGCGGGCGCTCTGAGATAACCGTCCTTTCAGCGCCGCGTGGTCCCACTCCCGACCACGGGCTGTTTCTGACAGGGCCGGGCTTGTCAGCCTTCCCCATCGCTTCACCTCATCAATCTGTGAAGTTAAAGCCTATGGTTTATTTATTTCTTTAATTCACTGATAAAGCACATTATCTACAATGATTAATTTTGCATCAAAGAAACAACACTACTACAAATGGTGGTCTAAGGCAACATATGGGGACTTTCTACAGAGTTCACGTCCTAAATCCATCTCTCTGTGAGCTGTGAAACATCACTCCTCAGTGCGCTTGGCTTCTTCACACAGTTCTTCTACAATCAAGGCCGCAGCTCTGTCCCCACGTGGGGAATAAACAGCACTCCCGAGCTAAAGAATAATTAATTTACCAGCTTTGAGTGGGGTTGGTTTAAACCTCAAAAATGAGGATTTGTTATTTCATTTAACTGCAACACAACAGGATTATCTCAGATCGCAAGATATTAATTCCCTCAGAGTAATCGTGATTGATGAGAACACTGAATGGAAGCAGGATAGTATAATTAATGTGGAGCAATACGGGTCTATGGAAAAGAGAACTTGCCCAATTAATGGAATAATGAATTTCAGCTTGGTCGATAAATGTAATCATTTGGATGCAATATTCTTTGTCTTTCATAAACTATTTGACCTCACACTAACATGACATTTTGATTAAGAAAAAAAAAAAATCAGAATGATACAAAGCCAAGCTGTCACACATCAAACAGAGAAAAACCTAGAAATTGATAGGTCCCGCAGTGACTGCAAAGAGGGAAAGATGGAGACGATGCGCTTCCCGTGGCGCTCCATAGGGACCAGTTCTTGGCCTTCTGCAGTCTGGTATTTTGCCAGCAGCCTGAAAAAACTATAAAAATATCCCTGGTAAAGTCAGGGAGTGACACAAGCCGGCGGCGCTGGCGGCGAGCTCTCCCCAGCGGGGAGTCCCGGGCTGCAGGGCTGGCCAGCAAACGGGACGCGTTTCCCATGGCCAAAACCGAATGTGGCGTCTGGGCAGAAGCAGCACCAGCCCCACGCGCAGGGGAACGCCGCCGCGGGAGGCGGAGGGTGGGGGACGCTCAGCTGGACGGCGCTGCGGCCGCGGGGGCACGGGTGGAGGTGTCCCCGCTCTGCCACCGGCCCCATGGCCGCGGCGGGGCTGCCGCACCGTCCACCTGGGCCGCGGGGACTGGAAGGCTGGAGGAGGAGCAGCATGGTGCCGGGCTCGAGGGCTCGGCCAGCTCGGCTCGCAGCAGCCAGCGCAGGCGTCCCAGTGACACCTTACAGGAGGTGCAGGTAAGGGAGGGCTCCCCAGTGCAGCCGATCAAGGCATCACAAGGACTCCCGGGTTAAGGCTTAAACTAAGCAGGTTTAGACTACAATGGGATTTTTTTACAGTGAGGGCACTTAGCTATTAGGAGGTTTTATCAGAGGATGTAATGGGTTCTCCACTACTTGTTTATTAACTTTTATTGTGAGGATGGGGTGTTTTTCTAACTGGCCGGCTCTGGTTCAAACAGGAGCTAATTTAGGGTGATCCTGCAGCCATGAAGACGGGAGTAACATGGCCACAAGGGTCCTTTCTGCAATCGTGGGATCTCTTGACATAACTTCACACCCCTCCGCTTAACCTCTTTACCTGACAGCTGCTATGTAAATGAATGTTCGTATCCGAACAGCAATAGGTCTTTGGATATTGCAGATGTAAATCGCATGTGACCTCAGCGACCATTTGGCGCACGTGCGTCACACTTGCACGCTCGGGCGACCAGGAAAATGCTGGCAGCAGGGAGGCGGGAGGGCTGGGGTCGGCGAGGGAAGCTCCGAGGAGCACGAGGGAGGCGCAGGGGGGCTCGGCTCCAGCACCCCCGCTGCAAGGAGTGAGGCCGAGCTGCCGTGCCGGGCTGCGCGAGGTCCAGGCGGCGGCTCTCCCGCCGTCCACCGCATCACTTGAAGACGGACGGAAACGTCGGGCAGTCGGGAGACTTCATCTTCTTCATGAACTTCTTGAACTCCTTGTTCTTCTTGTCCCACTTGTAGATGGCCGTCAGCAGGTACTGGGTCTTCACCTGGCGGCCCATGATGAGGAAGTAGTGGCCGAGGTTGTCCAGCTGATGGCAGGGGCAGTCGGCCCCGTTCTTCAGGAACAGCACCAGCTTCTTCAGGTTCTTCTTCCGGATGGGCCCCAGCTTCAGCGCCTTCCTCTTCCGCGGGACGATCATCTTGTCCCCGTTCTCCTTCTTCACTTCCTTTATGGTCATCTTAAGAGCTGGAAGACAAGCCAGAGAGAGGAGAAAAACAAAACGCCTCCTGAGCAGCCTTCGCTGGCACAAAGCCTTTGCTACGCGAGGCCGGGGGCGAGGGGGCACTGGTACCGCTGCCCCGGGCCGGCAGCAGCCCCCTGCCCAGCCACAGACACCCACCGACCCGCTCCGCACCGCTCCCGACCCCCCGCTCCCCTCTCGGCACCATCGCCCCCGCAACGACGTGGCCCGCTCACAGCGACACCAAAACCCTCCCGCCTGAAGCAGAGCCACCCCCGCACCCTGGAGAGCATCGAGGTACAACACTGACGTCCCCATTTCCCCCCCCAGCACAGCACACCGGGGGCTTTTTATTTGAGAGCCGGCGATACGCTCTTTGCTAGCAAAACCTTAGCTGAGCAAACAAGGTGATTTCCCCGCTCTAGACACATGGAGAGACTCTTGAAAGGGCCATCTGAAAGGCCAACTTGGCTCCTCAAACATTTGTTTGCAGTCACTCCCGGCCCTCGGGTGCCTCTGGAACACGTTTCCAAGCACCGAGCGTTGGAGCAGCGAAGCCCCCGGCAAAGAGCCGCGTCGCCGGGACATGCGCAGGGGGCAGAGCCGGACGGAGCGGCCACACGCCCGCACCTTCCCCGGGAGAAGGGGACTTAATCCCATACGACTTCCATGGAAAATATTTTCCTTTTTGGGTTCAGCATTTTCCCGAGTTAATCGCAACCCGAATGAAAAAAAAAAAAAAAGAAAAAATTAACGTTCCTTTGCCACGACCATGAAGAATTTAGTATACATGGGAAAAATGATGGAAATGTGTTGTACATTAAAGTATCGCTTCTGTGCCATTTGGCTCTGCCTCATTTTTGGGGAAAAGCCCATATGGCCAAAAATTACTAACATATTTCCATCATTTGGGAGTTTACTTCAGAGCTGCAGATAAATAGTGCTCGGATAGGTGATTAATTGAGTGCTGTCCCTTCTCATTTGGGTCTCAGAGCGTGTGCGGCAGACGGCATGCAGAAGCCTCTGGCTCTGGCAGGGAGACGGGTCCCCGCAGCATCGTGCCTTGAAGTATTGCTCTGCTGGAACTTGTAGCAATGAACACACGTCGCTTTCTGGACGGCAGCTCTGCTCACCGTTCCAGACACGAATGGCAGCAGGACAGCCCGAGGACAATGTGAGGAGGCAGCATAGCCTCTGTGTCACCCTCCTGCTCCCAGCCACTGCACTGGCAGCGGGAGTGATGGTATTTATCTGCCCGTGTGCCAAAAAGGCCTGCTGTGTTTGCCAAGAGCTCTGTCGTGTTATACTGTTACTGTACAAGAAAGTAATCCAGGACTGGAAACCTAAGTGAAATTTTCATTCCATCTGTTTTCCAAATTCAAGATGTTTAAGAAGCTAAAGAGACGCAAGCTTTAAGGAGCTAAAGACGCTGAACCAGATCAATTTGCAACAAATCTGGAAAATGGAGCAAGTAGTTTTCAGGCAGCTCTAAGCTCCATGACATTAACTGGGCAGCAGCAGCATCCCTCAATATGAACCTCAATTTCTTTATCCGTTCTGACTTTGAACTCCTGCACTAAGCACAGTGGTTGCCAGTGCAGGAGGAATGGTATAATACCAGTAATAAGAGACTTTTTCAGAACGGCTTGTTTGCAAATTGCTTTGCTGTGATGGCTGCAAGTTTAGATCCTTGTTGCTGGAGGAAGAAAACACCCTGGCAGCTCGCAGAGGTGCCGTCCTGCTCCAAGCATCACAGCCGACGGAAGACAAGGAGGGTCAGACAGTGCTGCGCTGAGGGAGCTCGCAGCCTCTGCCGTCCCTGCGCAGCAGCACTGCTCCGTGTGCGGGGTGAGGGAACGTGGGAGCTGCCCAGGTGAGACAAAAATCCAGGCATGAACTAAAATCTCACACGAACCTCACAAAACCTCGCAAAGCGGCACACAGAGCCAAGATCAGACATCGCCAGGAGGACTAATGAGGCGGCTGACCAGGGGTGCAAATAATTTGTGTAGGACTCTGCTCTTCACAGCAATGATGCGCTTCTTGTCATCGGCAGAGGGAGTCTGCAGTGCTGCCCAGGTAAAATCCAGCCTGGCTCAAGGACTACGGAGTGTCGGCTGCCGTGCTGTGGCTGAGCAGTCACACGAGCAAAGGGGAAAAAAAAGAAAAGGCATTCTAATCACCGCCCAGTTTTCACCCATCTGCCAGTGACCCAGTCCTCGCGGTCCCCTTGCTCCCCTACTCGGGCCACGTTCCTTCAGCCCAGACCCGCTTTCCGGGCGAGACTCCCGGGCACGAACGGCGCGTTCCACAGCAGCGGGGCCGACACGCAGCTCAGCTCTGGCGTCTTCCACGCACATCACAAAAGCGGCGCCTGAGGGCACGTTTGTTCCCGGCCGCACGGCCAGCTCCAGAGCACCCCGCCGCAGTGGGAGGCAGCCCCTTGGCTTGTGGCTTTCCTGAAACAGAAAGCGTTTGGCAGGGGCCACCACCGAGCAACTTGCCGCTGCTGCAGCTCTCCTGGCATCCCCCCGGCCCCAGGAACACCTCCGCCCCGGCAGCGGGGGAACGGCTGGAGCGGGACGGATTGAGTCTTGGCTCCAGGACCCAGCCAGGCTGCCAAAGCAAACAGCTCCCTCCCTGGGAGCCCCGGCCTTTCTGCCCCGCCGGGACACACCAAATCCGTCTCAGCGCCGAGTGGGAGAAGAGACGAAATTGCCTCCCAGACCCCAGGACACGCATGCTCGTGCAGACTAAATCTTGCACCGTCGCTGCCAGGAGGGAGCTGACCCGGGAAGAGACCGGAGGGGGTTATTCGCAGCAGCCTCTGCCCAGCCCAGCCCCTGCAGCCTGCCCGCACCACGGCGGCACTGCCCCCGCATCGCCCATGGCATTGCTCACGGCATCACCCCACGCCACCCTGCGTGCCGCCGCGGCTCTGCGTCGCTGCAGGGGAAGCATAGCAGATCCCAGCTCTCAGATGATACACACGCGTTCCAGCACAACCTCTTATCTAACCCGTGTTCCCTCAATAAATTGCAATCACACCTCTTCACCTAACGCACCCAACATCTTCCACTTTCACCCAAGCTCCTGTTAATCAAAGCATCCCCCTGTTCCCGAAGATGCTGGCTGACGGGCTCACACAGAAAAGCCCTCGCTCCCTTCGCTGTGAGCACACGCGGACAGACGGCAGCCTTGGGGTCTGTGGAGGGACCACCAACTTTCCTGTGAAAGCAGGGAGCACAGATGGGACCAGGGGCTGACTCCCGGCCACCCCACGATGGAGGTGATGGCAGAGGAGCCCCGTTCTCCACCATCCCAGCAGCACTGGTGGCAGGCTGCAGCCAGGACCACACATAAAACCAGGAAAGCCCTTTCCAGCCAGGCATTGTCTCAGCTCTGCTTGCGACATCGCCAGCGCTGCCGAGACACAGTGCCGGATCTGGCACAGCACAGTGCCAGGACTGCAGCTCCTGGGGGCAGGGGCGGAGGTGAGCAGCATCCCCAGGGATACCGCACACCCCTCCGGGACACCCATGCCCGCAGGGACAGGGACAGGGATGTCCGGCAGTGCCCTGGGGCCATGCGGCTGATGGTGCTCAGGGCAGAGGGGCACTCTTGCATGGCACAGGGAGAGGTTTTACTTTTGTGCCATACATGGTCCCAAAACACCCTCCCTGTGAGCACTGCCGGTACGCCTGCTCGCAGGTGAGTCATGGCAGAAGACCTCTGGCACAAAGCAGCGTCCAGCTGCCCACTTCAAAGGCTCTTCCCAGAAAACACAGAAGTGAAAGCATTAGTCAGGCTGGGGCGGGGGGGAACACAACAAAGGCAGATTTCAGGATTTAATTTGGGACTCTACAGCTCTCAGCCATGTGTTTACAACAACAGAAATCCTCCCGGGGCACTAAACCCACACGTGCCCTTGCTCAGCCCCAGCGCCAAGGAGCCGGTGTCTGCCCAGGCACGAGCCACTCGCCAGCGCTTTGCCACAGCCAGGAGAGCCGGCGCCAGAAGCCCAGCGCAGGCACTGACCCTCTCACCACACCTTGCCTGCTGCCACGGGGAGCTGCCGGCACGAGACTTAGATGTTGCTGCACAACCCGTGAACAGCGTGGAGACTCCCACAAAGAGCCTGTGTGCACCAGGCATCCCCCAGCGTCCTTGTTCCCAACACAGCACCGCAGCACCAACCAGCCCTTCCTTCTCCCAGGGCGCCATCCAGCAGGACCACACCACCAGCAACCATCGGAGCAGGGAAGAGAAGGCCAGCGTGGGCAGCCGCATCCCCTCCGAGGTCCTCCTCCCCTGTGGCCCCAAGCTGCCTCGCGCTTTCCTCTGGATTGCTGCGACTGCGGGATGCGCAGGGCGGACACGTGAGAGGGACAGCGGTGGCTCTGGATGTGCGACTGCCCCGTCACCGGCCACAGGGCCAGACTCCGGCACGGGGAGATGCGCCCCTGTTAGAGCAAGCCAGGAATTTGGCCCCGGCTACAAACGGCTCCTATCAGATGGCAGCACAGCTCTGTTATCTCGGATGCAGACAGAGTTGGGAGCGCTGGAGATATAAAAAAGTCTTTTTTTATTTCTGCTAATACGAAACAGGGTCTATGAAAGTGTTTGCTCACTCGGAGTGAAATTACTCTTGGCAGCAGCAGCTCCAAGAGCAGCAAAGGCCCCACAGAGCTGGTTGGGGTCCAGCCTGACAAAGCACAACTCAAAACGTGTCTTACCCGTGTCCCTACAGCCCCGGCTTCCCACTCCCACCCCCAGCGTGGGGAAAGAGGAAACCCAGTCTCCCGAGCAAACTGTGAGCACCGCGTTGGTGCCTCCTGAGAGCAACGCACGCTCCTTCCCCGACCCCAGCACCGGGGCTCAGGCACCCTCTCCGCATCCCCAGGGACCGTGCAGTGCCAGGGGCTGCCTCAGGCCGGGATGCGCGAGCCCCCACACACCACACACCACACCACCGCCGCGGCCGTGCCCCACGGCACCTCCAACCCCTCACTCCAGCACGCAGGACCCCGCGACCGAGACGCCGCCTCCGCCGCTCTCCTGCCTGCGCGGGCAGGGCCCCTCCAGCACCTCAGGGGCGGCGAAGGGAACGTGAGAGAAGGGAAAGCTCTGAGTTCCTTCGGCCTCATTGCTCCTTCCTCTAGAAATCACTCAGGAGGAGGAAACCTGCCAGAAGACACATTAGGGCTGTAACAGGAGAAGGCTGCAGGCGCGGAGCTGTCAGTCACGGGGAAAAATAAACAGCGCGTATTGATTGTACTGCAGTCTCCAGTGCAGCGAGAGCGTTCAGCAGGATCCCCCCAGACCCCGGAGAAAGGGCAGAAACAATAAATAAAATCACCAAGAGAAACAGAGAGAGGAATGAACTGCAGGGCCAGCCCGGCCTGCACGAGGAGCGGGAAACAAACCCCGGCTGCCGCCCCGGGAGGCTGCGGGGTACAGCGGGGCGGCCTCACCCTTCACCACGCGTCCACCGATCCCCCCGCACACCGGAGCTGTGCCGAAATCCACACTGCAGTCAGCCCACGCGGCCCGGCCCCCCGAGCTGGTGTGTGCCCCGGGCGAGGGTCCCTGCACCGCTCGCGGACACCCCCTGCGCTGCCGCAGCCCCGCTCCGAGCCCCGGGCGATGCTCCTGCTGCCTCCCAGCACCGGTGCCCGGACGCGCAGCTGCACTCGCACGCAGCCTGGGGAGCAACAGGACCTCTCTGCGTGCCACACACCACCACCGCGGGGAGGGCGAGACGCGCTGCCACCCCATCCTGCCATCCTGCGCCCGGGGGAGCCGCCATGCCACCAGCAACCCAGCGGAGAGCGGAGCTGCCTCAAACCAGCCCCCGGGAGACCACGGCCACCGCTGCTCAAACGAACGCCAACCCAGAGGCCCACTGGCGCACGAGGCCGGCGGTCTCCTGGCACCCCTCCGAGCCCCAGTGTCTTGTCCAAGGCCCTCTCCTGGCCCAGGGAAGAAAGGTCCCTTTTCTTTACAGTCTCCCCGTGCTCACGGCCGGATGCAGCTCTCTTCCTTCACTGCCCTCGAGACCGACATCGCTCCCGGCGCTGTTGCGCAACCACCTCCTGCCCTGGCACAGCCGCACACCAGCGGTGGGCAAAGTGCTCCTCACGTCTTGTGTGTAATGAGTGAAACCCGCAGTAACGTTACTGTGGGAATCCGTGCAGGACCCACCAACAGCTGCCCCGTGGAGCACACGATAGTTTAAACATTTACTGTACGTGTCTGGCTTTGATGAGGATCTGTAACCTGTCAGCTGCCGGTGTTTACCTTGGTGGATGTGCATGAGAAATCTCAGTCTGAAGGGCCGGGAGTGTATTTTAGTGCCAGATAAACAGCTCTCCTTGAGAAATCACCCCGTGACAGTAACCCCCCAAGACTAAACAGAGATCTGAGGACCACGCACTGTGCTTTGAGAAAACTTCCTGAGGTCGACGCCTCCTCCACTGGCTCCTCTCCACAGCTGGGACACCCCGGGAGCTCTCTGCACTGCTCTCCCTTGCGGGGCACAGGTAAGACCTGCACCGCATCGCTCCCCCTGCTCCCGCTCCCCTGCGGGCTACAGACTGGGCACATGTGGAGGCAGCGCCACGTGCACGCAGGACCCTCCTGAATGGGAGGAAAAAGTGACAGAAGGAAGAAAACACCAAATGCAGCTGCGTGAAACCTACACCACTAAAGCCCCATGCAAATGAGCTTTCCACCACGGCTGAGCCTGGGGACAGGGAGGAGAAGGGGAAAAAAGTATATCCGAGACACAACCAACTTTCCATTGTGAAGGCAGCGAGGGTTCACATGCAGCACACGCCAGCTGTGTCCTGCTCAGCCGCCTTTGGACTTCTCTACAGTAGGGAGGGCATCTTGTTTTTGGAAGAAAAACCTCTTTCTGAGACAAAAAGAGAAAGTAGGAGTGGGAAGGAGGAGGAATGAGACCAACCTCAGCTGCAGCAGGAGCTGATGTTTAAAAAATAAAGTTACATGTTGAAGTTGTGCTGATCCACAGAACAAAGAATGATCCCAAATTCCTTGCGATGGTCAGAAAAATCATCAGACTCTGCTTTGGCAGAGAAAACAAATGACTTTATACAAAGCTGGAGAAACATGGTGATCTGGGTGAGTCAGGTGGGTGCAGTGACACAGTTGGGATACCCGACATTACGACTGAAGCGATGCCAAGGTCTCACAGGAGCTGCTTCAAATCTAGCCATGTTTGTCTGCACGAGCTGCTGTCACCTGGATGTGGGCATAGAGCACTCAGTGACACCACTGAGCTCCCCAACACGGCCGAGAGCGGAGCTCCTCCCGGCGAGCTGTGCCTGCCGAGCTGGTTCACGTTTTACCTGCTCCGTGCGGGGACCCAGCACGGCTGTCCTGGGAACAGGCACCAATCCCCACCACCCCGAAGGCTCCTGTGAAAACCTTCACAGCCGTTTTGGATTGACTGGGGGTGGGCACGGGGGCTGAGGTCTCCTCTCCTTGCTGCTCCTCTGCTCTCGCGGAGCCCGGTAACACTATATCTGGCCACTCGCCACAGCCCTACCCAAGGAGCCGCCTGCCAAGAAATATTTCCATCCTCTGAATGCTGTCACCACAAAATTTCTCAATAACCAACTTACTCTGTGGGCAAGTCAATGTCTCAAGCCACTCCACTGAGGCTGTGAATACCTCTGGCTTGGCCTCTGCTCCCCGTTGTGTAACTGTCCCAGAGCACGGGGAGGATGTTAAGCGGCAGAGACTGATGACAAGCACACAGTTAAACTTGTATTTCCCTTCCCAGCATTTGCCCACCAGCAGGACACTGCCTCGACTCGCTCCTCACACGCGTCCAGGGAGGTGACAGGTATTGCAGTGACCCGCTGGCAACAGAGCCGCCGCTGCCCCACCGGGGCGATGCCTCTGCGTCACCGCAGACCCAGGCACGCAGCCCCTGCCCCAAACCAGCTGCGCTGGTCCCAGAACCGCTCGCTCCCTCCCCGCCGGCTGGGAAGATCCCTCCAGTCTCTCCCCACAGATGCAGTGGGGCAGGGGCAGCTCCTACGTCTCATCTCCCGCCTGCTCCTACATCTCACGTCCTGCCTGCCCAGGGCAGAGCTCGGTGCTCCGGCTCGGCCGCCTCCAAGTGCTCAGCCCATCAGCCGGGCGACCAGCGCGTCCCGCTCCCCAGCCCTCTGCCCCCACAAACTGGTGCGTCTGTTACCAGACCCAGCTACAGGCACGCGCATTCCTGGGAAACTATTACATGGGCGTTCCTGTTGGTGCTTTTCCCTGTTATAAAAAGTCTGTGCTGAACTTAGGACTTTTGGCATACCAAATCTGCAGGAGAGTTGAGAATTCATTTCCAGCAGAAAGGGTAATACGCCGGCATGCAGAGCAGGTTTGGGTTTGCATAGCGCGCTCTGGCACAGGGCACATTCAAGTGCTAATCCCCGAGGAATGCACACCTTGTTCAATATGCCTTTAATAACCTTCCGGGAAAGTTACATACACCAGCAAGGATGTCAAAACCAGTTAATTCTGGGTTTGATCTGAGAAAGCTAATATTTTTCCCTGCGATACTCTTTTTTAAAATGAAGTTCTGTTTACCTATGATTGTCTGACTCACTCACTCAGTCATAATACATTTAGGACACAGCTTTCAAGTAGGTCTGCATTTTTTAAGCTCACTGCTTGGCCCTGGCTAGACAAGGACTGGCTTTGGGTTTTTACACCCAGACTTGACAAGTGCAGCATAACTTTGCTGAAAAGAAACCCAGCGGTACAAGCAACCTGGGGGAAGGACGCAGCTGGTTTGCTCCTTCATGACTGCAACTGGAATAAGGGTCTGTCCTATGCATCATTCCTGCAACTGCAAACAGCAATTGCAAACAGCAATTGCAGGGAGAGAGAGAAGTGAGAGTATGTGAATGTGAGAGAAACAGCCCCGCAGACACCCAGGGCAGTGAGGGAGGGGAGAAGGTGCTCCAGGCACTGGAGCAGAGGTTCCCCTGCAGCCCATGGTGAAGACCATGGTAGGCAGGCTGTCCGCCTGCAGCCCGTGGGGGACCCCAGGCCGGAGCAGAGGGATGTGCCTGAAGGAAGCTGTGACCCCGTGGAGGGGACCCCGCGCTGGAGCAGCCTCCTGGCAGGATCTGTCACCCCGCAGGGGACCCACGCTGGAGCGGTCTGTTCCTGAAGGACTGCACCCTGTGGAGGGACCCACGCAACGCAAGAGCTCGGGAACACCAGGGTTAAGTTACAAACCCCCCCGAGATCACCAAAGAACAGGCGCTGCCACTTCTGCCCCATCCCCGGACCGAGGGCAGCAGCGATGCCTCGCAGCCTGCAGCACCGCCACTTCGGCGGGTGATCCCGTGCCTGGGGGCCTCATCCCGGCGGCGTTTCTCCATGCGGGGCAGCAGAGACGCTGCAGCACCACGGCCATGGCGATGCAGGAGCGCAGGCACTGCCGCTGGGACCCCGCCGCCCCGGTCCCCGGTCACGCTCAGCTGCGGGAGCCGGACACATCCCGTCCCATGTCCCGCCACCGTGCGCCGACACTGACATCTAGAGGCCCGCTTGCCTGGCCTCGGGGAAGGCCCGTGGGTGACGCGGCCACACCGCTGGCCACTCCGCTCTCAAGGCAGCAGGGAAAGGCAGTGGTCCAGGATCTGGCCCACACAGGAGCCACACTGCCCTGCGCCACCCAGGACAGCCTCCCCATGCCCCCAGCGCTCCTCCTTACCAAACTCGCTGGCACACAGGTGCTCCACAATGGCTTCCGACTTCATCTCGTTATCGCAAGGGGGACACACGGTTGTTCCTGGCAAGAGGAGAGAAGAGGTGGTGAGGAGCCAGCTCAAGGAGCACCGCAGGGCCGGGCTGCCCCTGCAGTGAGACCGCTGCCCTCAAGGGGGACATGCGCCCAGGCACCCTGCCATGGAGTGCCAGGTCCCAGTGCCGCAGGAGGACACCCTGCCGCGGCTCAGGAGCCGTCCACCAGCTCAGAGGGCAGCGCTGGCCACGGGCAGCCTCCTGCCATCCCCACTCCAGCGCTGCCGGCGGCCCCAGGGCCAGGCACGGGCAGGGGCAGGGAGCTGCCAAGAGCAGGAGGACAGCGCTGGCAAGGAGAGGGGTTTTCAGCGCCAGGCACTCAGCTGAGGGGAGCCGCTTGCCGCAGGGCATGGCCCACAGCCCACCGATGTTCCCTCCCCGCGGCGTGCCAAGGCTGGCACGGCACGACCCGGCGCGGGGGGAGGACGTTGCCCAGGGACAGCTCATGCACTGAGGGGCTGCCCTGGAGCCGGGGGGGTGTCAGGGCTGGCACGGCACAGCCCGGCTCAGTGCAGGGTCCCCCTCAGTGCCGGGGACCACCCTGCAGTCTGCCTGGGCACGGTGTGGCAAGCCCCTCGCCTGCCCGGAGCCACACTGGTTGGTGATAGACCCGCACACTTCTCACACGCGCCACCCCCCTCCAGAAGCCCTTACAGCACGACCCCAAGAGCGGACATCTTCTCTTTTTTGTTGTCGGCCCAGCTACACCCTGCGGGGCAGCCGCGTGGCTCCAGCGGAGGAGAGCCGGCTCTGCTCGCCAGCCACTGGCGGCGGCCGACATCCTCCTCTCGGGAAACGCCAGCCCAGAACATTTCATCGGGATCCATCCTGGGAGGAAAGCTCACTTCACCCAGAGAATAAAAATCTGTTTCCAGGTTCCCGTCTCCAGCCGGAGCAGAGACCACCCAGCAGCACAGACGCAGATTTGTGCTACTGGCGGGTGAATTTATTGAGCTGGAGATGCTGCTTCTGTTCCTGGTCCAGCAGGACGGAGGGCTCTTTCCCACACAAGGGAGTTATTCTTGGGGACGGCGCTGCAGCGAAACATCTGCCGGTCCCTGCGTGCAGACGGAGCACTCGCCCCCTTCCAGCCCACAGCCAGGCCAGCAAAACCCGCAGCGTGGCTGGACAGGAAAAAGAGAGAGGTGTCACAGAAAAAGGGGAGCAGAGCCAGAAGGGCTGGTGAGGGAGGCACAGCCACGACCCACGCCAACCGCAGAGTCGGTTCTCCTCAGTCACAGATGCCCCATGGGGTTTCAGGCGAGACATTTGTTTTCTGTGGCTTGTTCTTCCCCTCTCACCCCCCCAAATCTTTTCTGTGCCAAACGCTAACTCCTGGGGTCACACATCACGTCTTTATTAACCACACATGCAGAGCAACTGGCCCTCCCATCGCCCTGATGTGCGAGCCACAAGGCAACCTTCGCAGCACCCAACAGAAGACTTCACAGTCCCACTCCCAGTACCTGCGAGAGCCACCCATTGCCTGCGAAACTTCCGCTTCCAAAACCCTAATGTGCAATTGCCACTTTTACCATCTCAGTTGCCACTTTTGCTGTCTCAACTTAGAGCAACACCAGCAGAAGCCAGCCTTGGGGAGGGTACATGATGACGTCCCCAACACTTTAAAATCAGCAATCAGAATATTTCCGTGCAGGCTGTGCATGTAAGGAGCTCACGCAGAGGGAGAGGGGACGCTCGCAGGAGGGTGATGGCCCCGGCGCTCTGTCTCTGCTGCAGTGCCAAGAGGTAGTTACGGTGCCAGGGACCACCCACAGGAACAAGACGGGGTACCTGCCATCCATTAGGTCATCTCCGCACATCCCAGTGTGCAAAGCCTTCGATGTGCCTCGGCAGCCAAAGCACACACTAGGATGAGACTGGCCGAACCTACACAGGCCAGACAAACAACATGGAAGCCACCGCTGCGTCCACCCCATGAGCTTTCCAGGCAACCAAAGGAAAAAAAAGAAAAAAAAAAAAAAGGAAAATAAGACTCATCATTCCCTGGTGAAAACACAGGCTTTGTTTTAGCTGTGCCACAGCAGCCCCTGGGAACGCTCTGTCACACGCAGGATGGCAGAGACCCCCACCCCGCAGGGACCCCTGCCTCACCACAGCGAGGGCCCGGAGCCAGCGGCCATCCTGCCCACCCCCCTTCCACTGGCGACACAGCACGTCTGCCCACCACGCTGTGGGCGCGTCCTGCCAACGCTCCTCTCACCACGGAGGACACGCTTCCCTGCAGCTGTGCGATGCCCCAGGCAGGGCACATGCCGCCAGCGCCCAGCGCAGCGCCAGCAGCAGCCTCACCCATGCACCCCACTGCCCAGCTGCCGCAGCCCTGCACCAGGGTGAAGCCCCCGGCATGCCCCCCTGTGCCAGGAGGACCCCCATGGCCTGGTGAGTGGCAGCAGGCACCCGGTGGTCACGCCAGCTGCACACCAGGCAGCTCCACATGCGGGGAGCACCCTCCATCCCTGCCTCCCGCACCCTGCCGCAGCACGGACGTGCCTGCAGGGCTGCCGGGGGACATTGTTCCGTGCCGAGGGGAAGGGAAATGCTCCTCTCCTACGGGTCACCCCATCACACTGAGGTCAGGAACACAAATGTCAGGGCCCCAACCAGCTCTGGCACCACCCTGTGCCCCAGGAAAACTGCTGTTCCGTGGAGCCACAACTGTCCTGGAACTGCCTCCCAGCACTCCCCAGGCATCATGGCCAACGTCCTCCAGCCCACAGCGCTGCCCAGCACCTCACCTTCCCCTTCCCGCATGATCCCAGGCTGAAGAACCAACAAGAAGCCCCACCATGATTCCGGTCCTCCCACCTCGGGCAGTCCCCGCTGCAGTGGCCCAGAGGTGGCCATGCCGGCACATGCCTGGCCACACTGCGCCCCGCGGCACCACTCATGGCACCGGGCACAGCCGCCTGCCTCCCTGCCTACCGCAGGTCGGCTGGGGACCATCCCCTGCAGTTGACATCTCCACTCCAAGCACAACCTCCACCTGCCTCCAGCTCGCTTCTTCCCTGCTGACCATTTTCTAACGCCCGGCCTCAGCATCAGCTTACTGCAGGGGCAGGAGAAGGAATGTGTAATGCTATATTAATCTGCAACTCCCCCGATGCATCCTGCGGGCCCGCAGGCTTCACCGCCCCGTGCTTAAGGAGAAAGGAATTCCGCAGGTCAGCTCTTTGAGAGGCAGAAACAAATTCCAATTCCGAGGTGTTAATGGGGAAAAACACTGAAAGGGCTCGTTCTTATTAGTGCCCAGAGAAAAGGGGGGAGACTGGTGGGTTCTGACCCTCTCCGAATCAAGAGGAAACACACCCCCATGCCTGAGACCGAAGGGACTCCAGGAGCCAGCACTCATGAAGACACACACGAACTGCGGGTCTCCGGCAGCGGAGCCCGGGCCAGGGGAAGGAGCCGGCACGCAGTGGGACAAGGGCTGAACCGCAGCGGCTGAGGCGCGCTCAGCCAGAGCCACCCCTCATCCGCACGAGGGCCAAGCACCAGGCGCCTTGCTGGGTCCAGCCCTGCCGTCACCGCAGCCACGCGCGGATCTCCTGCGGAGCACGGGAGCAGCAGTGCAGAGACACAGCTGTGCCGGTGTACGTTACAGCAGTGGCCACAATTAACTTTAAGTTTGGTCTGCTCGCTCTGAGCTCTATGTGGCACCAGCGTCCCCGCACCCGGCATATGCGGCACGTGGAGCTGCATCCACCGGGGGTTACTTGCAGGAGAACACACGCAGACGCCTCTGCCACAAACCAGTGTGAACGCCGTCCCAGGGGCAGCGGGTGCAGCGCAGCAGGCTGCGGGGGGGGCTGGCCTTCGCACCAGGAAGAAGCATTTTCTAGCAAGATTGCTCGTCCCCTCACGGAGAAGCGCCGCAGCCGGTGCGATGGGCGCAGGGAGCTCAGCCTGACCGCTCGGGAGCTGCTGGGGCTCAGCTACAGCACGTGCAGGGGTTTCCTCCTGAAATACTCTCAAGCAGCCAGGGGATGTGAACAACCCTACACTTTTCCACTCTTCCACTGAATGCTGAAGAGAGTTCACATTTGCACAACAATTTTAAAGACTTACTCTCTGTAAACATCCTTGCAAACAAATTGCTCATTTAAAAGTGCTTGGGACATAAGTTTTGCAAAGCCATTTAGCAGACAGCGGTTTATCCGAGTGGCTGCAATGCTTCTGTGCAATACTCACCCAGCTCTGATTTACCGTTCACTCAAGAACGAGTTCATACACCCTGAAGGTTGTGCAGAATGAGGCCTCTCTGCACACCGAACAGGACCAGCAATAGATCCACAAAGGACTCAAGCCTGAGCTGATGTAATTCCTTGCAATAAGTCACTTTAGCGATGCCTGTGAACGACAGCGTGGTGACCAAATACTGTGCTGATGGGCACGTTAGCAGCACCAAAAGAAAGCAGTAATGTCCTACCTCAATGCTGCTGTCAGGACAGGTCTGAAAGGTGATCAGAAAGTTAGTTATTAAATCACACAAGGGAAAACAGCAGATGCTGCTCATCTAGAAGACTGTTCCCAGGTGGTCATTAATGTCTCCAAAATGAATGACCTGCACACAGCACAAACTCTGTTTTTGGTCCTTGGAAGGGGCAGCCCTACAGCGAGCAGCTCAGCCCCAGCGGCCCCAGGAGCACGCTTGGCTGCAAGTCCCTGGGGAATAAAAGCCACCTTTGTACCCACAACACAGGACGCAGCTGCGGTCTTGACCAAGGGTCTAGGTTCACACAGGACAGATGATTTTAGAGCCCTCCTGGAAAACAAAGAGCTTCCTCCAGCAATCGCATCAGCAAGCACGAGCCACGGCAAGGAAGCCAGCGTGGCTGTGCTGCCGTCGGCGAGAGCAGCCAAACCTCACCCCCCGGTGGGGGCACGCGCTTCACACCCCACCTGCCTCTGGATGCCACTGCTGGGATGAGAGACGCTCCCTGCACAGCCCCGGCGGGTGTCAAGCTCAGATGTCCCTCCCTGCCCGCAGCCACTGCCCCGTCCCCACAAGGCACTGCTCCCCGCCTCCCCCCGCACTGGCTCCTGGAGTCACCCCCAGGGTGTCACCGCTCCACTGTGGGATGCACTCCCTTCCTGCCCCGTAACTGAAGGGCTCCCTGAAGCACGAGTCCCACCGGCAGGAGCGGGACAACGCTGCGCAGTCCTGGGCGAGGGCTCCCAGCCGAGCACGACGTAAAGCCTTTGTCTGTAAAGGTAACCGCACGCGAGCGGCCGCTGCGAAGGGCAACCTCCCCTCCGGATGAGCTCCGGCGCAGCGCAGAAGCCACAGCAATCACTCAGCCCCACGCGCGGCTCCCCCATCCCCGAGCGCCTTCCTGAGCTATCCCCGTGAAATCGGGAGCGCCCGTCCCTTTCAGTGAAGCTCCAGACAGGAAAGCATTGCACTTTTACAGCCCTCTGCCTTCTCCCTCTGCAAACATCCCTCCTGCCAGCCCTTCAAAGAGCTCTGATGCAGAATGCCGAAGTGACACTGGGATATCTACTTATTTTAAAAGTTTTCCGCAACAAGCCAGACTCATTGCAACTGGCACAAAGAAGTCAGGCTGGCACAAAACAGACCTGCCCAATGTCATGAAAACGAACAAGAACCACATCTGCTCTTCCCAGTTGTTCCTTGGTCAGTCTCTCACCCCATCGCCGGCACCTGGGAGGGCAGGGACGGATTTTCCCAGCACACGCGGCCAGCGGCTGCCCAGTGCCGCACCCCAGGAGTGCTTGGGAAGCGAGACACCCCGCCAGGATTGCTATCACTGTTTACTCCGGTCAGGCAGCACTGTCTGCCGTGGGGACCACATGTCCCACTGCCACCAAGAATGGCCCCGCAGGAGTTGGGTTTGGCAGAGAAACCACTGCCGGGGCGGTGCAGCACCTGGAGGATGGAGGGTCAGAGGAGCCCTGGTCCATCAGGGGCCGGAGCACAGCCCCAGTGCCTGCGCAGGGATCAGAGCAGCCATTCACCCGCCGTGCCCCCGCGCTCCTTGGCTCCACGATGGAGGCCAGGAGCTGGCAGGGTGTCCTGTCTTCCTCAGGACAGGAGCACACGGGGGCTGGAAGAGGTTTGCTGCCGAGAAGGAGAGTTCAGGTGAGCCTCCTCCTGCCGCTAGGCTCCCCTCAGTCCCACACAGCCCTCCCAGGCTAACGCCTGCCCCGTCCGCTCAGGGGACAGCACCAGGAGCAGCGCTGGAGCACTGGTCACGCCTTACCTTTGGGCCTGGAGACCTCGGTGGCGTTGGGAGCCGTCATGGCAATGCAGACGTCGTCCTGGGGAAACTGGTCACACTTGAGCATCTCGGGCCAGAAGAAGCCAAAGAACTGCATGACGGGCTCGCAGGAGTCGCGCACAGCCTCGCAGAGCCAGCGGCACGGGTAGACCGGCCGGTCCAGGCAGACGGGGGCAAAGAGGGAGCAGAGGAAGACCTGGGTGCCCATGTGGCAGTTCTTGTTGAGCAGCGGCACCCAGCTGCTCGCCTGGTGCTTCACCTCGGCCATGGTCTCGTGGTCCAGCAGGTTGGGCAGCACCATCTTGTCGTAGCCCACGCTGTGGCAGAGCCGCAGGTCGGCGGGGATGGCCACGCACTGGTGGGGTTTGGCGTAGAAGCGCCCGCCCGGGTACGGGCCCAGGTCGGACTGGTAGCTGACATAGTCGTACTCGCTGGCCCCGCCGCACGCCAGCAGCCCGGCGGCCAGCGACACCAGCGCCCGCAGGCCGGCCCCGCGGGGGCCCCCCCCACCGCCCATCGCCGCG
>VUYV01000464.1:197885-231951 GCA_008711295.1 Anarhynchus alexandrinus
TGGCAGAAGCTGCCCAGAGAGGTGGGAGTGTCTCCCACTCTGGAGCCATTCCAAACCCGCCTGGACACCGTCCTGTGCCACTGCTGGAGGTGCCCCTGCTCTGGACTGGGTGAGCTCCAGAGAGCCCTTCCAACCCCGACCACTCTGTGATTCTGTGAATCGCCACAGAGCGACGGCAGAAGGAGGGCAGGAGAGACGGTGAGGGCAGTTTGGAAAAGGCGACCCAGAAGGCAAGCAGGGGCGCATTCCCCGCTGTCATCCCTCTGCGAGCCGTGCCCCGGGGGAACGCAGCCTGCAGAAGCATTTAGCCAACTTCCATCCTGCCCAGGTCACTCCTGCAGGCGAAGTACCTGTTCCCCATCCTAGTCCGTGTTCACAGACACTGGGTGACGTGGGGACCGGGAAAAGCCAGCACGGGGAACTGGGGCAGGTCCTGTCCTGGGCTTGTTGAAATTGCATAGGGGACAGGCACAGCTGCTACAAACAATTTTAAAACAACAACAAAAAAAAGCAGTCAGATTTAATTGTTAGCAATAACCTCTTAAAATAGCAGCTCATTAGCCCAAGTGCAAACAGCTTAAAAGTGTTGGCATGATTTGTGGGATCCTGTGGGGTCTTCTGGGATTTTCTGGGGTTCCTGTAAAACTAATGCAAAGAAGAAACACAGCCCCTGACTCCCGAAGAGAAAAAAAAAAAAGTATTTCACTTCACATTAGCACGTGAAAAAGCGGCTCTGGTACGTGGCAGCTGCCATTTTGTTGCTAAACCTGGGATCTCTGGGGCTGCGGGGGTGGCCGTGCAGAAGCACCAGACGCTCCAAAAGGGCAGAAGCTTTGTGCCGCTGGAAGCTGGTGCGGAGGATGCTGCAGCGCCGGCGACTGCGCTAGGTCCTGGAGGTGGAGGAGCTGCCACAGGGGGGGACGGCACCTTCAGCCACTCTCTGCAGTCCAGCAGGAGCAGGAGCACAAAGCACCCCCCGCACCCATCCTCTCCCCCCGCCCTGCTGCCCCCAGCTTCCCCGGGGCAGGGACAGGGGACCCCGCGTCCTGCCGGGACCCCGCTCTGCCACCCGGCTGCAACATCCACCGGTGCCTGAACCCTACCGCACCAGGGAGCTTCGGAGCATCCTTGAGGTTATGGTCTTGCTTAAGCGCTTTCCTGAATAAAAACTTTTTAATTCGCCAGAAAAGTGCCTGCAGGGCAGGAACAGCACTGCTCCCGTCCTCTCCTTGAGGGGTGGGAAATGTGGTGGCTTTGCCGAGGGGCAGTGGTGCCTCGGGGCAGGCAGGGAGGAGGCTGAGCGCTCTCCCCCGTCCCTGTCGCACCCAGCGGGTGCCAGTGATGGCTTCTGAGGGAGACTGGGAGATGTTGGCTCGAGGTTGATTTCCTGGGGCACAACAGCCCCTGAATTTCAGGTTTTTAATGGGCTGGCAGGGCATCCGGGAGGGAGGAGAGGGAAATAGACTTTTCCTTCCCCCATAAATAATTTTATGGAAGATTTTAAGAGAGATTTAGAGAGGAACCTCTTCCCTCCCTCCCCCCCTTCTCAACTGTACCGTGCATTTTAAACCATTTGCGGAAGGGAATTAATTAACGCAGGCAGCAGAGCCCAAAGCTCTGCAGCAGCCCGTCCTCTGCACAATGGAGATCCCACTTTTTCTCCCCTGCCTGAGAAACACATGCCCAAAATCCAAGTACATAAATTTTTTCTAACCTAATTCATTTTGTAGATTGATGGAGAAAATCCATAACAAATATTTATGACTTTGCAATAAATAACCCTCACAGAAGTTACAAAGAGCTCTGGCGAGTCTCAAGGTAACTTTCAGCGAGTTCCAGGGGTCAGGGCAGACCGGGATACTAAGTCTATAGTGCTCCAGCCTTTGGCTCATCTGTTTTGAATTATTGGCATTACTCAGTTGAGCAGCGCTCTCAATGGAGTAGCTGTGCTGTGATTCCATGCCATATTTTATTTCTATGGTGGGAGAGAGGCTTCAATAATTATTAGTTGTACTCTGCTGCAGCAAAAAAACGGACCCAGTGAGCGCGGCTGAGCCGTAGGAGCTGGAGGAGGAAAGTATCCATGCGCGACCGAGACCTGCCTGCGGCGGGATGCAGGGCTGGACGCTGCGCATTCTGCTGCCGCTTCGAGACGTGGACGTGCTGAGATGCTCAGGGGTTTCCCGGTGCAAATGGGTCTGGTGCTGCCTGAGAGGCACTTGTGCAGCCACTGGGTTTGCACTGGCAACAGCCCGTGCTGCCGGCCAGGCTGGCGCTGGCGGAGCTCGGCAGCACCGGCAGAGCTTGGCAGCACCGGGGCCGGATCTGCCCTGCACGGACTGAGCTGTCTGTCTGCCCATTTAAAGGGATGTTAATGGCGCTTCAGCTGACTGCAGTGCTGCCTGCCTGGGGAGATGCCGCACCTCAAAATGCCGAAACCACTGGCCCAAAGCGAAGGGGCTGAGGTGCAGCGGTGAGACCGCTTAGCCGAGAACCATGTTCCTCAGCCTGCTTCAGCCGTTTACACTTTGCTTTCTGTTTTCCCGCGGGATCCTCGCCTTTCCACCTGTGCCAATGCCGAAGCATGGCCGGCGCTGTGTTGGGAACACCGCACGCCTGCACCGCGGTCAGACGGAGCCATCGCGCCGCAGCCAGGCGACGCATCGGGCACCGCCGGAGCCGGCGAGGGGCAGCGGGCGCCGCGGGAGAGCTCGCCCTCGTGGCACCGCGTGCCGGCACGGGGCACTCAGCTGCCACCGAGCCCCAGCACCCGCTTCCCGGGAGCCAGGACCGGGGCGAGCAGGGAGCCAGCCCGTCCCCGCTCCATCTTCGTTAGCTCTTAATCATCACAACGGACAGAGAAACCGCCGGCAGCGTCACGCTGCTCTCCCGGGCGCGGGCTCCTTTCAGGGCTTTCAGAAAACAGGGTCAGACGTGTCTTCTGACCTGTGACCTGTCGCTTCCCTCCTCGCCATAATTATCTAATACAGCGCTCTCCCTGCCAAGTACAATGAAACAATTTGTCACTTCAATTGTCTGTCAGTCAACACTGGGGCCTTTTCAACAGGCCAACACATGTTTTTTGAGAGCTTGTCAGCAAGGGCTGTCTGGCCAGGCACATAACCATGGAAAATGGAACCTTTGTTAATTCTGGTTCTTAGAAAAGTAAATCCATTCACTTGCTTTTTTCAGGCCTTCAGTTTGGAATTTGCACAAGAAGCTGAATTGCCCCTGATCCCTAAATGATTGGTCAGAGGATTTGCATGAGGAAGCAGAAATTAATTATTCTTTTCTTTTCTTTTTATTTTCTGTAATTGTGTGTTTAGAAATGAGATTACATTCTACAGCAGCACGAGGGGCTGGGGGGGGAATTGCTTTGCATTTGTTTAGCTCCTTAGAGTTAAGATCACCTAATCGTTTCAAGCATTTCCTAAGATTCCCTCTCTCTTTTTCTGCTTTAATGACCAAACAAAGATTGTGCTACTTCCCGGGGAACTTTTCTGGCAGCTGAGCACGGCGGTGAGAGCCAGGGGCTTATCCCTGTGCTGAAATGGTCTTCTGGCTGCTTTGGGCTTGCCGGGCACAAAACGCATCCCAGAGCTCACGGGCTCGGGAGATATGGTGGCTCCTCGCCCTGGGGAAAGGGTGAAATGGATTCCCACCAGCCCAGGAGGGAGATGCTGGTTGCTCGTGTCAGGCAGCCGCACAGCGTGAGATGGTCCTGGCTCGGGGAAGGGCGCTGGGAGCACCTCAGCGGGTTCGCCTGAGCCAGGACTGACGCCGTCAGGACATGGACCCGCCGGCTCCAAGCCCTGCGCTCTAGCCCCTGTTCAGACCACCACCAAAACGCTGTGGCTCCTGGCGAATGCTCCAGGGCTGTCCTGCCTCACGGGCAACGGGAGGAGGGAACGCTGCTGCGGCTCAGGGGCACTCAGGGGAGATGGTGGAAACCAAAGGACCGCAAGCCGCCACCAGGTCTGCGTGCGGCTCCTGCCGACACATCGGATGCAGCGGGTCCCACGGGACAGACTGTGCTGGGGATCCCCCAGCTACGTGGGCAGAGCAGCGGCCCCGCTCCCCAGGAACAGTGAAATGCCGGAACCACAATGGCAGCGGAGTCACCCCGACACACAAGGAACATCAGGGAGGAGGGCTGAAACCAAAAAGCGTGCGATGCGTCACACTGCCACGCCGTACTGTTGCTGTGTGAACTGGTAGAGGGTCTGGTTCTCGGGCAGTGGCTGCACTGCACCGACACGGGAGCAGCCAGAGTCCCTCAGAAACTGCAGAATAAAGTGGCTGTGCCCTCCCCAGGCTCTGAGGGAGCCTTTTTCACTGCTGAGGTTTCACACAGCAGCTCCCCACCATTTTTATGTTTTGCACAGTCACAGACAATAAAACTGATAACCTTGTTAATAGCACAGATACAAACTGGTAAAGAAAAAAAACCTGATTTTTTGGTGCTGCTTAGAGCTTCCTTTTTTTTTTTTTTGTTTTAAAGCAGCACTCTCTGAGATACCCCCATTTTCAGGTATTCGTCATTTTCTTAACCATGTGGAAGCTTTGGTTTTGGGTAGATATGGAATACCTTATTCAAAAGCATTGCAGAAATGCTAGATGGCCCCTACTTGATTACAATCGCCCTGAGTGAAAACCTCTCCAGATCTAGCTTTCCCGAATACCGCTATCCAAACCTAATTCAAACCATACAGGGAGCCCTGACTTAGAATCTTTCAAGCCTATAAAATGAAACAAATTGGCTTTGCAAGCATATCTCCCAATCTAAGCTATGCCTGTAAATTCGATTTGTCCTCTTGGATCTATACTGCATTAGGTGGCCTGAAAGACTCTTTGTTTCAGAGTCCTCCTGTCTCCTCCACGAGCCCCGAGTTTCTGTGTTTGGTCACGTCAGGCTGGAAAACTCCACAGTCATTAACCGCAGGGACTCGGTGACCCTCTGGCATCTCAGCTTCGCCCATGGGTCTCGGCAGAGAGGAGCAGGACTGTGCAGCCCCATGGCACGCAGGACCGTGCAGCCCCATGGCACGCAGGACCTTCGCCGCAAGCACCTCACGTGTCCGAGCGGCTGCAGAGGGTGCCCAGGAGCGCCCGGGTGCTCTCGGCCAAGGAGCCAGCACAAATCACGGGCTAGAGATCCCTGCCGGAGCAGGGCTAGGGGCAGCACCTAAGAGCCAGACGGGCTCTCCTGAGCCTCAGGCTTTCGGGGTCCCAGCTCATTTGGCAGCCTCCTCTTTCTCTGAGATGCTCCCGGGCAAGTGCCAGGGGCTCCCCGCGCCCCCACCGGCTCCCCACACTCCCGCCAGGTCCGGCCGTACCTGGCAAATGGACACCTGGGGGTTATGGCCAGGGAAATGCAGCCCACGGTGACGCAAGGAGAAAAGCGGCTGCCGGCAGCGGTGACGTTCAGTGTTTCTCGGAGGCAGGACCTGCAGCCTTCAGATCGCAGCTGGTTTGACTTTACAAACACCAAAAGCAATCCTGTCCTTTGCGCTTGTTTTTTCTTTGCAAACACTGCGCGAGATACCCACCGGTACAGGTTCAAATTACCTTCCCCAGGCAGCACTGGGGCAGGGGCCTCGCTGCCCGCATGGCCGGTCCCGTGGGAAACCCCCCGGAGTGGGGCCAGGGGCTCCTGCCAGCAGGGCTGGGGACGGCCCCCAGCCCCCAGGACATGCAGAGGTCTGGGGGAGCTGCGGGGTTTGCTTTGCTGACCCTGGCGCGCTCCCTCCTCCCTGCCTCTGCCAGCTCCCTGAGCATCTCCCCAGTGCAGGGAATAAGCTGCTGCCCTGTTTCGGTGGCCTTGATGCCGTCACGGAGGCACTGGGGGCTGGGGGCGGGCGTCCCTGAAGAACACCACCATGAGCCAGAGGTATGGGTGGGTGGGCTGTCCAGACCCCCTGGCTTTATGCACCTCTGTTTGCCTTGGGGGTGTGCGAGCTTCCATGAAACGGTGCAACTGCATCAAGCTAACCCAACTGTTTAAGTTCCCCGACTTGCAAACACGGGGGGTCCGGGCTGGACGGCCTGGGCTCGGTGCACGAGCGGGGCAGGGACAGGTGCCCGACGGTGCAGCCCTCGAAAGCACCACGGTTGTGTTGGAAGGGGCTGAGCCACTTCGGGTCAGCTGACGGTGCGCAGCGTGGAGACAGCGCCTGCTTCTCACTCGTTAACGCAGTCATTTACTACCTTCTTTTATGATTTCATGCACACTTGCTATATAATTTTAACAGGCTTATTCTAATTCAGCATCTTTGAATAGGAATAAGCCTGTTAAAATTATGAACTACTTACGCATGGAATCATAAAATGCTGTAATGCAATACGTGGATCTTTCAGAAACAGACAGATTACATGATCAACATTTCCATGCTCAGTCTTCACATTCACATGGCAAACCAAGAAGATTCCCAGTGATTACAGGGTTTGCCATCTGGTCTGTTCCAAAAGCACAACAGTAGATGTCTTTACATGAATGTCCATTAAATTCCATTTATCTCCTCTCTTGATTCAGGTTTTCAGTTAAGCCAGGGGAGAAATACATCCTCACTTACCACTCCGGAAGCCTGCCTACAAGAGGCTGCAGTCGCCGCGCAGGATGAGAGGAGCTATTCTTACACTTGCTGGGAGATAAGCTAAGCAACTCAGTCCATTGAAGAGATGCTCTGAGCTCTTAAGTCTTATTTTTAGTCTCTGATTCAAATACAATCATGTCTGCAGAAGCCAAGCCTTTAGCCCCTAACAGAAAGCAAAAGAAGGTTTTGGTGCAGAGGTGGAACATATTTGGATGGAACACAGTTTTCAGAGGTGGGCAGATACAGGACTGAAGAATTAGCACATTAGCCTAATCGTAATAATTGCAGAGACATCTCCTGTGTAGTAGCAATTATATTCCACTGCAAGGGCTTCAGAGTTTACCATGAAGGCCAGCAGCATCTCAGACACTCTGAAAACATATTTTTTATGTTTTTATAAACTCTAGTAAAACTGTAATTGGATAAAACCTTGCATTCAAAAGCACATTCTTTGAGAATATTTTATATGCACATAAAACATCTGAGAAAATGTTAACATTATGATCTTAACTGTTTGCACATTGGAACCAGCTAAAGGTTAGGAAAACGCAGTCCATCTGGTCCAGTATTTTAAGCAGAATATTTCTGAGTGCATTTCCTCAGAGCCCGGGTTCATAACACTGTACCAACCCAGCTACGACAGACTGCGACGCACAGGCCAAGTGCCAAGTCCATCTTCCTGCGAAGAACGAGCCCAATTTGTTTCCACCACACTTATACCCCGGGTCACCAAAAAAGGGACAACACCGGACGGCATTGCACTACGCCGCGCTCGCTGTAGCCCGCAGCCCACCGGGAGCTCATCCCCCACAGCTCCGGTCCAGGGCAGAGCAGGGAAGGTCGGCACAATGCAGAGCCCCGCTCGCACCAGGAGCAGGAGTCCTGCTGGAAGCACAGCACCCTGCCAAGAACGCCACGTGGCTCCTGGAGAAGAGCCGTCTGGCAGCGCTCCGGGGAGCGGAGGTGTCCCCACCACGAGGGCGAGAGGGTGCGGGATGGTCAAGAAAGCCACAGGCACTAGGGAGGTGAGGAAGGTAAAGCCTGGCCAGGCAGGGCTGGCGAGAGGAGCCCGCGCAGGTCTGCAGGGCTGGCAGCGCTCTCCACGGACAGTGTGATGGAATGAGAACATAACGGTTTGGGTTGGAAGGGACCGTGAAGATCATCTCGCTCCAACCCCCTGCCCTGGGCAGGGACACCTCCCACCAGCCCAGGTTGCTCCAAGCCCCGTCCAACCTGGCCTTGAACACCTCCAGGGATGGGGCAGCCACAGCTTCTCGGGGCAACCTGCACCAGGGGCTCACCATCCCCATGCTCGGCATCAGGGGCTGCCAGCAGCAAGCGGGGTGACCCGGGCTGTACACCGAGAGAGGTGCAGCCCTCACCGTGGGGATCTGGAGGAACCCCTCTGGAGCAGCAGGAGGTGCGGGGAGCCAGGCCACCAGCAGCCCGGGCTGGGGGCTCCAGCTGCGGCATGCGGGGGGGAGCGGGGCAGCCCCAGCCCCGCTGTCCCTGCTCTTCCCCCACCCCACCCCACCCTACGGCACTGGGGGTTTCCTATGGCCGATACGGAGGTTGTTTGTTCAAGCAAACCCATTAGGTGTTTATTAGCCTTCATTATGGAGTGCTAGAGGGTTAATTAGTTCAGGCTGTTCCTGTGGGAGGGGGTGGGGGGCAGGAGGGCGAGGCAAGATCAGCGCAGCTGATATCCAGGTTCTTATCCAGTTGCGCCAAGGGAAGTTTAGATTGGATATTAGGAAAAATTTCTTTACTGGAAGGGTCATCAGGCATTGGAATGCGTTACCCAGGGCAGTGGTGGAGTCCCCATCCCTGGAGGTATTTAAGGGTCGTGTAGATATAGTGCTCAGGGACATGGTTTAGTGGTGGGTTGTCAGTGTTAGGTTAATGATTGGACTATATGATCTTACAGGTCTTTTCCAATCTAGGAGATTCTGTGATTCTGTGATTAGGGCAGCCCACCACTCAGCCTGGATTCTTTCTTTTCTCTTTTTCCCCTCTTTATCTCTTCCCTAAGCAAATTAGGAGTCTCGTTATCACATCTGCAAACTGCTTAGTGCCAGAAAGAGTGGCTGGGCAACAGCAGGCTGGGATGCCCCACTCCTCTGCCAAGCCCGGGGTAGGGGACCGGGGGGCCACCGGGCTCCATCTCCCAACCGAGGGGGTCCAGAGGCAGCGTGGGCAGCGGGGGTCCATGTCCAGGCTGCGGGCACGAGCCTGGCTCCTGCTGCCGAAAGCCTTGCAGGGCCCAGGTGGCCATGGCCAACTGACTTCTGGCAAGCATTGAGAATGACAAGTACCTCTCCTGGAGGTGACACCTGAGCAACCGGGGCATCCTTCAATGGTGTCCCTTCCCCGGCTTGCAGCAAAGCCCGGCTGCCACCAGCCTGCACACAGGGCCGGGAGACCTTCCAGGGAGCCGCCGGCGCAGACGTGTCCCTGGGGTGCGTGTCCGGGGACAGTGACAGCACTGTTTATCGTATTATAGTATTGCAAAATTGCTGCTTTTGTGCAGAGCATGACATGGAGGCTGATTATTATAGCCTGTAAAAACTAAACTAAGTAAATCATTCCTGTGTTTATTTCTTCCTTGTTGAATTGTGGCGCAGGGGACAACCAACAGTTCATCAGTCTCAGCACCAGACGGGATATAAGGATGTTGAACCCTGGCAGACCAGAGAGCCCACGCAGGGCTCCTGCGCCAACCCACCGCATACGGCCTCTCAGCCTGGAAACGGGGAGATGAGGGGTGATGGAGAATGCCTGACGGCCACCAGCAAGCTGTTTCGACAGTTAATCACCCTTCCATTTAAGCCTGAGTTCACCAAGCTTCTGCTTCCAGCTGACCTTGGTATACATACATTTGTGTCTGTTTTTATCAGAAATCTGCTCCCTCTGTAAATACTCGCAGAGGGGGAGGGAGGGGGGCAACTTGCAGCCTCCCAAATCCAAATCAGCCACGCTGTCCTGACACCTGCAAGCCCTTGTGCCAACTCTTAGCCAGGCACAACAGAATCCATCCCTGCTCCCCAAGGAAGGCTGAAATCCACTCACAACAGTGGAGAGAAATCCAAACCCAGAATTGCTTTGCCAGAAGGACGAGCCTGGGTTTTCCTCCTTGCTTACAATGGGGGTAGTCCATCACCAGCTGCACCTTGCATCTCTTTGAGGCAGCTGGTGCTGCACGAAGTGTCCCGTGCAGCCCAGGCGGTCCCTCACACATGGACAGCCGAGGGGGAAGCTGTGGACCCGTCCCTGGCGATGGGGAGTCCTGCCACCCTGGCCAGGGTCCTCTCACTGCTCGGTGCCTCCCCAGCCCAGGATTAAGGGTTAATGCTTCTTGCTGCTCCACTGGCATTGAATTAATCTTGGCCATCAAAACTCCTCTTGCGGAGGAAGGACAATGCTGCACCAGACTCTGGTGTGATGTGAATGAAGCAGCCCGACTCGGCCAATGTGCGAAGGGAAATTGCAAATGCTAAAAACGTAGGGTTCATGGTAGTCCCAGAAACACCCAGACTGGGCCCCCCAGCGCTCGAGCCGTGCTCAGCATATGACTGGAGAGGGATGGCGATATCCACCCCTGCTGGATGCATCCCCTCCCAGTAGCTTTCCCAGCATCCCAGACGAATTAGCGCAGTTTCCACTTCAAGAGCAAAAAGACAAAGGTTAAATGCAAACAGAAAAAGGTATCTCTAAAATGGTGTTGTGCTGCTCCGTCTCCACACAGGCCCAGACACCCACGGGCACCGTCTGCCACCCCTCTGTATATTCTCCATTTAGCCCAGCAGCCACTCCTGCGATTTATTTGCCCATAAACTCCACAGACCAACCTGGGATGCAAAAGCAGCTCCTCTGAAAACAGATTTCCATATCCCTTGTGATGGGAGGAGCACACATTATCAGCTTTTTAGCAAAAGAAAATGGAAGCAGAAGAGCACAATGAATTAACCCCTGGCAGGCGGAACTCTGGCAATCAGGTACAAGATAACAATGGCTCTGGCCCTGCTTAATTATTTCTGCTCTGACTAATTGTGAAAAAACATTAATTTCCACTTAAAAGACACTCTGTGTGATCCTTAGGAGGGCGATTCTCCTGTGGAGCTGCAGTTTCCCCAGAGGAGTCCATGCCACAGCCCCACTAGGGCTTTGAAGAGGGGTCCCCTGGAGGGTGGGCATTAGGCATCAGCATTTTCCAATTACTGTGTGGAGAAGTCCATCTCGGTGGGAGCTCTGCCCCAACATCAGCCGCCACTGCCCGTACCCGGAGAGCTGCCAGCGGGAGGGGAGACACGCTGCCATCGGATCTGTGCACTGCTGGGTCTGGGCTCAATATGTCTCTCTTGGAGTGTCCTGGGGGGGGGTCTCCGAGTGCCAGGACCTCCCAGGAAAACTCCCACGGGCCTCGGGAGGGCTGGTCCGGACCTTGCTAATTGTACAGCTATTATGCACCCAATGTGCAAGCGCTGCGGCATCCCGCTCCCCTGATACTTCCAACACAAAGTTCAGAAACAGCATCTGCATGTTTGGGAGTTTAAAGGGAATGAAGCTCCCAGGGGGATGTCCACGGAACATCCGAACCATCCGCTCTCCCCTCCAAACCCCGGCACTGCAAAGCCAGCTCCCAGCACGTGGCCAAAGCACCGTCTCCCCCTGCTCCCCCCCAGGTAGGGGTGCTCAGGGGTTTGTCCTCCCGGGAGGGATGAGGAGGGTGGCTCAAGGCCATTTACAGCACAGCCTCCCCATGAGCATAAGAAAGCCTGGCACACGCTCACCTTGTGTTGCAACACACTTTATCCCACTGCTGTGTTGCATTTTTAAACAATGAATTCAAGCCAAGGTACCATGGTCCTGCAGGCAAAACCTGAACTCACACAACCTGAGATTTACCACTACTACACGTGTCCAAATTTGTAACCAGTTTACATAAATCCTTCGGGAAGACAAAGCGTTTTTTGGCAGGTATGAAAAAACAGAAGGTGTCCAGGGAAGCTATCAGCGCCTCAGGGAATGTCTGCAGTCTCCATTCAGGGGTGGCACTAGGGGACACATAGTAAGGACAAAAACCATCTGTGGTAACAATAAATAAAGTTAGTACTGGTTAGTCCAAGTTTGATGTCTGGGATCTCCGTAGCCTCCACACCCAGAAGGACCTATTATTATTATCTGTTGTTTCCCCACATCATCAAAATGCCTCTGACCTCTTGATCTGGCACTGCTGATGCTCCACACTAATCTTTCCTCATCCGCCTACAACAGCCACACACTGCAACCACCCGCACCGCAGCACCCGTCTTCCCCTGGCTTTAGCAAGTCCGTGCTTTCAGGGGATGTTCAGCCCTCACCCTTGGGATGATTTACAGTAGCTACAGCTAGAGATAAAGCCGCAGACAAGGTCAAGCTTTTCCGACCGGGTGCAGAGCTGAGAGGCCATTGTCACTGAAGGTAAATCTGATCAGATGATTTTCCTCTCACAGCAGTGTTGAGGTCTGCGGCCCCGAACCAGGAAAGGCTGTCTCGCACCGCGGGGGGAGAGACGTTTCAGCTGGTCTGGGACTGAAAAGGCATCAGCATCCCTCCGGCTGCCAGAGCACTAGGGGCAGTACCAAACGTGAAATGGCACCTCCAGAAAAAGGCTCGCTTGAGGCGCACAAAGGGAACGAGCGGTGAATAGCGGGGGATAGAAGAGCCCTGAACATGCTGCCATTATTCTTCTTCCGACACTGGCCACTGACAGCCGCGCAAGTGCCGGCACCGCAGGGCTCCCGAGCCCTTTGCTCTGCTGCGCACGCGGCTGCCCACTTCTGCAAGCCGTTGGTTTATTACCTTCATAAAACAAGTACAACATTGATTTGATGTGCTTACAATCTCGCTCTTAGCCATAAAAACGCACAAAAGTATGTTCAGAAAAGGGATAAAGTCGAACCCTACAGTTAGATACTGCGACAGCTTCTAAACATGGGCTGGCCTGTGGAAAAACACACCGCCGCACTAAGCAGGGCTATGTTACCCAGCCAGGAGCGTTTTCTGTCTCTAAGAGCATGAATTACAGACCACATTTTACTACCAACATCTGGAATTTCAAATGCCCTTGCAATAGATAGCATCTGGATTAAATTCTGCTTCTATTTTCTTACAGGGCCTTCTTATTTAATAAATAATAATAGTTTATTACTGCATTGTAAAATTTCATAATCCTTTTCTCAGCGAGAATGAAAAAGATTCAGAAAAAAACAGTGCTTTAAACAGGATGATGCCAAGAACTAATGAAGACAGAGCATTTCCTCAAGAGAGGTGGGTCAACTCACTTTTGCATTTGTGGCACTGGGCTCCATGTACATTTGCAGATGTGACAACAAGTGCACCAACAACTCCCGATAAAATCTTGGCTCACATCAGTTCAGAACGGCAGAACGTGCTCCGTGCCTGCTCCGCTGCAGGACCCGTACAAGCGGGGTTGCCTCTGAATGCATCCCTTGCACACACGTGCTCGAGGGGCTCACAAGCAAGTTTTCAAACATCCAACATTTTTTATTTATTTCCCAATTTGTAATAATTTGAAACCCACATTGAGAGTTATTAACAGAGCTCCCATCTACTGAGACAACAAGAGTTTTGGAGGTAAAACGGAAGACTGATTTAACCAGTAAAATGATGTCTTTTCTCCCAGGCTTTACCCAAAAGCTTTGCTCTCTGGAGGTGTTCCCCATCCGTCACCAGGCACAGGCCTGTCCCTGTCTCCATCTCTCCCAGCAGCCGGCAGCACTGCTGTCAGAAGGAGCAGGCAGAGCAGTGCTGTGGCTTAGGAGAGTCCCGGACATCAGAGAGACCTTGGCTCTCCTCTTCCTTGCATGCCAGCCCCAAGGGAGCACATCACTGGGGCCATGCCACACGAGGACTGAGACGGCCCATGAGCCAAGAGATCCCCAGGCTCGCAGCTTTCTTGCTTTGCTCAGGATTAGTGCTCCAGGACTCGGAACTCCATCGTCCTCTGGCAAGAGAAAAGAGGTTTAGGGAGAAGTAATCTGTACAAACTGCAGCAAGGGCATGAAGGGCACAGACAGTGAGCCTTTGACCCACAGACCTCACCGCAGAGTGACGGGTGAACGCCACGCTGCTCAGCGAGGGAGAACGTGGGCATCGGTTTCCTTTTGATGCTTGGGCAAAGGAAGACAATGATGCACACCTCTTTCTTCCCCTACAGCTTCAGCTCCAGAACGGCAGGACTCTCACACCCAGTAGCACTCTGCAAGCCCCAGTATGATTTGAAGCGAGACAGTTTTCAGGGAATGCCTGCTGAAGCAGCAAGGGAGTTTGCCTCCATGGAGAGGCGGACAAACACCGGCAGAGCAGTGTCCGAACAGCCCGCTGGGGACACCCTCCCTCCTCACACAGCGTCCCGGCAGGTCCCGCACAGCCATGCCACACGGCCTGGCAGCATGTCCTCCCTCCGTGAGCCTCGCTGAGGTCCGGAGACACATCCCCATCCGGCACAGCAGCCTCGATGCCCAGGTGGGTGGGAAGCAGGTCAGGTCCTCCGATCTGCTCTGACACTGACCCGGCAGAGGTGGAGCGTGGCCCAAGGCAGCGTGTCTGCACTTGAGTTCATTCCTCCTTGGGATGCCTGGGAACCCTTCTCCTGTATATCATCTTTGAAGTGGAAGCTTCAGCAGACTGAGAAGAAGCAGCTGCAGTAATAAGCAAGTAATGAAACTGCATGTCCCAAGTGCTTTGCTTCCCTTCACTTTTTGTTCACCAAGTGATGGTTTCCAATAATTCTTTAAATAAACATGTCACTGATTAGCTAGCTTCTGAACCTTGGAGCAGTATCTTCTGATCATCTATGATTTCACAACTTCCAGATGAGAAAGACTCTCAGGAATGCTGAAGGCAAGAGATCAGCTTCATTTGCACAAGTCACAGAATTAGGAACAAGGATTACACAGGGAGGATCCAACCAAGACATGTTTCCTAATTCTGGCTGCTGGTGTGTCTGTAAGACTTTCCTGCCACTGGACCTCAAGCTCCTGCAGTACTGCTGTGGAAATACTTCATTAATTAACGCAGACACATACTAAACAATTCACCGACGGCTTTTGCAGAAAGGCTCGCTGCTAGTATCTCATGTGTGACCTCAGAAAATACTCGCTGAGGACTGTGCTGCAGCCCAGGCAGTAATTGTGCCTGTAATTAGTGTCTGCTTTTTTTTTTAATCCTGTGAGCACAGCTTGCCATAGAGACCTCGGAAATCTTCAATTAGTCATATCGTTCTCCAGTTCCCCACAGTTTCTGAATTAGCAGAAAGGGTGCTGTCATTTTTCAGAGGTTTTGTGGAGGCCACGGCACTTGTTATACTGAACCAAAGCATTCCCCCTCCCGAGGAGGCTCCCCTTCACCTTGTTTTGTTCATTTAAAATGTTTTTAAGCAATGTCATTAGATCCAGGGGCCATTTAGCTGCAGCATGTGAATTATTCCACTGTCTAAAGAAGTTTCAAACTAAGCTATCTCTTTGCAAACCTAATGTCCTGTTGCCCACAACCCACCCTGCTGGGCTCCCAAAGGCTCTGGAAAACATGCGGTGCTCTTTCAAGCCCATTGCTGCAGCTCTGGAGCTGCTCAGCCACGCAATGCTCTACAGGCGAGGGGAGACCTCAGCAGAGGGGTGCTGCTCACGGAGTCCCCATCTTGCTGCTCAACACCTCGAATCCATGATTCCAACCCTGTCCCATGTAGCCGTCCCAGAAGGACAAAGCAGGTTCATATAGTGTTACTGAAACAGTAGGAGGTGGCAAAACTCCATGGTGAGCCCCAAGGGGCAGGACATCACCCCAAAGCTGCGTTTGGCCTGGAGGCCCGGGGTAAGGTGCCAGCTCCCGCACAGCCCTGCAGGAACCTCCCGGAGCCCCAGCCAGGAGCGGGGACCATTGCTGGCAGGGCTGGGGGTGGCCCGGCCAGGGGGTGGCCCGGCCAGGGGGTGGCAGGGCTGGGGACCAGCGATGGGTCCATCCCACTGGGCCGCAGGCCGGGCAGCTGCCCCCATGGCAGCAAACCTCAGAGCAGGGAAACAGAGAGCGTGCAGAACTCTGCTGTGAGATTGTCAATGGTTTCCCTTACTGCTCGCCCGGTTTTGGCAAAAACGGCTGTCAGGTTTTCCTTAAACTTCCTTAAACTAAGTGATCTTTGGCCTTGCAGAAGCAGGGCTCCCGAGGTCAAAGGTTAACGGGCCTGGAAGTGATCCCAGCCTGGAGGGGAACTGGCGTGAGGGCCGCTCCGCCCCCGCCGGCTCCAATTCCCAAGAAAACATCGTGAAATTAACACCCGGTGCAGCGACGGCCTGAGGCAGCCGGCGTCCCGAGGGGCGGCTTCTGCCGCGGGGGAGACGGCGGGACCGGCGCGGCCCGCGGCCGGCCCTGCACCGGGGGGCAAGCCCCGGACAAGCGGCGGGGCGGCGCCCCTCCAGCCCCCCCCAGAGCCCCCTCTGAGCCCCCTCAGGCCCGTCCCGCCCCGCTCGGGCCCCGCCGGGCTATTCCATCTCCGCAGGGGGACGGGACGGGGGTCAGGGCTGTACCATGTGTTCGGGGAGAGGGGAGAGTGTCACGCGGGCTGTACCACGCAGGTGGGGTAACCGTGCCCGTGATGGGAGGGGGGAGTCGCCCCGCAGCCAATGGGAGGCAAGGCGGTGAGCACGCATGAGCAGACCCTGCTGTTCTGCCGCGCGGAGCCGCGCTTGCGCACTGCTGCTTCCAGCGGGTCGGAGAGAGGGCGGCGCGTGCGCCGGCTGGCACTTCCGCCCTTTCCTCAGCCCGGAGTCGTCCCGACCTTTTTGCGACAGCCGTAAGTGAGCGGCGGCGCCCGGCGGAGCGGAGAGGTGTGGGCGGCGGCAGCGGCCGCGAGTGGCGGCGGCGCGATGAGGCCGCAGCAGGCGCCCGTGTCGGGCAAGGTGTTCATCCAGCGCGACTACAGCGGCGGGACGCGATGCCAATTCCAGAGCAAGTTCCCGGCCGAGCTGGAGAACAGGGTACGGCGGGGCGGGCCCGCTCTCAGCCCTCCGGGCCGGCCGCGGGGGCGGGGGCCGGCAGCTGGCACTGTGGGCGGCGGGGAAGGGCTGGGCCCAGGAAAGGCCTGCGGACAGGGACCGGGTAGCGTCCGGGTGGCCTTCAGGAGTGACCGGGCAGGCTCGCAGGGCCCTAAGCCCCTTCTGCGTCTCTCTCGCACAAACCCGCGCTCCTTTCCCGGAGGAGCGAGGGGCAGGGGCGGCAGGGAGGCGGGGGTTCTCCCCCGTGTCCCCGTCCGGGGAGCAGTGCTCCCTCCGGCGCACCCCGGGAGGGCGGTGCTAAGGTCTCATATCTGTCTTGACGTTCAAGGAGGTTAGCACTTCCTAGTCCTCTCTTTTTGTTTCAGCCCTATACACAGTGCGAGAGAGACATGATTTCAAAGTTTAAAGGCACATCCTGCTTTGCATGTTGTTTATTTTTTTGGCATAAAAGCATTTTTTTTTGTCTAAATGGCATTTCTGATCAATTGCAGTAAGAAAATACTTTTAATTTGCAGTGAAAAGCTGCATGAAAAATAGTTAAAAATGCTTCTCTTCAGTGTTTATGAAATGCTGGTGTTTTGTGCTTTCTTTAATCGTGAGGAAGGCAGCTGTCTTTTGTAGCAGTAAAATAGAATGTGCTCATTATGTCAGTGAGAATAAAGCGTGTGTTGTATGGTGGTGCATTAACACTGTTCTCTCTTGTGGAGACCAGCCAGTTCTGCTGAGCCTGTTCAGTAGCCTCACAAGTACTGTCTCAAGTACTTTAATGCTGCCAGATGTAATATCTTCAACTGATAGCAACACAAACACTCCTTGCTAATGCCTTTTCTTTTTCTCACTGCACTTTCTTCTCTTCCTCATTTCTTTGTTTTGTTTTGTATTGTTTTATTGAGAACTTGTTTGACCAGTACTGCAGCAGCAAGGCATTATTGATATTAAGAGTTAACTCTGTCAATCCACTCCCTAACTACTCTTTTTAATCTAGCAGATCTCTTTGCATGTGATACAAGCTCTTTTTCCCCAGTTGAATTGCACATTGGTTTAGTTATGTTACTTTTAATTGTTTTGTGTTCACGTTGTATTGGAATTTAGACTTGGTCTAATCACTTGGCGGATATTTAATGAAGAACTACAAGTCTGTAACTCGGTGTCCTTCAGACTTCAGCTCTAAACACAGATGGGGAAGTACAATTAAGCAATAAATGAAGGTAGATATCTGAAGATATTGGTGAGTTCTGAAATGTGCAGGGTATGACAGCTAAACTTGAATTTTCTTGCAGATTGATAGGCAGCAGTTTGAGGAGACTGTCCGAACACTGAATAACCTCTATGCAGAAGCTGAAAAACTTGGGGGCCAATCTTACCTTGAAGGGTGTCTCGCTTGTCTGACTGCCTATACCATCTTCTTGTGCATGGAAACGCATTATGAAAAGGTGCACTTATTTTGTTTACCTTGTTACCTGGAAGGCAGTATGTCTTATAGACTTCAGTCAAAGACTTATTTCTTGATAGGTTTTCTGTGACTTTCGCCATTGTACAAATTCCATATAGACTCTGAATCTTACTGCAGAGTGATTTCACATATAGATCAGACAGCCTTGTCTATATTAGTCAATCCGAGTAATGGAATGATTGCTTGTACTGCAGAGGAATCACTCAAGTTCTGTCTGTAGTTGTGTGCTAGGCTCTCCTAATGTTGCTATATCTGTGATATTGCTGGGGCTCTGACTCTAACATAGGGAAACCTGATGAAGGAACTGACTTCTGTGCTGTTCTATTACCAGGTTCTAAAGAAAATTGCCAAGTTCATTCAGGAACAGAACGAGAAGATCTATGCTCCTCAGGGCCTCCTTCTGACAGACCCCATTGAAAGAGGACTAAGAGTTGTATCCTTCTGTGTTTGATGTGCTACCTGTTTATCTCAGTATGGCACCCTCTGGTCGTGCTTGATCTGTGATATGGCAGAATATGTGATTAGTCTTGTTACTCTCCATTGTGTACTATTCTCTGGTCAGATTTTAGTACATTAAGATTTGTCACATTGAAAGACAATGAAAATGCAGTATTGGAATCCGTCCTTTGAGACTTCCTTGAAAACACAGTATGTATAAACAGAGCACTTTAAACACTTCAGATGCTTCCTCTGTTTCAGCAACGACTAAAAATGCAGTTTGTCCAATTGGGGGGAAAAAAGTGACCAACTGGTAGGATAGAAATTGATGATGTGAAAGCAAGAGATGGCTGTTGTTTAATTTGCAACCCTCAGCTCAGGTTCTGGTGAAGATTTCACCATATGACGTCACTGTAAGTTGATACCAGCCTAGCACTTGCTCTTGGTTCTAGCATGGCTTAGTTCAACTGTTTTTCTTCAACTCTTGAACCACGCTGCAGACATTTTATCTGGTTATTACCTTGGTAGTTGTAAAGACCTCACATAGTAAATGTAGGGGTAGAATGAGTAACATGTATCATTTTTTAAGACTAATGGAACCGAAGCAACTTGAAACACAGAATGCAAATTAAATGCATACTAAGGCTAATTCCTTGCAGTTGGGTCATCTGTGTATTTGTCTAAATAGCTTAGAGCTGTCACCTACATGACTTCCTTATTTTCAGTATGTTTTCCACATTTTTTAATGCATACACCTCCTGGAAAAAAAAAAATCAACTTATTAAAAGCATTTTCAATTTGGTTAGTGACTTAGTAGCTGAACTGTAGAAGTGTTAACTTTTGTCTAGTGCATAGCGTTTCCTGAGATCTAAAAGAAGGTGGCAAGGCTCACAAACCCTCCACGCTCAGCATCTTCTGCTCTTATTGTCAGAACAGTCCTGGGCTGTATGGATCGCTGATCTGACCGGACAGGGCATCTCTTATGTGTACTGTTCCATTTGCTTTGTAGCTCTGAAACTAGCCTTGAAACAGCAGGTATGAAGCAGAAAGATCAAAGGTTCAAATATCTTTTTTCTTTCTTTTTTTTTTTTCCACAATCTTCGTATAGTATGTTTCCGTAACAGATTTTCTGTGCAGATTGAAATTACCATTTATGAAGACAGAGGTATGACCAGCGGAAGATAAAACTGTGGAGTTTCAGGTACATGTTAATCTTATACTAGATCAATCTCAACCTCTTTTCTTTGCTCGGAGGGGTAGATTCTGTCATACTGAGACAGAATATTTATTCCACCACTGTATGTAATCAAAGGCTGTCCACATAAATCTTGTGTGGACTGGCTTTTCTGAATAAATAGAAATATCAATACTTGGCATTATGTCACTAAATGTTAATACAGATCAGATGATACAGGATTTACCTTTAGAGAAATCCAGGTTTTGATTGTGTAAATACGCACAAACCTAACTTGTGCTGTGTTATGTCCAAAATTTGTCTCTGTTCTACACAAAAAAGAATCTTTTTTTATTCCAAACAGTTTTCAGACTAATAGCATGAGAGAAATATTAAAGAAAAATCGTTGATGGTGCTATACTAGCATCTGCTCTTCCTGTACGGCTGTGAAAGATACAGCTTTTCCTTTCAGATGTTTTCAGTGGTACCTCCAAGCAGGGTCTATTTTAAAAGCTTCCGTGTTACCAGCACTTGTGAAATCAAGGTCATAAACACAGCGTGTTAAGGATCCCATTGTATTTTGCCTAGAAGTCAATATTATTAGCCCCAGAATCCTGAACAAATCAGTGCAATTACATTTTACCTTCTTGGTTCTAAGTATATAGAGAGTCACTTCTATATACTGTTGAGTGGCAGCTTTTCTGTTCCAGAAGGGACTGAACAGAGAACTACTGTTGCCTGGGGTGACACTTTGGTTCCATGTGCCAATTGGTAGGATTCTTCCAAACCACTTCTGTTCAGAAACATTTGATAAGATACTGTATAAATATGGAATATTTTATCTGCTGTCCTGAATCTTAGAGTATGGCGTATTCTAAGAGTCAAATCTTACACAGCCCAAAAGGGAAAATGCAAGTAACTTACTTTGTAGTATTACTAAATTCTTTCAGTGCTTTTTCTAACCTGCATCTGCTGCACGTCACTAGGATTTCTCTTTTGGTAGTCTGCTTATGATTGACCCATATTTACAGTGCGTATAAACCAGATACTGCAAGCTGGAGCAGACCATGACAAGAAGTTCTGATAAAGCAAACCGGTGAAGATTCTTGCTGATGCATACCTGTTTCTAAACAACTCTGGCTTGTAACTTGGCATCGCTTGTAGATGCCAATTCTGTCTCAAAATATCCTTCTTTATCTGGTTATTAGCACTCGGGAATCTGTTGCATTGCATGGCACTTGTGCTCTGCTGTTGGAATAAGTTTGTGTTTTATCAGCCGCATCTGCATATATTTGGCATAAGCCATTTGCCATGACTCATTTCACAGCAATTATTGCAGAATGTTTTGGTAGGTGATGTGAGTTTTGAGCAGTTACATAAAAGCTAGTCTTGTCAGTGTTCAAACAACTGAAATTTCAAAAATGAAGAAAGACTTGTATCATGAGTTCTCGATAGTTTGATGAATTGCAAATATTTATGGTCAGTAAACATCTGTTTTGAAAGCAGTATGAGTACCCAAGTAAGGCTGATCTGGAACTGGAGCTTTATTAGGTACTCATCTCCTCAGCTGACACCTCAGCATTTGGAGACTGCACACTGTCCTGGATGATCTGTTTGTGAATGCAGCCTACATGGGCTCTACAAAATGCGGACTGTCTTGTTGTCCTGTATAGCAGTGGAGGATAGGACACTGGCTAGGAATAAGTGACGAATCTTTGGAATTCTAATGGTCTCTGCAACATCTGTGTAAATTCAGAGGAACTCTGAGATCTGCTACTGTCTTTGAGATCTTTTCCTACCCAATAGTTTTTAGTGGAAAAATCTTTGCATGAGACTGTCCCTGCGTGTATTCTAGCATACAAAACCATTTTTATTGCAGTTCTTCAGCTGGGTGCTGTTCCAGTTCTCACTTTGGTATCTTTACTCGTGACACTTTCAGTAAAGAGTGGCCAGCAACATCTAGCTTTGGTGGCTTTAATGGAAAAAGTTGCTGAAAGGCACTTAGTTTTCATGATACTGTGTGGCAGAGTCAGAAAGTGAAAAGAGTGCTTAAAGTACTTGAAAGTGAAATGCTAAAATAAAGGATCATGCTAATTGCTTACAGTATAAAGCTGCAAAATTACTATCCTTGGGTTTCCAAAATACCTGTTGAACTTTAATTAAGCTTTGCTTTTGAAAAGTTCAAGTTTGAACTGGCTCCCTTGTCTTGGGTACTCTGCAGATCCTGGGATGGCAGTCTAAGTCTAGGTTGTTGGCAATGTGTGCAGAAAAGAGATTGGAAACATTTATGCCCGTTATGCAGAAAGAAGCAAAGAAGTAAAGGTCTTTATTTCCTGTTAGACTAATGAAATTCAGAGTGTTGGCTTCTGTTCCTGCTACTTGCCACAGCACGTGGTAACCCTACCTTTTCTGCTACGTAGTTCCTAAGATAACAAAATATAGCTATGTTGAGGTTTGTGTAGGGTTTTGTTGGGTTTATTTAGTAATAGTTTCTAATAATATGAACCTTCTTTTCTAGCATATAGCTCAACAGTGGACTTGCTGTATCAAAGTTCCCCTACCTCCTACTTTAGAGCATCATTCCTTTCTCTGCTGCCAGATCCACAGTGCCATCTACTACAAGGACTAACTTCCTAAAACTGCTCCACATGGGGTGACCTAGCTGGTCAGCATCCATTTTGTGGCAAACTTCTTAGTTTGTTTTTTTTTTTCAAGAAAAAGCAGAAGCAGTAAAGCTGCGTACTCTTCTGAAAGAAACGGGGCGCCTAACCCAACAGAAATCTAGTTTTAGTCACATAAGTGCAGTGCCGTTCCTTCCTAGTTCTTAAACCCTTCTGTACATCAGTCGGGCTTTGGAAAGCTACAAGTCAGAGTTGGGAATTTTCCAGAAACAAGGCCTTCCCTCCTGTGCAGTGTTGGAGTGAGGGGACACACAGTGCCTCTGCCTGGCGAGAAGTGACTCAAGGCAACGAGCATTTTATGCTTCCTGTGCTGATTCTCGTGGAAAACCAGAAGGCAAAGTGTTATTTGTTTTAATGTTTTGGTTGTTCCTAGAAGGGGGAGGAATAGCTGGACTTTAATACTGGTGTTTTTTCTACTACTGTATCTGTGCTGTTTTTGCATCTGTCAGTGCTCACCAGAAGAGGGGGTCTATTCATTCATGAAACAGTAAGTACAATAAAATGGATGCTGAACCAATAAACCTAACAATTCCTGCCCTACTCTGATTAATATGTGAAGTGTAAAACTGTTTCTTTATGGACTTATTATATATAATTTATAGGAAAACATTGATTTGACAAACTGTTAGATGTTGTATAAGATGGTTTCTTAATTCTGTCTGCTGGCACACTATTGAAAAGTAGAACTGTGCATTACTTAGTATCCCCCACGCATCGACATTCCTCAGCAATACCTGCAAAAGTAAAGTTCCTACAAACCAAGCTGGCTTAATATTTTTCTCTTGTATCCTTTTCCCTTATCAAAGCAAGGACGTCCTGGTTTAGGTTCTCATTGTCCAATTGTAGAAGGAATTCAAGAATTTAGAAAAGGAGACTTATGCAGAACAGATCGAGTTTTGGCTTTGGCGGTACTGTAGGTGCTAATACTGGATCTGAAATTCCAGGCTTATTACTCAGCCACTGATTTTCTTTTGGGATTTTTTTTTTGAGATTTGTTTTAATATTTTAATTGTATAAAACTTGTTTTTTCTAAACTGTAACAGTGTTTGCCTTTCACATCTGTTGCAATATTGGCAGAAGTACTAATGGATTAGTAAATCTTTTCTTAAACTGTGTCTGTGTCATACTTGATAGCGCTGCTTTGCGTGAAGTTGCACTAGGGTGAGATTTTTCCTCCTGCAGTAGCAGGGTCTCGGTTGTGAACAGAGCTAGCATCATTTCAAGACCAATTCATCTGAAAAGGTTTACTTTGGCTAACGCTTGTGTTTACAGTCAATACTTAGAAACACTATGTACTTAAGAGTGTTTGAGAATATGAAAAGCACACCCGTAACGCCGGTGGCTTTGTAACGCAGAGGCTTCTTGTCCTGCTGTCCCCGTTCCACCTCGGCCGCTCACAACCACCAACCTGAGCTGTGTGGAGTAGCTGCCCTGCGGTGGTTAACGAGCACGTTAATTAGCGGGGCCCTGCAGGCCGTGCTCGGCCTTTCTCCTCTGTCACGTCCCTGCGTGGCCAAAGGCAGACGCGGTTTTCTAAGCCGAAACCGGTCTGTCCACTTCTAACTCGGCGTTGTTTTTCAGCCGCCTTTCACGGCTCGGACCGGACGGGCTGTGCCGGTTCCCCTCGCCGCACCGACCGCCATCTTCTCGGGGGCGATGCGCCTGCGCAGCGGGGCGGAGTCCGGGCGCCTGCGCAGTGGGCGGTTGGCGCGTGCGCGGCGGGCCGCGGCGGTTGGCGGGAGGCCGTGGCGGGATGGCGGCGGCCAGCGCTGAGGGGACGGAGGCGGACTCGGATGGGGGCAGCGAGGAACTGGTGCTCACCCCGGCGCAGCTCATCCGCAGCCTGGAGCAGGTAGTGTGGGCTGGGGAGAGCGGCCGAGGGCTCCCTGGGGGAATCTGGGGGGTGACTGAGAGCCGCGCCCTGGGCCCGCTGGAGGAGAGGTGGGGCGGCCGGGGGAGGTGGGGAGGGTTGAGGTTTTGGTCTCTCTGGGGTCTGAGGCGTGTAGCAGGTGTATTCCTGGCTTCTACTTACAGTGTGTCTTCTTTCAGGCCTGGCTGAATGAGAAGTTTGCCCCAGAGCTGCTGGAGAGCAAACCTGAGATCATTGAGTGTGTTGTGGAGCAGCTGGACCACATGGTAGGTTCTGCTGGGCTGAAGTGGTGGTACAGGCAGGCCGCGGTTACCTGGCCTGGCAGATGCGTGATTGGGGATTGCCAGGACTGCCTGCTCTTCTGTCCCTGGGATAAGGCTGTTCCGAGTACCTTCTTCAAGCTTGTCTTGGAGAGGGGACTGAAAGAAACAAGGGAACAGTGTGCTTTGTGTCACCAAAAGCAGCTGCAGTCTGGTTTTGTGGGCTCTATGTACAAAATCCATCTTTCTCTCTGTTTCTTGTTGTTTGACACTTCAGCCATTTAGTTTCTCTTTGCCTTTCCTTGCAGGAGGCAAACCTGAAACGGGCAAAGAAAGGAGACTTAAAGGTCAGCGTTCACCGCATGGAGATAGAAAGGATCCGTTACGTGCTAAGCAGCTACTTGCGATGTAGGCTTGTGAAGGTAATACTCGCTGTGCTGCTCAGGGGGCAAAAAAGGGTGATTTCAGGAGTGATTTTTACCCATACGATGCCTCCTGCATCAGCAAGGCACTTAGTTAAAGCGCTCTCTCTGTGTCCTCTGAAGTGCAACCCAAAGTAATTCATTCCTTGGAGATGCTTTTCTGTTGTGATGAAGGAGGATCACAGCATTGCTATGAGTGTTTTCTAAGCCCAGAATGGCACAATTGAATGCTTGCACGTTCTGCCTGGGTCCTGCCACATACGCATATGGTTATGCAGCTTGGAGACCCCAGCTGATCATATCGCTCTTAATTCAGGAGCAGGTACTTGGTCAGGCCTGTGGCTGCTGCATACACCTGTACAGCAGTGGACCGCAGCTTGCAGGGGAAGCCGCTAGGGCATGGGGATTGTAGGCACTGAACTACTGGGAGGTATCTGTTACAGTCTTTGGGGTTTTGTTCTAATTTTTGTTCCAGATAGAAAAGTTTTTCCCCCATGTCCTGGAGAAGGAGAAGTCTCGAGCTGAAGGGGAACCTTCCATTCTATCACCAGAGGAGTTTGCTTTTGCTAAAGAGTGAGTATGTTTTGGATGCGTCTCCCTCCCTTTATATAGATTATAGAACTCTAATAATAACATTTCTTGAGATTGTTAGCCTTAGACAGGTTTGCAGTAAGAATCCTGGGTTTTACCAGGAAGTTTCCTTATGGATAAGGAAAGAGCTGAAGTAAAATAACTCTGGTAACTCTGAGCCAGTTACTAGGGCAAGCCGTTAGGCTTGTCTCTGGCCATGCCTGTGGGACCCGGAGACGTCACTTGCTGGCAGTCAGTGGTCTCCCTACAAATTTGTATTTGATTAAACCAGTAAATGCTCCAGTGATTTGTTTCAGGTACATGGCAAACACAGAGACTTACCTGAAAAATGTGGCCCTAAAACACATGCCGCCCAACCTGCAGAAAGTGTCTCTCCTGAAATCAGGTGAGTACATCTAGACTCCGGGGTAACCTGAAAATTATTGCAGCAGGGGTGTGGGGAAAGCTCTGGGGAGCATGAAATGTTAAGGGCTGGTCCTCCAGGTGGTGCTCAGTAGAAGCAAAGATGACATGATGACAGTGTCACAGCACTACTTTGCTGTGTGGTACGTGGCATGATGCTGCTGTCCCTTGGTGCCACTGTCAAAGGATCGTGCCAGCCCCTGCCATCAAGTCTTGTCTTACCTTGAGGTAGTGCACACTTATCTGATGAGAACTGTCTAGCATTCCCTTTATTGGCCATGAGTTTGCCATCCCTTGTACCCCTCTGTTAGCTCGGTGTGCTGCAGGGGAACATAAGCAAGTGCTGAGCTTGTGCTCTGAATCCCTTGTCTGCAGTTCCGAAGCCCAACCTGGACTCCTTTGTGTTTCTGAGGGTGTTGGAGCGGCAGGAGAACATCCTGGTCGAGCCAGAGATGGATGAGCAGAGGTAGGTGTATGCTTCCCCGTGCAGTGCGTGTAAATAAGTTAGTTTCACAAAAGCAGTGTGGGTTCCAGCAAAACAGGAGAGGCAACGTAACCTCTGGCCTGTCTCTGCAGGGAGTACACCATCGACCTGGAGGAGGGCTCGCAGCATCTGATCCGCTACAAGACCATTGCCCCGCTGGTGGCCTCGGGAGCGGTGCAGCTCATCTGAGGGGCGAGCGGTAAGCGCAGGGCCGGGTCTGGGGCCACCCCCGGTGTGTCCCGCCGTACCGGCGGGGCGGGGCCGGCAGGTGGCGCTGGGGCGGCGCGGCGGGGGCCGGTGCGTGTCCCCTTCGGACGTGGCTAGGCAGGGCGGCTGAGTGTTGAAAGGGGTACCCCTAAAAGCATGTATATAAACCAGCAGGACATCTTTCCCTCTGCTGATGCAGAGGGGCTCATTGCCCCCAAAGCTCATCAGACTCCTAATTGCTTATGACATGCCTGGAATACAGCCAGACTCCTTTCACTGGTGCTCCTGAACAAGGGCAGTCTGTGCCACAGCGCTCCCTCCAACAAGGCTTTGCAGCAGCCTTGCCACTGTCCCCTTGCAGTCCTGAGAAAGGGATGAGTGTAGCTACTGCCTCTCCAGTTCCCAGGCTGGTTTGACAGCAGATGTGGACAGAGTGCATCTATTCTCAAAGGCAAATACAGCCTTTGTAAGTAGCAGGGTGCTTTCTTTTTAAACTGGCAGCTGTGTGTTCATTCCTATTCCAGTTTAGCACTGTTCTTTAAATTAGGCTATCGGCTGGAACCTGACTGGCGGAATGGTGTGGCAACCAGCTATGTAAACTCCACCTTCCCCCATCAGCTCTGATCTCATCACAGGGTCTGTGCAACTGGATGTTGTGCAAGTGGCCAATTGCTCTGAGGTGAACCAGGGGGGATACCTCTGCACCATCTCTGCCACATGATCCACTGAGCAAAAAAACTCACCACACATAAAGATATTTGCTGGCAGAGCGAATCTGGGTTCTTGCAGAAAGCAGGAGGGTTTGGGAACTCATTAAGGATGGAAACTGCAGCTCAGAGGGAGTGTCACAGGCAAGCAGGGGAGAGCCATAGGGTCCTGTGTGGGGTGCTTTGCACCAGCTCGTTACCTGCAGCGGGAAGGGAGGGTGAAGAGTTTGCCAAGTTTGTTCCCTTTGTCTTTCTGACAATATTGGCTGGAAGGTAGCCATGAGCTTAGGAATTCAGGGTTTCTACTTGCCTCGAGTTTCTCCCTTGAAGCATTGTTATGTGGGCCAAAGAGCAAGTCTGTCCTTGGAAAGGCTCTGCCTTCGGGGAAGGCAGGCTGCACAAGCTCTGTTCTGCCTGTGCAGCCTATGTCCCAGTGTGGATACAGTTGTGTCAGTGCAGCCCCTTCTAATATGGCCAGAGAGGAGCTGTGCTGCTTTTTCCTGGCATTTTGGCAATAATAGCACTGTCCTTGTAAAATATCCACCCTTGCCATTACAGGTATCTGAGATTTGCCTGCAGAGTAGGCCTGGATTTGGAATTGCCAGCTGGGCCTTGTGCTGATAATGGCATTTCTCGCCCTGGGCCAAGGAGTGAGTGCCTCCAGAAGCCACGGACGGCTGTGCTCTCTCTGATCGGGTTGTGAATGGTGCAATCACGATCAAAGCTTTGGAAATGTCAGACAGCATTTGCAGGTTTGTCACAAACCTCTTCTTAACCAGAGCAACTGGTTCACACTCAGGTGTTTGTGCCACAGCCATGGGGTTTTCATACTGCCTGTATAAAATTTGTGTTTAGATCTGCTGTTCTGCTACATGCACAGACTTTGCCTAAAGCCAACACCAGAGCAGATCCTGGTTTTAGTTTTAGAGGATTTAAGTGCTGCTATTTCACCTCCTGAAATTCTGTATGTAGATCAAGTTCAGCGAGGCGGGTGAGAGGCCTTGCTGCTTTTCCAGCCTCTTCCGACGTGCTTCTTTGGACTGGCTGACTTCAGGGAGATTGCACCACTATTACAGCTAATCCTCAAGCTCAAGGCTGTCTTGATCAGTGAACTCCAGAGCAAGTAGGGCCTTTGGTACAGGATGGTGTGCATGATCAGCAGTTGAGCACTGTGGAAGACCGCTGAGGAATTTTGTAAGCTTGTCGGGGCTTGTGGTGCCTTCACGTTGTTTAGAAAGATACTGGAGCATGAGGCTGGCAGAGCTTTCCCAGAACGGTCTCTTGCTGCAGGATGAGAATAGGAGTCTTGTTTTTGCCTTACCTTCTATTTGTGTGTTATTTGCGCTGCTTCCTATCAGGCCAGTGTTCTGTATTTGATTTCTGCAGCAGAGCATTCAGCTCCCTGTACAGGGAGACTTGGATCAATAGAACAAATGCAAAGTGACGAGTCAGAGGGCGTTTTCTGGAAAGCTTCAGTGTGTAGCTGCTGGGATGCCTTATTTAAGACCAGCAGTGGCCAGTTTCACTAAAACAGAACAACTATAATCATGGGCTCAGGAGGAAGCAGCTTTCTGCTGTGCGTGATCTGAAGACCGTCCCTGCACAGAGTGAGGGGTTCTGGTACAGCTTCTGATTGCAGTTGTGAGGGCAGAAACTGTCAAACTCCCTTCTGCTGAAACAGCTGCTGGGGCAAGAGGGACAAGCGATTCCTGTGTGCTAGTCACGCAGAGGAGAAGCTCCTCTGGCCCTGTTGGCCTGTGCATGCCTCTTCTAGCTGGAGGAGAAGCCAGTGTGTCCCTTGCTACCTCAGCTCGGTGCTTGTCAGGTGCGTGGACAGAGGGTGGCTCATGTTCCTTCAAGGCAGGGTCTGCCCTGCATGGAGCTTTGTGTGAGGAACAGCCCGGTGCCCCTCTACACTCCCCTTCCTCTGCCAGGCCAGGTGGTGACAGTGCATCTTGTAGTGTGAGTGGCTTTGCATGTGTGGTTTATAGGGTTCCTAATGAATCCATTTAGGTAAAGAAGATTCTTTTAAGTATAGATGTTAAGAGGAGGCTGGGTTTAATCCTTAGGAATCAGTAGCACACACCTCTGCACAGCGCCCCAGGAAGGGCTGTGGATTGTGCTTGCCTGTATCTACAGCCCAGGCAGCTTCGCAGAGGTGACTGAAGCTCCCAGCCAAAGTCACTGTTAATCCGTTGCTGCAGAAGCGTGCTATAGGTGAGCTGCTTGGAGAATGTCTAGGTCGCACGTCTGGCAGACTTTCTCCTTGGCCCTATTAAGTTTGACTGAACAGTCGTCCAGGCGGCTAGTACTTGCCTCACCGCTGCATCTCACGTGGCTGCGGCAATGTGAGCATAAGGGCGCCTGTCCTCTTGCAGCAGCTGAATCTTTACTGGGTCGGATTCTTTCCAGAGTGCCTTCAGTACAGCTCCTCTCTGGAGTCTGACTGCTGGCACACGGCAACGTCACCATGGGCTGTGCAGGACTCTTGAAGATGGCTAGTAGGCTGAAATCAGTTGGGCTGACAGTGGGACTCAGTTTTGGCATACCTGAAAATGCTGCTGTCTGCTTTTTATGTCCTTCCATGACTAAATACCGGTACAGTTCTGGGTCTGGGTACTGCCTCATTGCTAACGCTGTGCTTCTGTTCTGTCTGTGCTGGGGGACAGGGAAGTGTCTGCAGCATTGTCAAGGAAGTGATGCTTTTGGCTTGTACTTTTACATGGAGGAGGAAGACCCAGCAATCCATCCACCTTAATCTGTGCTTCTGGAAGAGAATATGCAGAGTGCGAGCAGCTTTTCCAGCTTCCATGGGGTCTGCTGTAAGGCTTGTTCTCTGCTCCCTGCATGGTGGAGATAGCTTGGGTTTACTGAGTGATTAGCTCTGAACGCAAAGTAGGTGGATGGTGAAAGAGGTCGCAAGGAGGGCACTGATGGTGAGCTGTGATTTTGCAGCCTGAGCCGGATCTGCTCTTCTGAGTGTAGGAGAAAGGAGAGGCAAGCGGTTTCATTGCTAGGAAGCCTCTTTCACGTCTGTGCTGACTGCCCCATGTCACTGAAGTGGAGGGGAAACGCACTGTCAGCCTGAGAGGATGTGATGAAAGGATGGTTCTCAGAAAGCAACTGCTGAAAATTGACTCATCACAGGCATTGTATGTGCTGGAGGGCATCTGGGCTTGTGGAGTCATCTAGTGTGCAACCCTTCACAACAGTGCTCAGGGGGACTGTCTTCCCTTGGGCCCCAGTGTAAGTGGAAAACCTGTCCCTGGTATTTTTCCGTGGGCTTTCTCTTCCACTTCCCTGGTTAACGCTGGTTGTAGGCTGTTGTGCTTCTGGGTGACAGCAGCTTCTCCAGAATTGAGAAATATCTGTGTTAGAGCTGGTATCAAGGGAGTTGTTCCTCTGAAAGTCCTGTCTAGGAAAAGTAATCCAAAGGTGGTTCTATTTCTTTTTTGCTGGGCATATATAGGAAAAAGATTTGAAATACATAACACGTGATTTAGTGAGGATAATTATTTCTTAGTAGTAATAACTACCTACACAAACTTTCCTATGCAGTGGGGAAACATCTGGAAATTCTGCGAGAAAATGTTTCAAGTGTTCAGAGGTTCGAAAGCAGTCAATGTGCGAGACCATGAGCAAGAGCCCTTAGTTCAGAGAAAGGGGGGCAGTTTGCTGTCATGACCTTGGGAGATGTCACTTGGGTTTGTAACTTGGGCAGTTGCAGCCACAGTTGGACCTTGTAGGAGTGAGTACGCTGTAGCAGATCCTCCAGTTGACGTCTGGAAGGATGTGGCCTCAGAAACAGGAGTGCTGCTTCCAGCTCGGGCCTGAGCGTGGTGGCCAGCCAGGGCTTCAGCTCGAGGCTTCTGCTACAGCGTGTCGGCCACGTGTGGGCAGCGGGAGCTCTGGCCTGGGCCCAGCAGATGGACCTGCTCTGATGCTGGCCAGGCTGGGGGCTGGTAGCCAGGAGCACTGGCCAACAGCAGACACCTCTGGCTCCTGCAGGCCTGGCCAGGCGAGTGCATCTGGCTCCTGGTCACCCACAGAGATTGCTGTCCTGCTCCTCCCCAGGCAGGAGTGTCAGGCCAGCAGTGACACGAGTGCCGCACGTCCTCCTAGGGCATGGTGCGGCTTTGACTCTCTTGCTTCTTTTTCTGATGTTTCTGCTGACTGAGGGCAGAGCTGAACTGCAGATTTTTTGCCAGCCAGGCACTGGGTTCAAGCTCACTTCTGGCCATTCTGCGAGAGGTGTCTTGCGTTGTGCTGGAGACAGTCGGACACAGTGGTGATGGAAAGCCATGTATAAATACTGATAGGCAGGTTGTGTCATGAGCTGATGAAAATCTGTGCTGTCAGCAGGAACCTTCAGGACTGCTTAACATAAATGGCCAGACAGCTCTGGAGAGATTAGCAAGTAGCACAGGGCAGGGGTGATCTGATTTAGGTGACAGTCCTTTCTGTCAAGGAGTCACATGTGAGCTGAACAGTGAAGGTGATTTTGAATATAAACATCAGGGACACTACAGCGCCTCTTGCCTGCTCAGGTGTGAGTGAATTTCTTTTTCAGGGCAGGAGCTGCGGTAAGAAACTTCTGAGTTAGATTCACTTTTGGTTAGAGGATGAGTCTGGAGTCTGGGATTTTCTTTGTGCTTAGACACCCTGCAAATAGCTGTCTTCAGGCAAGCACCTGAAAAGGGATGTGTAAAAACGGTTCAAACCTCCCACCACTAAAGACAACGTGAGGGGAACACGCTCCTCATCTTCCTGTAGCCTCCTCGGGGCATTGATGGCTCAGGAAACGTTAATCTTCCAAAAGCACTCGCGTTTTTCTGGCATTAGGAGCTTTTTCTGCGCTGCTCCTCTGGTTAGCCCACCGCGCACCCGGGCTCTTCCCTTCCTCTCGCCCCGGGGATGAGCAAGCCGCAGCCCGGACCGTGTACCGGGTCGCTGGGCTGGTGCGGTCTCTGCCCCCTTTCCGGGGGACTCCGCCGCTCCGGTCTCCGCCGCTGTGCGGAGCGGGGCGGGGCCGCGCCCCTATTGGCCGCTTCTCCGGCGCTGATTGGCTGCCGCCGCGGCCGCGGGGTGTCCCGGCCGCCGGCGCTCCCACGGCTCCATTGAGAGCGCGGAGCCGGCGGGAGCGGAGCGGGCGGAAGGAGATGAGCTGCGGAGAGTGAGCGCGGGGCGGGGGCGGGCGGAGGGGGGGCCGGGGCCCGGGCCCGGGGCACGCCGCCTGACCCCCTCTTCGCCTCTAGGCTCTTCCAGGTGTACAGCGTGCGGGCTCTCGCCCCCCCAGCCATGCCCGTGGACTTGGCCGTGCGGCTCTGCCTGAGCCACTCGCCCCCCATCCGCAAGCTGCTGAACTCCTATGAGGAGCTGCGGGGCAACCGGGGGTGCAAACCCCTCCGATCCTGTCTCAACCAGAAGCTGAGTGCAGAACCTGAGCCTGAGCGGCGAGATAGCACCAGGAGCTCCAAGGGCCAGAAGAAGAAGCGAGTCGTGTTTGCTGACATGAAGGGGCTGTCGCTGACGGCTGTCCGCTTCTTCTCAAAGATTGAGGAGGACCTCTGTGACTTGCAGCATGCCCTGTCTGACCTTGCCTGCTTCCGACCTAGGCTGCGGGACTCACGCCCAGAAGTGTGCAGGTATGTGCTGGACTTCCCACAGCCCTCTGCGGACTATGTGAGTTTCCGCAGCCGCCTACACAGCAACCTTGTCTGCCTGGAGAACTGCCTGATCCAGGACCGTGCCCTGTCAGGGACAGTGAAGGTCAGAAACATCGAGTACGAGAAGAAAGTGATGGTCCGCATCACCTTCGATGGCTGGAAGAGCTTTCGGGACATCTCCTGCCAGTACATGCATAGCATGTACGGCTCAGCCGACACAGACACTTTCTCTTTTGAGCTTGCCCTGCCCAAGCCATCTGTCTCCCGCAGGGCCACAGAGTTCTGCATCTCCTTCCAGTGTGGACAGAAGACCCACTGGGACAACAACCACGGGAAGAACTACAAGATCTGCCACGTGGGCATGGTCCGCCCTCCCTCCCATGCTGTGAAGAGTGCCAACAGGGCCTGGGAGCATCTGGGCACCTCTCGAGCAGCCGCCCTGGTCCTTTCCCACCTGCAGACCTGGCGGCGCTCAGAGAGCCAGGCTCCGTATTGGTAGGAAGGCAGCGTGAGGAGAGCTGTAGGTCCCTTCTGCGCCCCGACTTTGTACGGGGGTCTTTGGGGAGGGGTCAGCTGCAGAAGATGCCGCTCACGGTTTTGTTAGCTCCTCCGTCTGTCTGACCGGCTGCTGTACGAGCTGTGCGGTCCCCGCGGGACTCCTTCACCACTGGCTCCTGCCACGGAGGCAGGGAGCTGCTGCCTGGTGTCACTCCGGCCCGCAGAGCCTCAAGGCAACGCTGCTGCGTGAGCAGGGGGGTGATACGGCCACGTCCGCGTCTGCCGGTGGGAGCCAGCCCTGTGAGCTCCAGGCTCCCGGTGCTGCCCAAGTGCCTTGTGCGGAGCTGCCGGGGCGGGGGCGCGCACCCCCGCGGGCCTGGGGCGGGGGGCGGCGGGGGCGGCTCCGGTCGTTGGTGCTGTAACGGGGAGTGAATAAAGTGACGGCGCTTCGTGAGTCCGCCTCTGCCTCCACCGCGCCCTCGGCCGGTGCCGCCGCGGCGGGGAGCGCCCCCTGTCGCTGGCGGGGGGGGGGCCTCCTGCGGGCGCGGCCCCGCGGGCGGCGCGGTGA
>VUYV01000464.1:232548-438033 GCA_008711295.1 Anarhynchus alexandrinus
GCCGTGCCGCGGGCCGGTGCGCGGCCTGCCCTGCCCTGCCGCGGCGGGGTGACGGCGGGAGCCAACGAGCCCCTCGGGCGGCCGGTCCGACCGGTTGGGCCGCACGATGCCGCAGTCCCGGTCCTGAGGGGTGACAGCGCTGCGTAATGGGCAGTTGCGCGCGTGGCGGCAGAGCTGCCTCTCCCGGGACACGGGTCACGCAGGCGTGCGCGTTCCTTCGAAGCGCTGACAATATTCCTAGCGTTACTGGTGTAGCAGTGCTAAGCCGGCAGCTGGAACGCACCGTGCACGGCAGCAAGAGGATCTTCCCGGCCTCCCCTCTGCTCCTCTGTGCTTGTCCGGTTCCTGTTAAATCCCATCCTCGGGCAGATGCTCCGTAGCCAGGTGAAGGTGGTATCCTGAGGGAATTCTCCCGCGAGCAGACTCGGCTCTTTCTGTTAGCCTCAGTTGGCCTCGTGTGTCCGGGCCACCCCCGGAAGGCTGTAGTGCCATGTGTCTGACCTTTGGCTGCTCCCCGTGCCCCAACAAGTTCCACTTTGGCTAATCATCGGCAGTAATTCTCCCCTTGGGCTAGCTTCCTGCCCCGTAGGGCTGCCCTGTGTGACTGGGGGTGAGATGTGTGTACAGGAGAAGAGGAAATGATTCCTTCCCAGGAATCTGGGTACCTGGCTGGCTCAGTGCTCTTGGATGCCTCTGCAATGAGAGAGATGATAAGATCTTTGTCATGAGGAAGGGGTTTTTGTCACTCCACTGGCTCCTTTCCTGTCCTTGGGACCTGATTGCATCGTCCTGTGCTCTGGGCGTGGTTCTGGAAGAGTCTGCTCAATCTGAGGTGTGGATGGTATTAACATACAGGACAAGTGGCAGCAGGAGTGATTCCCAAGTCCGTGACAGTGCCAGGCAGTAGCTGGAGTGCCACTCTGAGTCTGCTGTGTCTCAGGAGCTGCTCTGAGTGATGTGACCTCAGCCCAACCGCTGCCTTCCAGGTTTCAGGGCCCACTGTCCCTGGCCTCCGGCCACCCTCTCAGAGTTGACATCTCTGAGCTGCGTGACTTGCCTGACTTCGGTTTCTCTTTCCTCTACTAGTGCTGGTGGCATGTGAGTGCCTCGTCTGCCAAGAAGCCAACGCGCTGTTCGAAGAGCTTTCCAGGGACACAGGCTTCATTCGTGTCTGTAACGACCCTTCAGCGTGAGTGGATGCCAGGGGCCTCCAGAATTAAATTTGTTCCAGGCGTCATGCAAGGATCTGCGCTAGTGCCTGTGTCCTCACGGAAAGAACAATAATAGCTCCACATACGGTAGGCTCCTGCAAGTGCCAACTCCCTCGATCTCCTCCAATGCAGGCTCAGGGATGGACTCCACCTTGTCCCTGTGAAGAGACTCTGCATGCTCTCAGCAGCCAGAAGGGGATTCTGCTGCCAGCTTCTTCACAGGCTGCCCCACAGCAGGACTTGCTCAGCGGTGCCTTGGGAGGATATCCGTTCACACAGTTGTGTCACTGCAGTGCCCACTGCACGCCCATGGAGGAACCTGTGTGCGTGTTCCGTCTTCTTTGAGCTCTTCAGCCCATGCTGTCTGAACTCACCTGGGCTCCTGGCAGACTGTTTGCTTGTTTTCCCAACTGCTCTCCCTGATCCTGTTGCGTTCCCTCTCTCACAGAGCCCAAAAAGGATGTGAACTTTGGAATGGGGTCTGTGAGCAGGCTGCGGACTCAGTGCATGTGCGAGACTGTTGCTGAATAACAGGAGGACTGGTTAACCGCTGCGGGCAGCATTTCCGTCTGGCTGCAGGGCACCAGCCTTGCCCGGGCCCTTCACCATGTTCCTCCTGCTCCCCTTTGACAGCCTGGTTGTTAATCTTTTGGGGATTTCCATAACTGTCCTCTTCACTCTGCTTCTGGTTTTCATCATTGTGCCAGCAATTTTTGGAGTCTCCTTTGGCATCCGCAAGGTTTACATGAAGACGCTATTAAAGATTTTTCAGGTAAGTCATGTTTTCAGAATTTTCTGCGTGTTTATAGGGGGCTTGTCAAGCGTGGTCATGCTAGGAAGAGAGGCTTTCACCCCTCAGCACAGCATTGCTGATGACTGGGATGGGAGGTTGGTTTGTTGGTGACACGTGCTGGTGCCAGGTGACCCGTTTGGGTCATCTCAGCCAAATGCCGTTTACTAGACCTCTGTTTGTGGGCTGTTTTTTCCCTGTAATTAATCCAGTAAGTCTTCAGGTAAAGTGGTAGGACAGCGTGGCCCGTGAGTACGCAATAGTACGGTAGGATCTGTAGGTGTGCCGAGAGGAGGTGTGCGCTTGGATGGGTTAATGTCCCAGGCGAGGCAGAGCACTGTTACAGCTCGATGAGGAAAGAAGCCAAAAGGGGTGTAGGGTGTGATGGGGAGGGACAAGGCTGCAGTCAGCTGGATCCTCCTCTCCAGCACGTGTTTGGATGAAGCAAAAGCAGGAGGTAAGGCAGGACTGTCTGCACTGCAAGCCCTGAGGGATCTGTGGCCAGAACCCAGCGCTCTCAACACCCTTCTGTCCTGGAGTGCCGCCTGCTTATCTGCTGAGCCCAGCGGCCATGTCTGGACCTGCAGCCTCTGAGGACAACCAGCAGCCCTTGCTGACCCTTTTGGCACAGGGAGGCCAAGTGGAATTTTCCAACTTGGGGTCATGCTGTTCCCTTGCCTGCCTTTGGCAGACTAATTTTATGGGCTGTCTCACAGCCAACACTTCTCCTTGAAGCAAGTCCCTGGCAAGACCAGAACTTTTGCCAAACTCCTGGTAGATAAAGCCTACACCACCCTACCCTGGCAGCCCGAGCAAAAGGAAAAGGGGTGCCCTGTGCTTGATAGGGAGGGTTTAGGCTCTTTAATGTGGGGTTCAAGCTGCAAAAGGATTTCTGGTACAGCTACTGCTGTTTGAATAGAGCTGGTCTTCCACAGGAGTAGCTCTGTACTGGCTGGCCTGGGAAGGCAGCCCTGGAGCTTGCAATGTTCAGCTCTTTAAATTCCAAGTCCTCCCCAAAGGGTTCTGAATGGGAAGACGCTGGGCTTTGTGAGGTGCTTTGTTAACACAGATGTCTGAAGACCTGACTTCAAATTTACTGACTGAACTGGGGGGAAAAAATTAGTAAGAAGTTTGGTTTATCTGAAATGGAACTTCTCGCCTTGTTTTCAATTTTTTTTCTTTCTTCAATTCACGAACGTTTAATCTCCACACTTATTTTGGTGTTTAATTTTGAAACCATTTTTCTGAAAAGACTCTGAAGTCTGTTTCAGCTTTTATCAAATAACCTTTGCGGTGGGAGAGAGGAGCACTCTGGCACAACTGCTCACAGATTTGGTGGATAATTCGCTCACTGGGTTTGGTCATTCGGAATTGTATTTTTGGGGAGTGTTATTTACCCGAAAGATTTTCCCAGCTCTAGAGGCCAGTGTTGCCAACCCAGCCCAGAGGGGTGGCACTCCAGTCTGGCAGCTTGTGGGACACAGCCAGAGCTGCGGCCCTGCAGTGGCGGCTGCATATCTCTGCCTGGTGCCTCCCAGGTGGGGGTCTGGATTTTCTGCTACTGCAGTCAGGATAGAGATGCACTGGGCTTGCGAGGAGCGCCTTCTTCATAGGCTGCCCAGATCCTGCAGGGTCAGAGCTCCTTTTCTGACTTCTCCTGGGATGGCAGCGTCTAGACAATCATCTGCAATCCTGCAGTTCCTTCTGCTGGCAGAGGAGGCTTCTAGATGAGCCGGACACTTCATATGCAATTAGCATTCCCACATCGCTGCCTCCTGATCTGGCGCTGGCATGGGCTGAGACCGGGATGCCAAGAGTTCCCAGCAGCTTCCCCTTCCTCACAGATCCCTGATGGAACAGCTACCCTGAAGCAATAAGCATGTTGTACACCAGAATCTTGTTCCCCCAGGCCTGTATAATGCAGAAGAGTGTGAGGCTGAGAGGATTACTTGGAGGGCAGGCAGGAAGACTGGCCAGAAATCCAGCCTGCAGTTTTTGGTGGTGTCCTTGAGAATTAGCTGAGAGAGATTTCTGTGGATAACGGGTAGTCTGGGCATGGGATTTGGCAGCCAGCTGCCAGAGAGCTGTCTCAGGGCATTTGCTGCTGCTGTTTTGGACTGACTGGTGAGCTGCAGCAGCTGTTAGCTGGATTGGGGAGGGAAGGATGCCATCCCATCACCAGCCTGATGTTTTTAGCAGCAGCTTGAAAACACAGTCTCTGCTTTGAGCATTTCTTTGAGAATAAATGAGGGTTGAAAAATAGCACCGGTCCCATGCTCAGCTTCCTGCGTGGTGATGTGGACCACCCCAGCAGGATGCTCGGTCCACCCAGCAGCAGTGCGGTGGCAACCACGTGCCAGGTGCAGCAGAGCCTACAAGACACAGAGGCTACAGAAAATCTTGCTGTGCCATCTCACCACTGAGCACTCTTCTTCCCGCTGGCACTCTCTGCTTCCTGCTGGGGCTCTGCTGTGCAGAATGGCACACAAACGTCTGTGCATCGTGGCTGTCCTGTGCCTGTGCTGGTCACCTCCCCATCCGTCCTCTTGTCCCGTTGCAGACAAGTCTCTGCTGTAAAAATGTTCCTCCCGGGCCAGTCTCTGCTTCCACCTCGGTTCAGCTGTGTTCATCACTCTTTCGGTTCTGTACAGACGCCTCTTGCTTTAGTCCCATTTTCACCCCTTAACCATGGCCTTCCCTGGAAGTTGACTGTAAAACAGGGATAGTATGAACTGGAGTTACAGGCCTGGCGAATCTTACTCCTCACGTGTGTCTCTTGCAGTGGGCGACACTGAGAATAGAGCGTGGTGCCAAGGAGAAGAACCATCCGTTATACAAGCCCTACGTCAATGGTAAGATCCTGCCCTGTATGGGTACATATAAAGTTCAAAATTCTTTTTGGGAGATAGGGTAAATGTGGTGTCTCTGAGCAGCTGAGGTTGCTGGGAAGCCTTTTCCATGTAGATGGGTTGGAGGGAGCTATGGAGAGGTCCGTTTCGTGAGGAAGGGGAGGGAAGCACCCAGGGAGGGCATCATTTCTAGATAGTTGGGAGGACTGGTTTATACCTGTCTGGAGTGGAGAAATGAAGGGGGCCCTTGTGGAGGGCGGGCCAGTAAGGGTGCTGGCTCTCAGCCGTCTTTGAGCAGGCAAGTCGCACTTTGCTCAGCGCTGCCTGTGGCATGTTGCAGGTATCATTGCGAAGGAGCCAACATCACTGGAAGAGGAGATCAAGCAGATCCGCCGGAGTGGCAGTGGCAAAGCCCTGGACACCCCTGAGTTTGAGCTCTCAGATATCTTCTATTTCTGCCGCAAAGGCATCGAGACCATCATGGATGATGAAGTGACCAAGAGGTTCTCTGCTGAAGAGCTGGAGTCCTGGAACCTACTCAGCAGGACCAACTACAACTTCCAGTATATCAGCCTGCGCCTCACTGTACTCTGGGGACTGGGTGTGCTCATCCGCTACTGCTTCCTTCTGCCCCTCAGGTGAGTGCCGCTGCGGGAACCTGCCTGCCGAGACGCTGCTGATGGCCTGTTCCCACGGCAGCAAGTGCAGCTGGTCTCCGAGCCCCACGGACCCTGTTCAACATGGTCAGGAGAGACAGGCTGCTTGATGAGTAGGGCCTGTGGCCTGGTTTTGCTAGCGTGTAGCTTCCCTCTTTCTGCAGGATAGCTCTGGCATTTACTGGCATCAGCTTGTTGGTGACTGGTACTACAGTGGTGGGATATTTGCCAAATGGAAGGTGAGTTCCTCTCTGGGGGAAGAGGGGATGGGGAGCCTCCTGTGCAGTTTGAGACCCGATAATCCTGAAGTTTTCCTGCAAGGCCTGTCTGTTCCGCCTGCTGCAGACAAGGCAGGTGGTCCTGGCGTCTGTAGCCCCTCAGGAACAGACACTCTGTAATTTTAAACAAAGGGCCTAGATGTGATCACTAAGCAGGTGGCAGAGCACTGGCTCTGAAAGGAATAAGAAGAGAAAAGAGCAAAGGCCAAAGTTTGGTCCTCATGATTTACGCATCAGTGGTCATAAGCTGATGGCAAAAGCCAGGACAAGACATGTTTCTATGAGAGATGTGAAGTCAGCAGTGCAGCTGAGCGGCACCATTACAGGGGAGATTGTGGAACTGGGGGGTGATGGTCTCTGTCCTGGGCTGCAGGTGTAAGGAGTTCCTGAGCAAGCACGTCCACCTGATGTGTTACCGGATCTGCGTACGTGCGCTGACAGCCATCATCACCTACCATGACCGGTAAGGAGGCACTGTCTGCTGCTGTTCCTTCCTGCTAGCTGCTCCATGCCATGCTTCTTGCAGGCCTCGTGCTTCGTTCCTCTGTCCTCATCTGTACTTTTGTTTTGCATTTAGAGAAAACAGACCCCGAAATGGAGGCATCTGCGTGGCCAATCACACATCTCCCATTGATGTGATCATCCTGGCCAGTGATGGCTACTATGCCATGGTAAGGTCTGCAGCCCAGCCCGAGCTCTGCCTGCCAGGGCCTGGCCGCGCGCGTGGTAGGAGCAGCAAGGGTATTGCATGGCACAAGAGGCTTTTGAGCATGCAGAACTACTTTTCCCTGCATGACATCGCAGGGCATTCTCAGAGCCTGTGCACAGTTTCCCTGTTGCGTGTGGCTTTCCAGCAAGCTTGGCCTGGGGCTCGGAGCACTGGGGGTCTCTAGGGACTGCTTTGCAAGCAGAGCTCTGGGCTTTTCTATCCACGGAAAAGCAAAGCACTTCCCCAGCTGGACCTCCTGCAATGCGGGAAGCACTCGGGGCATGCTATGTCTGTCCTTCCAGCCTGGGACTTTCCCTCTCAGCCTTTCCAGGGCAGGGGTAGAAAGATGAACCTCAAATGGGCTGTGAAGCTCAGGGCTGCCTTGGCCTTTGTGTGTCCCCTGGTCTTGTAACTTGTGTCTTCTTGCCCTGTTCAGGTGGGTCAGATCCACGGAGGGCTCATGGGTGTGATACAGAGAGCCATGGTGAAAGCTTGCCCCCACGTCTGGTTTGAACGCTCTGAGGTCAAAGATCGTCACCTCGTCGCCAAAAGGTGTGATAGTTGTTAGCTGCAGGGGAGGTCTGGAGGCTGGGAGGGGGGCGCTGCCCACTTCCCTTGGGTGAGGACGCTGCCGTGCCTCCTGGGTGTTGGGAGACTGTTCCACTGTTGCTGGCACCCAGATAGTCCCCAGTGAGTGCAGGACAAGGACTGTATGCTGTGTGGATTGCTAATGACAGCTTCTGTGCCCTGTGCTAATGGGTGACACTCTTCTCTTTAGGCTCACAGAGCACGTCCAGGACAAGAGCAAACTGCCTATTCTTATCTTCCCAGAAGGTGAGTTGTGGAGCAAGGCCAGACAGGCACCTGGTGGAGAGGCCACATTGGGACAGCACCACATCTCTGCTCCTTCCCTTCTTACGCAGCCAAGGGGCTTGAGACCCTTCACTGAGACAAAGGGGACGTTGCATCTTTAGAGCTGACTGAACCCAGAATGTGGAAGTCAGATATATGGTGTCCCAGTGACACCTCCTGTGCGCACAGAGAGCAGGGTTTGGAGCGAGTGTCAGGGGGCAGATGCTGGGTGCCTGTGGCCTCATCCTTAGGTGTGTAGCTTGGACTTCTGAACTGACTTGCAAAGGGAAGTTGAGAAGATTGTGCTTGCCTCTTACAGGAACCTGCATCAACAACACATCTGTGATGATGTTCAAAAAGGGGAGCTTTGAAATTGGAGCCACGGTTTACCCTGTAGCCATCAAGGTATGAGAAGGCAAACATTATTCCAGCACAAGGAGTTCTCTGCGTGAGAGCTTAGTCTTGGCAGCCCAGTCTTGGCACTGCTGGGCCAACAGCCTGGTCTGAGGGCATGGGGAAGCTGAGGTCACTCTGCGTGATGTTCTGGGAGGGCTGGCCTGTAGCTGGGCTTGGGGTGGAACTTGGAGTCTCAGGGAGGGTGCAACCACTGCCTGGCTTTTATGAGCTCTTCTGCTTCTGTAGTATGACCCGCAGTTTGGAGATGCCTTCTGGAACAGCAGCAAGTATGGCATGGTAACCTACCTCCTTAGGATGATGACCAGCTGGGCCATTGTCTGCAGTGTCTGGTACTTGCCCCCAATGACCAGGCAGGTAAGTCAGGTGAACCTGGCCTGTCCGATCTGCTGCCTGTGTGGCCCTTTGCTCCTGCTGAACAGTGTTGTTTTGCCACAGCCTGAAGAGGATGCTGTCCAGTTTGCCAATCGAGTGAAGTCAGCCATTGCCAGGCAGGGGGGCCTCGTGGATCTGCTCTGGTGAGTCCAGGCGGGCTTTTCTCTTCCTGGTGCCCGGGTTCCTTGTTCTGGGTCCTGGTATGTGCTTGTGTGGTGTAGAGCAAAGTTTGTGTCTTGTGATGGGCAGAGTTGGCCTATGGAAAAATGGAGATACATCTTGCCTGTGACCTCCAAAACTGCTCTTCTGTAGCAGGGACCAAAGTCTCCTTGCTTCTGCTGTGTGTGTTGGGCACCAGGGCTTCATTCTGTGATTCCAGCTTGAACAGAGGTGCCCTGATTCTGACTCGATGCTGCTCAGCAAAGTGGGTTGAGCTTGGGAGCTTCCTTTTTCAGGCACTGAGATCTTCAGAGCCTGGGAGGCAGGGGGACTCTACAGGCAGTCTACTGTTAGTGGTATCAGAGCAGCTCAGACTTCTGACAGAGCTGCCGTGTTGAGCAGTGCGGGGCCATGGGTGCAGCTCCTGGCAGAGCAAGGTGTGAAAGTAACTCCGCGTGGGGACAGTTGGTATGCGGTGTGCCCTGGCAACATACAGTACGGGTGTAGCTGTCTGGCTGTTGTGGGAGCTCTGACCTGCTCTGAGCAACCCCAGCTGCAGGTTCAGACAGTGCACACCTGCAGCTTCTCTGATGATGTGACTCTTTCCCCAGGGATGGAGGACTGAAGAGAGAGAAAGTGAAAGACACATTCAAAGAGGAGCAACAGAAACTCTACAGCAAAATGATTGTAGGCAACCATGAAGACCGGAGCCGCTCCTGAGCCCTCTGCCTCCAGCACTGTTACTGGGCCTGGCCAGAGCCCTCTGCCTCCAGCACGAGCCGGGGCTTGTCTGGAGCAGCTCCGAATCCTTGGACTCTGGCTACTCCAGAGCTGCTTGGACTTGTTCCTTCATCCTCTGGCCGTTGTTTCCCGGAGGCACTGTTACTGCCTAGAGTCTTCAGGCCCTGAGCAGCCCTTGGCAAAGATGCCTTCTTGTTACTGTTACGGTGAAGCCCCTTGCAGGGGCAATATTAAATGAAACACTTATGGTGTCATATGCTTCCGTATGGTGTTTACAGGCCCAGGGGGAGGACTGGTGCGTTGATGTGCATGTGTGTCAGTCACAAGTCTCCCACGGCACAGAAACTGGTGAGCTGCACTGAAATTAGCTGCCTTGACAACCAAGGGAGTCTTCATGAGCCTGTGCCTCTCACGTCTGCAGCATAAACCTCTTAGGAGCAGTATGTGGTCTCTCTGGCCATTTCCAGCTTTATTTCCAGAAGGAGAAACCTTTCCTTTTCCTTTCACCATGCCCCTGTCATAGCCTGACCCAGACCTTCTCCAGCATCTGAGTAACAGCCTTTTTGCTGGGGTTCCTCAGGTGGTGAGGATCATCCCCCTTGGAGACCTCCCTCTGTCCTGCAGGCTGCCAGGCGGTTGTCGCTGGTGTGACATGTGGGGCTTTTGAGGAATCCATATGTGCTATGGTGGGAGCCTGGGGGAAGGAAGGAGAGTCTTGAGACTCCATGGCTGAGTAGGAGATCCCCGTTCAAACGTCTCCTGAGGGCAACGGTGGGATCTGGTCTTGTTATGCACCAACACGCACATCTATAATCTCAGCTCGTTGCAAGGAAACGGAAATCTTGTGCTGGAAGTGGTACCCCTTTCCCTTTCAGTTCTGCAAGTATTATTCAGTAAAACAATTTGCATTTGAGCATTCATCCCATGTACTTTCCAATTTTCCTTATGTTCCTACAAACTTTAGCACTTTAATTGGATCCTCTGCCTGTTCTTGTAAGCAAATGCTGTTTCACTGCTTCCTGCAGAAGCAGTTTGCGGTTGCATTTACTAGAACGCCGGAGGAGGCAACACTTAAGTGACTCCTTTGTGCCCGAAGTGGTGTTTGTTGGGGGAGGGTGTCTGCTACCCCCCAGGTCAGGGCAGCTCTTCTGTGTATGTGTCCTTAAATTTGAATTCCCTGCTCTAGCTACCAACATGGATTCAAGGTAATTTACTGCCTGCTTGGTTTTACTTGGGTAAAACACCGTTATATCAAGAGAGACAGAGAAAAGAAAGCAACAGAGAGAGAGAGTCCAGAAACTCCCCTGACATTTCCCAAGGGACACGATGCCCAATCTCTCACTTATGTTACGCGGTTCTGTGCAGCCTCCCTGCTTCGTGTTGCCACTGGCTCCAAAACCCTTCTTTTGAGTCAGTCAGGTTGTCTCTACCTGCACACAGACCATGTGTGGGCAGGGTAAGCGCAACTTGCCCTCATAGTTGAGGAACCCTATTTTGCAGTGTGCTATTTTCCACCTACCCCAGGACCATCAGCTTGTGCTCAAATAAATTGACCTTCCCAGTACAATACCTGAGAGGGGACAGTCTTCCTTACTCATAGTGATGTAAAGCTGCACTTGATAGCATAGGATCTGTTAACATACAGTTATGGGAAATATTTCTATACCGAATTGATTTACCTTTGCTTCTTGTAGTGACCAAAAGATGATCCTTTAAAAATATACACGCAGGGACACATTATCTACACAAACACAGTGTTCCGTTATCAGTGATCTGTTAACATGATCACCATCAACATCCGGCCTCACCACGAGAACCCGGGCTGTTCTGGTTTGGTGATGGGGACACCCTCACCGGCCTCATGCTTTTCACTGTTACCCCAATTTTGTATTCTCTTCTGCCAAACCTCAGCGATGGCAATTGATCTGGGGGGGGTGAAGCAGCAAAGCCTGGTATCTTTTCCTGTCCACCTAAGATAACAAAACGAAAGCAGCTGAAGCCAAGCAGATGATAGTTAACAGCAGCTACAGGGTTGTAGTGTATTGCTTACGCTCACCCCTACAAAAAGCAACTGCTCCTTAGTAATAGATACCAGTTACCCAGGCTGGGATCCCTGCTTCATTAGGAGTTTGTTATGGCATTGAGTCTATTCACCAGCATTTTGGTTTACTTGTTTTACCCAGCTTATTAACTACAGCTCTTAACACCAGTTCACCAATCCTCCATCTGTGTCTTAACTGATGGGGCTGTTGCTTTGCTACTTAAAAAGAAAAAGGAAAGAAAAGCACAACCCTTATCTCCTTAGCAGTTGTTACAGAGTTTTTGACCATCACCTTTAAGTTGTATAAGAAATGCTGTGGGTATAGCATATGCCTTACAGGTGTTAACCTGTAGTGTGGTTAAGCTTCAGTCCCCGAGCAGGTGTGTGTTACCCTGTGGTACTTGTCTCTACCATTTAATCATGTTTTACGAGCTGTGTTTGCTCCATTCCTGCTTGAGTCACACACTTGCCCAAAAAGCTGCTGCTGACTGCCCTGGCAGCCCCTGGCCGGGGGCAATGGCCTGGTGCAGCCCCGGCTTTGCCGCTCGGCCACAAGGCTTGCAAAGCTTTTCCTGTGCTGGGGGGGGCCGTTTGGACTCTCTCCCCTGCACCGTGCCGTGGTCTGGCCAGTTCTGGAGGGTGCCCCGGCCCCAAGGAGCCGTGGGGTGCTGGGCTGGCCGGGTCCTCTGCGCACCCCTTCCCCGTGCACTGAGCTGCAGCCGGGACACAGCCCTGAGCTGGGGACAGGGGCATCGCCGCCCGCCTGCGCAGGGTCCCTGGGCTCTGCTTGGCCGTTCCTCAGCCAGCAGACGCCCCCAGCACTCACCCACACCCTCCCCGTCCTCCAGGGCTGTGCCCCCAGCACGCTCATCCCCGGGGGGGGAGGGTGGGTACGGGCATTGCCATACTCTGGTGCCTGCGGCAGCACCCCCGGGCGCTCAGATCTGGACGCAGGTGCCCACAGGTCTTCTGCTCGTGGTTTGCTGCCCCGGCCATTGTCACAAATGCCGTGGTGATGTGCAGGAGTGCTCCCCTGCCTGCCCACCTCCCCGGCTCCGCGGGACCTCCAATGGCCCTGCCGTGCTCAGGGACCATCGCCGGCAGCCCTGCTGCCGCTGGGATGCTCCACAGCAGGCAGTGAGCTGGCTGGACAGGTTAGGAGGCACACATCCATCTTTCCTCGCTCCCCCTCCCATGCCCCCAGTCAATATGTCTCTCTCCGATGGGAAAGTTAATAAATTTAGCTCTAGATTAAAAGTATCGATCATTTCATTTGTAAGCAATAAATAACCGGGGGGAGCGCTGGGCGGCCCGTGGGGTAGGGGCTGCTGGCTCCGGCTGCAGCAGCCATGCAGCCCGCTGGGGCCGGGGGCCCTCATATGCATTCTGCCCGGATGCTGGCATTGATTTGCTATTAGTCTCCACGCACCACCCAGTAGCACATCATTCCCGGAGCCGCTATTAATGGCCTTTTGATAAATAATCACTTGTAAGTCAATAAATTTTTATTAAACAGTGTGGCGCTTTGATTTATGAAAATCCGACGGGGTTTGTCTGGGAGAAAAGGGATGCAGAATTGAAGCAGAGCTGCTATCCATCTGCCTGCCAGGCCGCCCTGCCTGCGCTCGCACCCACACGCCCCCGCAGCAGTCGGCCCCAAGATCGGCCGCACTCGGCAGAGCCTGGGCAGAATGCCCCAGGGCTGTCCGGCCCCGGCCACAGGGCAAAGGCGGGTCTGGGGAGGGCAGAGCTGGTGCTCATCGTATGCCAGGCTGCGGTCCAGACCCCCGCGCTGGCGGCAAGGTGCAAGCAGCAAGTGGCCAGTGCCGTCTGCGTGGGAAGGGGGACAGCGGGAGTGGCGGTGGGCAGGAGAGGAGGGTGGTCCTGGCCACAGCCCCGGCGCCCTGCACAGAGCAGCACTGCACGGAGGTCCCGTCCGGCTGCGGGGATGCACGGGGCAGCCAGGCTGCGGCTGCGATTTGTCACTCTCCCTGGCTGCAGCAGGCCCTTTGCCACCTGCTTTATTTGTCTCCCAGTCCTGACGTGGCATCAGACAGGTGTTAAACTACTTAATCACTTTAAAATTGTTTTAATTTTCTGTTTTGTATTGATCTCCACAGCACCAATTAATCAGCTCACTGGACCAGGCAGTTAGTACATTAAAAATTGTCAGCCACGCTGGGCAGCTTAGAAAATGTCAAAAAAATATCCCGACAGCAGCCCCGCACTTCTCCCGCCGTGCGGAGCCTGCTCCTGCTGAGCACCGGCTCTGCCCATGGATGGTGACGTGGCTCTCCCAGCCCTGCCGCAGGTCGGGGCGTGTGGGGCACGCAGCCTCCGTCCCAGCCCTGGGCGCCGCGCTGCCCATGGGACCTGACCTCCCACATCCTTGCGAAGGGTCCGCCACCCACTGGCAGTTGTCCCATCGAGGCAGCAGAGGGGCTGCATGGCTGAGGGGAAAGCGTGAAGAGCCCCATGCTCGCTGCAGGGGGCTGGACAGGGACCTATGGGGGGAGATCAGTCTTCCCTAAGCCCTGGGAAAGTGCTGCCGAGCGATCAGGGCACCTTCAAAGTCCCCCCCAGCCCAGCACATGGCAGAAAGTGACAGATTGGAGAGGACTTGAAGCCAAATGTGGGTCTTAGGGCCCAGGCAGACGGGTTGCACAGTGATGGTCTGCAGACCCCCACCACAAGGCTGGTGCTCGGGTTTGCTGCAAAGCACCAGTCCTTTGGGGGCTTTGGCCATCTCCAGGGGTGGACTTGGCCACCAGCCTGTCCCCGGATGCTGTCTGCAGCCGCAGGGGAGGGCAGCTTGGGTTGCAGCCCCCAGCACCTCCTCCGTGCCAGTGCCACGCTGCTAAATCAGTATATGATGGGCCGGCAGCACCTTATCTCCTATCGATTTCCTCCCAGGACGCGGCCGGCCTGTTTGCTCACACCTGGCTGGCACTTAGTTGGCTCTCAGCTGAACAACTGCCAAGCTTGCCAGGCCCCCGGCACTGTGCCTGCGCCTGCCGGAGTCCCTTCGGCATCCTGAGCGGCTGGGGACAGACGGCCCTGTGCAGCACCCACCCTTGGCACGCAAGGGCTGAGCCATGGGGAGCCAGAGCAGGGGCTGTGCAGCCCCATGTGCACACACGTGTGCGTGCGCGCAGCCCCCGCCGCTCCGCGGTGCAGCACGGAGAGGAGGGAGGCCCACCAGGTTGGCAGCAAACACACCGGGGCTATTGCCGCCACATCAATCCTGCAGCCCCGACAGGTGAATGGGCTCTCACTCACACCGTTAAGATAAATGATATTTATTTGCTGCTAATAGGTTCCAACAAGAGGCCCCAATGAGTGACTTTTGAACCAGCAGCTCTCGCTGCCGGTGCACGCCCAAACCGGGGAAAACCCTGGGAAACGTCCCCAGGGCTGCCCCGTTCCCGTGGGCTCTTCCTGCCCCACACACAGCACCACAGCCACGGCCCCTTCCCCCGCCTGGCACACAGACCCTGCCCCATCCGTGCTCTCCCAGCCCCCTCTCCGGCCCAGCCTCACGGGGGCACCTGGGACCGCGCGCCCGCGAAGCAAGCGCTGGGACTCGGCTGGGACCTTTATTTCATCAATGCCGACAGCTCTGCCGCGCCTGACGCTGCCCACACGTGCTGCTGCCAGCCCTGCGAGCCATGATCCCTGGGCAGGAGCCACCAGGAGGGGGGTGGCAGCCGCCCCATCCCCACAGCCGGGCATCCGCTGGGGGTCACCCCCTGGCAGGAAGCAGGCGGCCAGGTCAGGTGCCCCATGGCCCAGAGGGGTGGGCTGTGCCGGTGCTCAGCCGCTGTGCGTGCCCAAGCCCAGCACCGAGAAGGCTGCACGGTGCTTCCTCAGCAGCAGCCGGATCTTCTCGTCATCCGAGTCGGGGTCCAGGGGCTTGTTGTACTCGTCGTCCTCAGTCTCAGAGGCCGCCCGCTCTCCACCAGAGCCCCCCGCCCGCTGCGAGGACGAGGAGGGCTCCAGGGCGCTCTTCTTCCTCCATTTGGTCCGTCGGTTCTGGAACCAGACCTGCCGCCCCACGGGACTGGCTCGGTTAGCAGCCACCACGCCACGCGCCCCATGCCACACGGGGACCCACACTCACCTTCACCTGGGACTCGGTCATGCCAAGGGAATAGGCCAGCCGCGCTCTCTCCGGACCTGCCAGGTACTTGGTCTGCTCAAATGTCTTCTCCAGAGCGAAGATCTGGTGCCCCGTGAAGGTTGGGCGCGTGTGTTTCTTCTTATGGATGGTGTCGGCCAGGTGAACCGGGGCTGTGGGAGACGAGGAGGGATGCGGGTGAGCACCCAGGCTGTCTGCAGTGCACGGCTCTGGGCAGCTCTTCCCTCCCGGAACACAACACCAGCACAGCCGCCAGCCCTCAGTGCCCACAGAGTCTCTCCGCGCTGGCCCCATCCAAATTAAAGCCATATTCTGGGTTCGAGGTTTCAGCCCCATCCCAGGAGGGCTGAGCTGCCCTCTGTGCAGGCCCCACAGAGCCCAGCCATGCACCTCCTGCTCCGGGACAGCGCTAATTTGTTGTGCTGAGAGGGGGAAGGGTCATTAGCAGCAGTGCATGACCCCAGAGCCATGCAGCGCCGGCAACATCGTGCCCCACACCTTGCAGGACGCATGATGGGAAGGCAGGCAGAGCTGGTGGGCTCGTAGCCATGCCGGGAGTGAAGGGCTGCGCTGCCCGACCTGTCTGCTCCAAGAGCATCACCTGGAGAGGGGAGAAGGGGACCGTGGCTGCCAGCTCTGAGCAGCTCAGCCCAGACCCTGGCCCAGAGCCTCCCCAGGGCTCCCCATGGGACAGCAGGTGCACCCATCCCACCCACCCTCTGGCACAGCAGCAACATGCTCTGCAATCCCCCTGCCAGCTCTCCACCAGGCAGGCACCGCTGCCAGCCCAGGGCCAGCCATCCTGCCCGTCTCTGCCCCGTGCTGGGCCGGGCACCAACCCCAGTGAGGCTGCGGAGGGACGGGGGATCTCCAGGGCAGTGGACTCTACCTGTCCTCGCCAGCTGTTGCTTCCCTCGGGGTGAAGCAAAGAGTTAATCTGCCATTGGAGCTGCCCCTGCTCTTGAGCCGAAACCTCTGCGGCAGGTTGAGGTCTGGCAGCTCTGGCGCCAGGGCCATTCCCACCCTCCTGGGGCAGCGCGCCGGGTGACCAGCCATGCTTTGGGCAGGGTGGTGGAGAATACACAGCCCGGGCAGCTGCCCCACGTCCCTGCTCCGGTGCCGATGGGTCGGGGCTCTGCAGGGCACCCACCGCCTGTGGCATCCACCCACCACCCAACCGCCCTGGCCCCACGGTACTTACGGCCGCTGCACTGCCGGCCGCCCCGCCAGTCCGGGGCCGCCTCTGCCCAGCAGCTCCGGCCCCGCGGCAGGTACTCGCCACCAGCCTTGGGGAGGGCCCCCACCTGCGGCCCGTAATAGACGCCCGGGGAGCTCAGTCCATTAAATCCACCCGTGTGAGGGTAGCCAGGGAGGAGGCTGCTGTTCGGCGTCGCCGCGGGCCGGCTGAGGATGTCGGAGATGCCATGGGGGGTGCCAGCGGCCAGCTGGGCGCCAAGCCCGGGGGGGCCCAGCTTGTAGAAGGAGCTCTGCACTGAGTACTGGCAGACGGGCGTCTTGGCCTCCGGGAAGGGGCCCAGCGAGGGGCTGTTGAGCAGGAAGGTGCCCGGCAGGTTGGCGTCCATGGCTGCGGCGTCGAGGCGGCCCTCAGAGCCCGGCTCCCCAGGGGCACGACGGCCGGCCCATCCCCACTGGCCCGGGGGCTACTGGGCCCTGGCACCCACCCCGGCCGGTGGGCACCTGGGTGGCCCTGGGAGGCTGTCAGGCTGGCCGGGGGGCTGCGTCCTGGGCGGGCGGGCGGCCACAGGCAGGGCCAGGGCGGGCGGCCCCCGCTGACCTCGCCGAGGTGGCTCCAGCACCGGACCCCAACTTGGGCTTGGGGAGAGCCAACATTTCTCTGATAAAGATGAGGCGCATTAGAATACCGGGCCCCCATTGGCCGGGCGGCGGCAGGTGGCGCTCCCATTGGCCGGCCCTCCGCGGCCTCGGCCGCCATTGGCTGCGCCGCGGGGCCAGCCCGGGATTGGCCCGGCCCAGACAAATTGCGCTTTGAACGCTGGCGGCGGGGGGACGCGGCGGGCGCTGGACAGCGCCGCGCGGGGCGGGGCCCCGGGGCNGGCTGTCGGCCCCCCGCCGCTGCCCCCCGCCCGCCCGGCAGAGGGGACACCCCCCTCCACGGCCACGCACCCCCGAGCCTCAGCCCTCCCCGTGCCCTCGGAAAAGCAGAGATGAGACAGGGTCTGTGTTGGTTTCTTTATTAATCCATAGTCTGATAGCTGGTGTACAGGGAATGATCTATACATCAGGGCTAAGACAGGGAGATTCAAAAGGCTTGTTTCCATAACAATTAAAAAACGGAAATAAAAGTAATTTTTAAAATCTCTAAAAAGCTTCTAGTGTGCAGACTGCAGCATTCTCTAGGCTCAATGTCGGGTGCAGCCTCCCCCTACCAGCCCTACGAGCAATCCGAGCGCAAAGCAATGTCACTGCAGGTGCCTGGCACGGTTGCAGCACAGCACATTCCCTACGGCGTATACAAGGCCAAAGCACAGGACCCAGACACAACTCTACGGTGATGCTACGGAGTCAGCTGTCGCAGCGGGTCTAGGGAGGTTATTGTACACAGCATGGGCGATGGATGGAGAGTCTGTGCCTATATGGCTCAACTTTGGGGTGGGGAAGGGGTTGCTTTGCTCTCCAAGGCTAAGCTGGGTCATTTGCTTCGCTGCAGCCAGGCTTCTGCCCGGCCGCAGGGGAGCCAGGGGCTTTCCCGGCAGATGCACACCCACTGCAAGACAGGGCTGCCGTGCCAGGGCTGCCAGCCTGAAGCTGGAGGTGGGCTCATTCTGCCCATGGCCACGGAGATCAAACTCAGGCCCTGCAAAACAGGTCCATGGCCACCTCCAGGGGAAAGAGCAGGGGGTCCCCACACCACTGTGCTACAAAGACCTGGCCCCCATGTTGGTTCAGTAAAGGACAGAGCTGGGGACATGGGATCTACTGCTGCTACCTGCCTCTGGCCCTCCTGGCGTCAAGTCCTGCACACCTCGGAGCCGCCTGGGCAGCTCTGCCCATCGCTGCTCTCCCGCTGGAGCAGCCGGCCCGGGGCTGCCCCAGCCCCAGGGTGACTGCCTGGGCCAGGCTGCTGCAGGGCGTTTCACCTGGCCACAGTGCAGCCACCGGGGAAGCAGCCGCCCGTGGCTCTGGGGTTGGTCCTGGGAGGGTCAGCACCCACGGGGTCAACCGGTAATGCTCATTTGTGCCCTTGGAGGGAAGCCAGGGGACCCTGCAAAGCCCTTACATGGGGTGCGTACCGCAGGGCTGCTGGCTCCTGCCAGCTCCTGGCTCATCTCCTGAGCAGATATTGTGCTGAGTAGAGCTAGGCACAGCCCCGCATGTGGCACAAGCAGCCCCTGCTCTGTCTCGCTACCCATCGTCCCTGGGCATCGAGCACCTCAGTGCAAGCCTACAGCTTCACCCCAGCTGCATCTAACACAGCCCGGGGCTTGCACCACAGACAGGCCCATGGGACTGCACCCGTGGGCCCCTCTCTTCAGGCCAGGAAGGGACCAGGCTCAGCTGGAGGGGCACAGGGCAGGGACAGTCTGCTGCCCTTTTACTCCTATAGCCTCCCAGCTCCGTTCACCAGAGCTGCTCATGTACTCCAAAGGTTTTGCCCGTCCTGCAGCCTGAAGAGGTATTTGGGAGCAGAGCTGTTAGTGCTTTGTACATACTGCTAGAGTGTCCCTAGGGGTTTGCATAGTATTTATTGGTTCATATACACAAGGCTGATTGCTGTACAGTTTACACTTCCAACACAAGCAACGAGCTCAGTGCTCAGCCCAGAGCCCTGCCCTGGCGGGAGACGCTGTGCGTGCTGGGGAGAGGGAGGGCAGCCCCGCGCCAGCCCCTCTGCCCAGGGCAGCTGTGCTCCCTGCAGCCCTCACCTCGCACACCCCCTGGCAACTGCGGCCCTCCCCACAACCCAACACTCACTGAGAGGGATGAGAAACGAGTCCAGCGGAGGCAGCACGGGCGATGGGGGGTCGAGCCCCTCTCCTTCCACGGTGAGCAGTGCCGTGCTGCCCCAGCTTCCCTCTTGCAGCTGGAGCAGGGGCGTGGGGATGCATTTAGACACGCAAACGCGCGAGGGTGCAGTCTCCTTCCCTCTCATTTTCTGCCAGTCCAGCTCTTGTCTCCCAGAGGAGCTGAGAGGATGCCCCTGGTGCATGCTGCTGTTGCTGGGCTCCTGGCAGCAGCGGGGCAGGGACGGAGGCCCCTCCGTCAGTTTTAAGTACTGTAGCTCATGCGTCTTGCAGTCAGTCAGTCATGCGGATAGGACGGTAAGTATGTCTCATACAGAAATCATGCCATTAGCCTATAGAAACATGTACAGCCAGCCCTGCTCCCCTCCACTCTCTGCTTTCCTCTCCTCTCTTCTCAGGTATGTGTCAGAACGTGGGTGGAGTTCAGTGGTTTGGTGTTGAGGTGAGATCCTGGAGAGACACAGAAACAGAGATGGGGTTACCAGACATTCACAGTGGCCAGGAGAAAGGGTGGGGGCAGCCTGGTACATGCAGTCCCAGACCCTTCTGCACCCTGTGCTTGTCCCACATGCACCCATCCTGCCCAGCTACCACAAGACAAGTTTTGGGGGTGTCAGAGAGACAGTGACAGAGCATCAATAAGAGCCCTGCCTGGAACCAGCAGTAACGGCATGGATGTTATTGGTGGTGCTGTCCCAGCTGCAGAGAGCAGCAATGAGCGGGACCTGAGCAGCACCAAAGGCAACGCGGCACTGAGACGGAGCTGGGAGGGCTGCTGTAGGCTCTGGGATAGAGGCAGCCAGCCCTGAGTCCCCAGCCTCAACTAGGGTTACTGACTGCACCTCACCCTCACAGCAGCAGGTAAGACCCCATGCACTCCTAATGCACGCCCTGGGCCAATTCAGCACGCTACGGAAAACAGCAAGAGCAAGCAGCAGGAGCACTGCCCCTGAAAGAGGCAGACCCAGGGACTGTCTGGGGAGTAGGTGCGAGGACACGGTCTGCACGAACGTGTGTCCACAAGCACAAGCCTCTTGACTGTGATGCACCCACAGAGAGCCCACTAACACAGTGGAGAGAGGAGGGAGACGGAGGATGGACGGAGACACAGCCATGCACGTCCAGCGGAGGCCAGAGGACCCCTGCTTGGCACCCTCCTCCTGGGCTCAGGCAGTGCCTGGCAGCTGGGGAGTATGCGTGCAGCACCTTCCCCCAAGCACTGCCCTGCCAGCCCAGCAGCGAGCACGCAGAGAACAGCGATGCAGCTGGGTCCAAGTGTGCTGTGCCAAGCACCCTGCCTGGAGCCTGGACTTGTCCCACCCAACAGGGAAGGCAGGGGGAGCAGGGCACGCACAAGACTTGAGGGATGATCCAGTGCTCACACTGGGGCTCAGTGGCAGAAATGTCCTGGGTCAAAGACAGCTCCCCTGTCCTCAGCCCCTACAAGCAGCAGCTTCCTGCACCCCACCGCTCTAGCATCCCTGGTGTCCGCCAGCAGCATCCTGCCGTGGCCTGCACCCCATTCCTGGCCACAGGAGCTTCAGCAGACCTCACTGCCGCCCTCTCGTGCCACAACTAGTGGCTGGCAGTGGCAGTCGATTGCACCTCCCTGCAGGAGAGCTGCGAGCAGCGGCACAGGCCATCGCCCAGCAGAGCTGACACCTCATCTGTCTCATGGGCCTGCCGGTGCCCGGCTGCACCCTGTGGGAAGGGGAGGCAGGGGCACCAGGCTCCAAAGGGCTGGTCTCACCTGCCACAAGGCTGCACAACTGTGGATGAAGGGGACAGCCCCGCTCAGACCCCACACAAATGCTATCCATTCCCTGGAGCAGTTTTGGGCAAAGCTCATCCCTCTGCTGTAGCCCGGCATAAACAGGAGTAGTGACCCCGTGGCCCTGTCAGTGGGAACCATCACCCGGAGTACCCAGGATGCGGTGACCCCAGTAGCAGCCCCCTGTGGCCGTAGCGGGGTGCTGAGCACAGAGGCTGACACAGCGCCAGCAGCTAGCTGGAGCATCACTGCGGAACAGGGCACCCCGTGCCCATTGCGCCCAGGCCCTCAGCCCGGGGCTGGGTCAGCAGCAGGGGCACGCCGCCACCCACCCTCCGCACTTTGCTGCAGCACTGCAACCCCTCTCTGCAGGCCAAGAGCCGGGAACAGCCCTGTCACACTTTCCCCAGGAGGATGGGCATGACCGGCAGCTCAGTGCAGGCAGCAGCACGGGGAGCTGGGATAGAAGGAAGAGCAAAGGTGGGGTTACCTCAAAAGAGGCCATTTGAGGGGTCACTGCTTCCCCCTTTTCAGGCTCGCTCGTTTCACTATCTGAGCCCCCATCCTGCCCCCGGAGACCTCCAGTTTCGGGACACGCATTCGCACCTCCTCCTGAGGAAGCCGCAGGGGCAGGAAGCAGGACATCACCCAGGTGAACAGACAGACATACAGAAGAGGACAGGAGAGGGAAAAGCAGAGTCAGTTGGCAGAAGACACCGAGCGAGAAGATTGGTGCAGTGGGCAAGAGCTGCCCCTGGAAGCTTTAGAGGGGGAACAGGAGAGGAGAACAGGGCAGAGGAAAGGATAGAGGGTAGCGGAGCCCCAGAGCCTGCGAGTCCTGCAAAGGCGGTGCTGGCCCTGGGCAGGGTGCCCGCCAGGCAGGGCTGTAAGCCACACCTTACCTTGGCCCCAAGACCGTCCCGGTGCAGGATGGAGTATTTCATGAAGTGATCGTCCTCAGCCTCCAGGTCTTGGGGCTCCTGCAGGGAGCCCTCCAGAATCAGCTCCTCCTGCTCCTGCCTGTCATCCGTGTCACCAGGGCCCAGCTGACGCACCACCTTCCGGATGACCTGTGGAGACGCGCAGAGCTGGGCATCACAGCTAGCCCCCAGGCACCATGCCTCCCTCCTCGCCCAGCACTGCACACGGTGTGCAGCCTCTGTCCCATGCGCGGGGCCTGGCCAGAGAAGTGCTGTGACCGTAACCGAAGACAGCGGGACACGAGTGCCTTGCATGGGCCCCCGGGCTGCAGGGAGGAGCAGGGCAGCCAGGCAAAGGGAGAGGAGAAAGGCTGTGGCGTACCCCTGCCCACACCATGCCCTTGATCACTCACCTTCTTGGTGATGATATTGCCTTGATCATCTGTGAACTGCTCCTCAGTCACCTGCTCTCCAGGGAGATGGAGTACTTCGTTGCCCTGCAGTGACAGGAGGGACAGCAGGGCATTTCAGGTGGGTGAGGGGAGCCCCTCTGCAGGCAGAACAGTACACCCCAAGCCTCTGTCTCCCACCCTGCCCCATCCTTTTACTGCTCTCCTCCGCATCTGCCCCAGGGCTGGTCTCTCAGCTCCCTGCTCATTACCTTCACAAGGACGCGCCGGCGGACAACCCTGGCGGAAAGAACCTCCTCGTCGTCCGCCAGCCCCTGGCTCTCCCCGAGCTCCTTGTCCAGCTCGCGGTGGGCGTGTTTGAGCAGGAAGCGGACAGAGCCCCTGACGATGTGCATGACGTTCTGGCAGCTGACCAGGAAGAAGGCCAGCAGCACCAGGGCGATCAGCAACTGGGCCAGGAAAGCCCACATCCCGCCGCAGCACGCGCAGCTGCGCGTGTGCCCCGCGGGTCCGAGCCCGCTGCTCAGAGCCCCACCATGCTATCTGCCTGGGACGGGCAAAGCCCCCGGGGCAGGAGCAGCCCTGCGGGTCCGCAGCCTGCCCGGCACGGTGCCCCAGCTCTGCGGGCGGACTGCGGTAACTGTAACCCTAGCTGCCGCAGCTCAGCTGGCTGTGGGCGGCGAGAAGGGAGCAGGCAGGTGGGGCGTCCTTTGCGCTCACAGCTGTCAAAGTCACGGGGACTGGACTGAGACAGCACCACCCATCCCCAGCCAGGCGGTAAATGGGACAGCCCTGTCCCCCTTCTCCGTCAGCTCCACATCAACCTCTCTTGCTGGCTGTGGTGGGAGGGCAGCATGCAGTCCTCTGTCACAGGACAAATGAAGCCCTGAGCAGGAGCCAGGGGATTAGGGTGTCACTGGAATCACACATGAGTCGGGGCACACGCACTGCACAGCTGAACAACCACCTCTGAGTGTGGCCACGCTGCCGGGACAGCTGTGCATGCCCTGGCCGGGGAAAGGTTCTTGCCCTCACCTTGTACCTGCCGGCTCCGTGTGGCCATGGCAGGATGCCCACCACCCAGCCTGGCCCCCAGACCAGCTCTATTTGTGGCTCTGGCAGGCTGTTGGGCCAGCGGCCAGGGCACATACTCAATAAGGGAGCAGGCAGGGAGGCCAGCTGGGTTATAAAAGGAGAGCAAGGGCTGAGGTATCAAGCACAGCAGGCTATTCTGGGCTGAGAGGCACCCCCAGGGGCAGAGGGCAGGAAGCGTGCCAGGAGAGTTGTGCCTCAGCTAGCACCCGGTCCGCCCGGCTGGCCCTGTGGCAGGCTCAGGAAAGGGCTGTCCATAGGGTCTCTGCCTCCTGCGGGGCCGGGTCCCCCTGCTCTCACCCTCACCTGGCCAAAGAAGCGGCTGTCTGCCTCCTCCTGCCAGCCGCCCGTGGGGTGCTGGGGCTGCCAGTCGCTGTCCTCTGCGGAGCTGACCCGCATCAGCTCCACAGCTGGCACCAGGACCTGCTCTTGCTCCTGGCCCTGTGCCCCGGAGGCCGTGGTGTGCATCGGGAGCAGCCTTCGGGTGACCCCCTCCTGCCAGGAGCCCTCTGTCAGGTCCTGTAGGCAGGAGATAAAGGAGCCTTCTGCATTCCAGTCCCTCAGCCTGGGCACCGGAGAGGGACAGGGACAGGGAGAGAGAGACAGAGAGAGAGAGGCAGTCAGCTTTGCCATGGAGTGCTGCACCCTGAGCACCAGCCTACCTCCGGCACACACACCGGCGCAGCCTGCACCCCGCCAGGCGCTGGGCTCCCCAGCTCACGGCGCTGCTGGGCGCCCAGCACAAGCAGCACAAAATGCAGATGCACAAAGGGCACAGGCCTCCTCCCTGCCACGCTCCCTGCCCACCCACAGCCGCGCAGCTCAAGGCAACGCTGCTTAGCATCGCTGGGCTCTGCCAGGGACTTCATGGTACCCCTGGGAACGCAGGAGGACACAGCCCAGGCTGAGATGACTCTGGTAAGTACAACCTACATGCAGGGCATGGCTGTCTGCCTGGGTCCCTGCCAGGTGCTCTGCAAGGACCCCCCCAGAGCATCTCCAGAGGGGTGCAAGGCACACGGCCCAAGCCACTGCTCTGTCTGCCAGGGATGCCCAGGCTCCAGAGCTGGAAACCAGCAGAGAAGCAAGCAAAGCTGGGAGATCATTGCAGCTGGCCCAGCACAGGGCAATAGCTGGCGAAGCAGTTCTGCTCCCCTCCCACGGCCACCCTGGCACCCCCGGCCGCAGTACCTGTCTGTGCTCTTCTCCACGATGTGGCTAACGGTAGGTGATGCTGTGATCCTGGCTTGCACCTTCTGCTGAACTGAAACAAAAGAGACTTCACTCTCCAGGTCCTGCTCCCCGGTCCCTGGCTGGCGATCACCGGCTGGCATCTTCCCCTCTGGCCTCTGCCCCTCCTCCTGCTCTAGAAGGTCAATCAGGCCATTCATGGCATCTGAGTCCACTGTGTCATCCTCAACCAGGTCCATAGAGCCCATGTGGTCCGGGCCATGCGCATCTGCTAGAAGCTGCCCTGGGAACCGGCCTTCGCTTGTGGCGTCCGAGTCCTCGGCCTTGCTGCACTCCAGAGAGGAGTCCTCAGCAGTCACCAGCGAGGGGGTGAGTCCCGAGGACCACACCTGCATGTCGGACATCTCCATCAGGGCGTCCTGCTCGGTGGCAGCCATGGGGATAGCATCCATGATGGCCACCTCATTCCAGTACTGGTCGGCACGCAGCGGGGATGGCAGCGTGTAATGCAGGGAGGCGGGGGACAGCAGCTCGTCCTGCAGCGAAGCGTAACCTATATGGGCAGACAGAGGCGACATCTCCAGCAGCCATCTCACGCACGCACAAGCACAGCAAGGCAAGAAGGGAAACAGCCTCCAGGAGGGTGCCTGCCCCATGGACAGCAATGGTCATGCCACAGCCCCAGTGGCTGGGCTGAGCGGGGCTGCGCTCACAGCAGCTGCTGCCTTTGCACGGTCCCTGCTGGTGCTGCCATGCCTCCCTTCAAGCCCTGGGGCTGCCCGCTCCCTGCGGGGAGGACTGGCCTGGGGTCCACATGGTGCCCCATCCACGCTGCAGGACACAGTGCCCTCTTTGCTACCCTGCTCCATCAGGTCCCAGATCCCTGCCCACAGTCCCCATCCAGCGTCAGCGGGCTGACGGTCAGCCTGGAGTGCAAGTGGCCAAGCCTGGCAGGCACTGACTCCCAAAGTCAACCCCTCTCCGCAGCACAGAGGAGCAGGCTGGAAGTAGTACCATGAGCAGGGAAGGATGGCCCTGGTACATCATGCAATCTCACGACCCTGCAAGATGCAGCCAGAGCCCTACAACCCTGTTGGTGTCCCCAGGGCTACAAGCAGTTGTCATGTCCTCCTCACCCAGGGCCATGTGCACAGCCCAGGCACACCGACATGGACTACAGCCAAGCCAGGCACTACCACCACCCAGATGGCTTTGTTCAGCCTTTTTCAGCTCTGAGCCACTAGCCCCTTTTCTAGCCTGGAGATCAGCAGAGAACCCATTCTGCTCCCCAGGCAGCCAGGGATCACTAGCCACAGCCACGGCATGGGGGACAGCTGGCACCTCAGTACAGGAAAGGCACCGCTCCCCTGTGCAGGTGCCTGGCCGGGGGCAAGCAGTGCAGGGCCAGCGAGGGAAGGAGCGCAGGCAGTGCAGGAGGAGAAGGCCTGGGGTGGCCGCCTGCAAGCACGACAGCCATGAGAGGGGTGGTCCCTGGTGACATGCAGTTGCTGGAGCAGGACGAGGCTCCTGGAGGGCTCAGCTGAGGTGGAGACAGTGGAGACAGGCAGTGGAGGAAGATGAGAGAAGGAGAGGCCAGGATGAGCTCAGAGAAGAGAGGTGGCAAGAAGTGACCCACAGGAGTGCCCGCACCTGACGGCGCTAGGTGGCATGTTTGAGAGAGCAGAACAAGGGAGAGACAGAGAGGGAGAGAGCGATGAGCCAGAGCTGCTCGGGCAGCACCACAGTGCAGGACTGCAGCAGCACACAGCCCTGTCCCTGTCCCTGCCTGGTGTGCTGGCTCCCCGATGGCACACGCTGCAGCTGGCCCGGGCTGTGACCCCGCACCCAGGCACGCTCTGCCTGGCGCCGCAGCCGGACAGCCAGGACCCTGTGAGCTCCCCGGCCACCGCGCAGCTCGCACAGCCAGAGGCACCTCTCACTGGCACATCAGGATAAGGAACGTGTGTCCACCCCACCTGGAGAGCTTCTGAGAAGGCAGTATGGCAGGGCCAAGCTTCCTGCAGCATATGCCCCAGTGAAGAAGGGGCTGCGGTCTGTCGGCAGCACCTTGGGCCCACTGAGCTCCCAGCAGGCCATCGGCACAACCTGAGCAGGCAAGATATCAGCCCCGATCTGCCTGCACGGACTCTGCCCCCAGGGCCCTCCTGCAGTCCCTGCCAAAAGCCAGGACTCACCATTCATCTGGGATGGCGAGAGGGAGTAGTCTCTGTCTGCGTAGCGCCAGCTGCCCTTCAGGCTGCGGCTCTGCCGGCCGGAGCCCTCCAGCGTGTTGATAATCTCGCTGCGGTCGATGTTCCTCAGCGCTGTGTACAGACTCTCGACTGCAGGGGGAAGCCAGTGTCAGCAAAGTGGTCACTGGGGGACCACAGCCATGCCCCAGGCACCCTCCAGGCAGGCAGGTGTGCATGAACTGGTGGTGTAAAGCCAGCCAGGGACCCCTGAGCACGCACACCCCTCTGCGCAGTCAGCCCTGCCATCTCCATGCCTGTAACAGGGTACCGCAGATACTCACTCTTGACACTCTTGCCCTCGCGGCTGACCCAGAGGTTGAGTAAGGCTATGCTCTGCTCCAGGAGGGAGTTGGGGTTCTCCACACGTATCCTGTTGATGTCATCCACCCCAAACTGCAGCTCACGAGCCAGCTCTGAAGGAGACACCACATCTCAGCATCACATCCCCCAGTGCCCACCAACAGCTCCCAAGCCAAAAAGGCTCGGGATGTCACGAAGGGTTCAGCCAGACCTGGCATGGAGTCCCCCACGCCACATACAACTGAACTTGGCAGAACATGCAGGAGCTGGGACGGGGCAGAGGTTGAAGCACCTCTGCCCAGGCTGGCTGTGACCAGCATAGCAGTGTCTCGCGCTCAGGAGAAGCACGAGTACTGCTGCTGGGTGCGTGGCTGCCACGACAGGGCTGGGCCTCCACAAACAGCAGCAATATGTACAACTGGGAACAAAACCTGAGCCTGGCATGTGTGCGTGTGCATGCAAATGCATGCACAGCTGTAAGAAGGTTCACTTCAGTGCCACGGTACGCTCACAGTTTAGCAGAGGGGCTGGGAGGCAGGGCCAGCCTGCCGGAAGAGATAGTGCGGGCTGCGTGCACACCAACTGCACCAGCACCCGGCTCCCTGCACGGTGTGAAGCATTGTCACTCCACCCCGCAGCATTTTTCCAGCCTTCCTCAGCGTCAGCTTTCCGAGGAGTGCTGTGCATCCTCAGAGTTGTTCACTGTGGACTCACCAGCCCAGCTGAGGCCCAGCTGTTCTGCTATGTCGACCATCTTCTGGTCTGCCTTGTCCGTGCTGCTCAGAGAGCCTGGAGGAAAAGAGGGAGTCACAGTTTCAGCTGCGTGGGGCCCTGCACCAGGGTGGTGAGGGGAAAGGAGTGCTGGCTGTGGAGGTCTCGCGGCCCCGTTGGCACAGCACTGGGCTTGAATGGTCCCAGCAGGCTGCATACCGAAACTGGTCTCGCTTAGGATGCTGTATCGCTCCCGCAGAGACAATGGCGTCAGTGTCCTCCTCCGCTCCTCACTGCCACTTCCCTGTGAGAGTGGGGACAAACCAAAGGGTCACCACTTGAAAAGAGTGCGGCAGCTCTGCCCTGGGACTACTGCTTCTCCTGCAGCCCCAGAGCGGTATGGCATCGCCATGCGGAGCAGCTGAGGAAGAAAAGGTGACAGTGAGGGCTGCCTCCTGCATCTGGGGGAGGGACGGGACCCCGCTGCCCCCTCCCAGAGGTGCCAGAGACCCAGCACTGACCTTAGTGCAGGGTGGTATGCTGATGTTCAGGTGGCAGAGCACATGCTGGAGGTCCTCGTACTTCATGGCTTTTCGCAAGAAAGACAGGGAGCCGCTGGCTTCCCGGCTGCTGTCCCGAACCTGAGCAGCGGGAGCCAGGTTAGGGTGGCCTGGCACAGGGCAGGCAGGGGGCCCAGCCGCAGCCCAGCCCTGCACCCTGCCACTACCTTGATGGGGATGGCAAGACGATTCTCCCGGAAGGACTGGAAGAGGAAGGTGCGGGGCTGAGTGGCCTTCTTGACAGGCACCAGATTCCCTGAGAGCTCAACGTGCAAAGGCATCCCCTCCGCCACCTGGCAGGGAGCAGAAGGCAGGATCAGACCCCGCACAGCACTGCTTCCCCAGCCCCTGGACAGGGACACCCCAACTTTCCTCCCCGGGCCAGGGCCAGGGCCCTCCACTGGTCTCAGTCTCTCCCGGCTTGGGCAGCCCTCTCCCTGCTGCCCCCCAGGCAAGCTGCTGGGGACAAACCTCAATGTCCCTGCTGCGCGCCACCTCAGTGAAGTTTTCATGCTGCTCTAAAGTCTTGTCAATCTTGTCATCGGTCATGCAGTAGCAGCGCAGCCGGCCTTCCCGTGAATCATTCATCTTGGCAAACACCACGAATTTGGCCATGTAAGGCACGGCCGTCAGCTCCTTGTACAGCATGGTGGCAAAGTGCACGGCCTCGGCAGTGCGCGGGCAGTCGGCCAGCCAGAACCTGCGGGAGGGCTGTGTCGGGGCTCTGCCGGGCAGGTTCCCTGGTGGCACCGGGAGAGCTGCCCCCCGCCGCAATGCACACAGGGGCAGGAGGGTCCTCCCGGCCCAGGCTGCACCCCAAGAGGGCCCGAGGAGCAGCAGACATCCCCAGATGAGCACATGCTCACCCAGGTCTCACCTGGCAGACACGTTGGTGGTAAAGTTAGCACACTCATTTTCATAGACTAGTTTCGTGGTGCCTGTTATGTCTTCCCACTGGGCTTGGTCTGTCCCTCCTGCAGCAGAAAGCAAGGGTGAGCAGGCTGCCTTTCCACACACCCGGAGTCTGCATCCCCCAGGCATTTGCTCTCTCCACCGCCATGACCTGTCCTTAGCTCCCCAGAGCTGCATCCCACTGAGGTGGCCCAGCCCGTCCCCAGCGGAGACCACGCTCGCTGGCGTGGCAGGGTCAGCAGTCTCACCGATCACACTGCAGAGCAGGCGCAGGCTGGTGGTGTCACCCTCGCCGCTGTCTCGGGGATTGTCCTTCCAGGATGGTGGCAGTGGGATGCGGAGGCCGATGGGGCGGTGGAACTTCCTCCGGCGTGGCTCCACTGTGACGATGGGGCTGAAGGTCGCCTGGTTCCCCAGCAGCTTAGTCACCAACTCATCGGGCACGGGCTGTGCCTGTGGGCAGCAAAACCATGGGCATCAGGGCCGGTTTCCCCCACACTGGGGCACAGCCCGGACCTGCTGCCCACCCCTGCCTGCCCTGTAGACCTATTGCCCATCACTGCCGGCAGGAGCCCAGCTGGGCCCAGGCCAGGCTCTGCGGGGCTCACCTGCAGGGCCAGCCTCACTCGCTTGGTGACGGCAGCGTCCGGGAAGGTGGCCTGTACCATGGACACCAGTGTGCTTTTCAAACACCCTCCCTCGGGGCCGATCAGATCACAGTCCTGGCAAATCCGGGACATGACCACGAAGTAGAGAGGGAAGTCAGTGGTGATGATGCGGCAGACCCTCTTCTTCTCCAGCTCCTCCAGGCTCTCCAGCTCTGCAAGGGCAGTACAGCCATCAGCGCTCACACACCAAGCCTGAGGCTGTTACCCACCACCCCCTCCGAGCAACACCGACCACGCCACGCTCAGCCCTGTCCCACCACCCAGGGCAGCCGCAGCCCTGCCCGCGGGGAGCTGCACGGTGCCGAGCCCCCGCCTGCCTGCCACGCTTACCCTCATCCATGCCATTGAGCAGCTGGTCCATGTAGCTCTCCTCGTAGCGGTTGCGGTGCTCCTTCCAGACAGAGCCATTCTCGCTGCGCAACACCACCAGCTCGCGGTCTCCACGCCCATACGAGGCAAAGTGTGGGATCTCCACAATGACGGGGCTGCAGACAGCAGAGGAAGGGTGCTTGCACCCACGTGCTGCTGCAGGGACACGCAGGCAGCATGGTGGCCCTGTGTAGAGCGCCTGCCCATGCTGTACAGCCGCCAGAGGAGGAAGGCAGGACTGCTCACACCCCTCTCTCTGGGACACGGGGCTCTGTGCCCAGCAGGACCATGTTGGTAAAGGCTTTTGCTATCACAGCACAGCCACTGCTCCATTATGCTGGAATGACCCACCCCAGAAACCTGCTGCGCCTGGATGGAGGCAAGATGTCTCCTGCACCAGAGCCCCCAGAAGCAGGGATGGGCAAAGGTCTTGACACAGCTAGCAGAGACTCCAGAGGAGCCCAGACCTGAGGGACAGCCATGGTTCTGGCAGCCCCATCCGCTCTGTTCCCAGCTGTGCTCACCTGAGGAACTGGGCGCCGGCGGGCCCCAGGGCAATGATCCGGCTGGCCAGACCCTCCTCCTCAGCCAGCGGTGGGGGTGCAGGCAGCTTTTGGGGCTTCACCAGGCGGCAGGTGATGCGGGTCGGCGCTGCGCAGGCGCGGGGTGGGATGACCACGCGCAGTCCATGGTGCCGACTGCCCCGCATGGAGCCGCCACGGGCGTCCACCATGAAGCTGACCAAGAACCTGGAGCAGGCAGAGGCATGGGCAGGTGGGCACCTTGCAGCTGGCTCATGCATAGAGTGTGCACGTGCCACACGGGCTGGGCACTCACCCTGTGTGCACGGGGCTGGCTACTGGGCTGATGTTATCCGATGTCTCGGTGGCGGGGCTGCTGGGGATCAGTGAGTCCTCATCGAACTCCTTGGAGGGCTGTGTAAGGCAGGGAAGAGCCACCATGGACACAGGGTCCTATTTGGGGGTGCTGAGCCTGCCCACTCCTCCACAGTCTCACAACATTCCCTGGGCAACCCCATACCACCAGGTCCATCCCCACCACCCACCCCACATTTTGGCTCTGTGGTGATGAGGGGGGGCTCCCCCTGGCAGGGGATGCCTCGGGGGGCCATGGCAGGCTGTGTCTCATGCTCACCTCCTGCGGGGACACCGAGGGCGCATGCAGCAGGCTGACTTGCTCAGCTTCTGTCTCCACAGGTCCTACCTGCTCAGTCTCCTCTGCTCTGGTCACCACAGTCTCAGGTGGGACGCAGGGGACCTGCAGGACAGCTGGAGACTCCACCCTGGCAGAAGAGGACAGTGACAGCCACTGAAGTGGCAGGGCTGGCCCCCTCAGTCCCCAGCCACCCCCAGGGAATCCTGGGACCACTGGATGAAGGCAAACTCGGCAGCAGACCCATGTCCCGGTACAGGAACACCACCGACTATCTTTGCCTGCCATGCTAGCCGGCACGGGCTCGGCAGTCCACTCCTTGTCCCTGCCCCGCTGGCACCCCAGCCCAGCACCAGGCTGGCCCTGTGCCCCGTACCTGCTCCCTCCCCACCATCCAGTGCCTCTTACGTTTGTTCCAGTGTCGTCGTGGTCACAAACTCCAGCATCTCCCTCTTGCCCTCCTGGTCCCTGGGCTTTGGTGCGATCAGCTCCTCCTCTGAAACCGAGATCCGGCTCAGCACGTAGAGAGGCAGAAGGACAAGGGAGCACAGACGGCCAGCCCTTGCCCCCTCCCCTCCTCAGGGCTGGAGCCAGGGCCCACCTCTGCCCCCACTGCTGACCACACACATTCGTCCCCAGGCCTCAGCCAGCCACGGGGCGGCTGTGCCCTCTGCCACATGGGGTCTGCTGGCAGCGGCAAGGCCGGTGCTGCCAGTCAGTGGGACTGGAGTTGTGATAGCTGTCAGGAGCTTTGGCTGCTAGCCGACCCCTTTCCCACAGCACCAAGCACAGAGCGGAGCCTGCCAGGGACACCCTGCCAGGGACACCCTGCCGGGGACACCCTGCCGTCGGATGCTGGGGACAGGTCTGCAGACGGGGGAAGAATGCCCTAACGCTGCCGAGTGCGTCTGTGCACCCTTCCTTGGAGGCACAAGCCCATCCAGCGCTGCCCGCTGGCCCAATTAACACTTGCTAAGGGGTTCAACAGGGTTCGGCTCTCGCCAGTGCCCTAAGGCGGGGGAGTCCACCACCTCTCACAGCAGGGAGAGCGCCCCAGTGATGGGGAGGGGACTGCAGCAGCACGGAGACCCTCGAGCACTCAGATTCATCCCTGCCCTCGCCAGGATGGCACAGGGCGGTTGTGGCGGGGCACCAGTTTGTCACAGAACTGGGCTCTTCTGCCTACTGGGGACAGGGCCGGGGGCCGACAGGGAGCCAGAGCTCCCCCACAATACGGGGACGGCCCCGTTCATGCAGTCACACCACAGCAAGCAGCACGGACACGGATGGGCAGGGCGGGATGGCAGGGCCTGCGCTGCACGGCAGCAGCCCAGCAGCAAGGCTCAGCAGATGGATGTGGCGTGCGGATGGTTAGTGGCCATGGGGTGAAATGGGCCATTGAGCTGGGGCAGGGGGACACATTTCATACCCATTACTGTGACATGAGCAGTGCCTGCAAAGTAAGAAGAGGCAAAGGTGAGGTCTTGGCGGGCACGAGCAGGAGCAGACCAGCTGCAGCCGGGCTGGGAGCTGGAACCACCCCGTGGGGCAGGGCACGGTGGGAGGCTCTGCGTGCCCGAGGGCTCTCTGCACACTGTCCCTGAGGCACAGGACCATGCAGAGGTTCAGGTATATCCCTCCTGCACAGCGCAGGAAAGCAACCGAGCCAGGAGGTGCCACCCCAAGAGTCTGGTGGGCTCCCCTCGACCTCTCTGCAAGACCACTGTGGGGCCACAGAGCCCCCCACCCGGCCGGCAGGAGTACCAGTGCCCACCCCCGGGGCTGCTGCCTGCCGCTCTGGCCCAGCCGGCAGCTCTGGGATGGTGTGACCCAGCTCTGGTGCCTCACCTTCATCCTCCGACACGTCCAGAATCTCGTCTACAGTCTCCGGGAAGCTCATGCGGTGCTTGTCACCCACTGACTGCGGGAGCAGAGCAGAGTCAGAGGAGGTCAGCCCTTTGCTGTGCAGCCCCCCATGGCCCCCTCCTCACACCGGGGCTCGGCTGCACCCGGGCAGCCTCTGCTGCGAGCGAGGCCACAGCTGCTGCACTCAGCGGACCTTCGCCCGGCTGCTCCCAGCCCCAGCCCTCCTCCACAGGGTCCTGGTCCCCATCCCCAGGGGCTCACCGGGATGTCGGTTTCCTCTGTGACGATCTTGAGCACGTCTGTGACGGAAATGTAGCCAAGCCGCTTTGCGATGGCCAGGGGAGTAGTGCCGTTCTGTGCAGGGAGGAAGGACTGGGTCAGCAGCAGCCATGGGGAAGCCAGGGCAGGCGCCCAAGCTTGCCATGGGGCAAAGAGGTGCGGGCAAGGGCCGTACTCACTGTGCTGATCTCGTTGGGAGAGGCACCATGCTTCAGCAGCAGTGTCACCACGTCCGTGTGTCCCTGCTGTGCCGCTTGGTGCAGAGGGGTGTAACCCAGCTGCGGGGGAGGACAGAGGGTGCTGCCATCAGTTCTGGGAGTCTGCTGCCCCAGAAATGCCCCTGGGCCTAACACCGTGCTTCATGCCTGGAGCACGAGGGCAGCTCCCTCCTTCCCGGGGTAAGCAAAGGGCTCTGCAGGACCCAGCACTTGCCCAAGGCTGTAGCTAGACACAGGCTTCCAGCCATGGAGACAGGAGGGCTTGGAGTAATGTGGGGGGATGAAAGGGGAAGCGGGGAGGGAGGCTAAGCCTTCCACAGCAACCTGCATGCTGTTGCCCAGGGCAGAAGGGTCCTTGGAGCACAGAACATCTCCATACCTTAGTCTTGGCATTGACATCAGCCTGGTGCTGCAGCAAAAACTTCACCAGCTTGATGTTCCCATAGTGGCTGGCCACATGCAGCGGGGTGTAGCCCATCTGAAAGAGGACATCAAGTCTCAGGCTGCCCTCAGCGGTGCTTCCTCTCCTTCTGGCATGGGTATGCTTATGCCATGAGCAAGCCCGCATAGATGAACGATGGGGCACATGTGTGGGTGCTGCCTGAGAGCCCAGGGCCAGTATAGAGGCCACACCGCAGACCATGCCATGTTGTGCCCAGGGGTACAGGGGTGACCTGTGGGAGCAGGCAAGAATCATCCCTCCAGGAAGGTGGGAGGAAGAGGAGGAAGAGTCCCCAAGACACAGACAAGATGGTCTGTAAGAGGGGAGACTCTTGCACAAAGAAAAAGAAAAGCAATGCTCCTCCTGGAGTAGGTCTAGAGGTAGTTCCCCCACATGTTTTTCACCACAGCCATGGTCAATGCACTACTTTACCCTGGTTGTTGCGTCCACTGTGACTCCGTGTTTCACCAGAACATCAGCAACCAGCACATGCCCCTCTTGGGCCACAAGATGGAGAGGAGTCAGGCCACTCTGCAAACAGAGGAGGGCTCAGCACAGTGGCAATACCATCACCGCAGCTCTACCGGCAGAGACCCTAAGTCAGGTCTCCAACCTGACAAACTGACCGGCACTGCGCTGTTGGCCGGTGCACTGCTGCCGGAATACAGGGAGGCACTGGGGCCTGGACTGCCACCCCGTCTGCTACTCCCTGCTGGAGCGCTCGCTTCCAGCCTGGCAGGATGCACTGGGGCAACTTACCTTATTGCCCAGGTCACCGTTGGCTTGTTTGGAGAAAAGCAGTGCCACCATGTCTGCGTGCCCCTCCTGGGACGCCAGGTGTAGGGGGGTGACTCCCTGCACAGACTCCGCGTTCGCAGAAGCCCCGTACTGCAGCAAGCTGCTGGCCACCTCCATCTGGTTCTGCTTGGCAGCAATGTGCAGGGGGGTGTACCCATTCTGCGGGGAGAGAGGCTCACTGCAGTGCTCAGCCCCGCCGAGCAGACCAGCAGGGACAGAAGGTGCCCCTTTGCCTCTCCAGGCCAGTCCTGTCCTTCACAGTCACTTCCAGAGCTCGGGGATGCAGTCTCACACCCAAACCCTCTCCCTGACAGCAACTAGCCCCGAGGCTGAGGCCAAATCCCACTCCTCCAGCCGAGACAGGGGTTTCAAAGACCACCCGCTTCAGGTTCGACAGGTATCGGCTGTCCTGGAGTTTTCCACACATTAATTTCTACAGCAGTACTCAGCCACCCGGAGCTGTGAGAGCCCGGGGGAGACAGACCCCCTCGAGAACGTGTCTGGCTGAGGTGTGGAGCAAAACTCGCGATAAGCAGGATTAGTATTCATGCAGAGACTGCAGGGCCCTGAGCACTGCCTTTGTCGCTGCGCTGCAGGAGCAAAGCAGCTGGCAGACACCCTCTGCCCGGCGTGACGCGCGGGCTGTCAGTGACGCAGACACACCGGGGATTGGAGCCGGCACTGGCTGCTCCCGATGCCTGCGCAGCGAGTGTGCTGGCAGCCCACACAAGGGGAGAAGGGACAGCTAGGTGGGGAGGGCCACCAGCGGCCACCAGCAGCCACCTGTCCGTGCAGAGGGTGCAGCTTCTGCAAACAACATGGGAACCAAGGCTGCTGCTCTACGCTCTGGGGGGATGTTCCCCACGCTCAGGCAGAGTGGAGAGGCTCTCACGAGCTCGTGGGTTTTCTGACTCACTGCTTCCCAGCGGCGTGCAAACATTCATGTGTGGTTTCCCAAACTGCCAGACCACAGCGCTGTTCAGCAGGGCTTGCCATGGAAACACATCCGCAAGCAACAGCCACAACGCTGCCAGCATGGGCCATCCCTGGCACAGCCTGTCTGCTGGGACAGGATGACCGCCCGGCATCCCTGCCTGCCCCACGCGCTGGAGCAAAGGACAGGCAGGTGTGAGCAGCCGGCATGGAGAGCGGCTGGTGGTGACCCATCCCTTGTGCACTCCCGAGTGTCAGGGTTGAGGGCCAATGCTGGCCCCAGGCTGGCATGCACTGGACATGTCCCCACACCCCCAGGGACACCCAGTCCAGCCTTACCCAGGCTGAGCTGTGCGGGGAGCTCCCCTTGGGAAGCAGCAGCTTGACGATCTCCAGGTTGTTGTGGTGCACCGCCACGTGCAGCGGGGTCAGGCCATTCTGGGGAGAGGGAAAGGGTACATACAGGTGAGACAGAGCCTCTCCCCATACCACACCACTCCTCCCACTGCCACAGGAGCAGCACTCACCTTCCCCGCTGCATTGGGGTGAGCGTCACGCGCCAGCAGCAGCTCCGCCACATCCACCTTCCCGTACTTGGCTGCAACGTGGAGAGGGGTAAATCCTTTCTGAGGAGAAAGGCAGCCCATCACAGGGTGCACAGGGATGAGGAGCAGAGCACTGGCGCACGTGCAGGAGGGGATGCTGCGGCACAGGAGGAGGCTGCCCCTCCTGTGACAGGAACACTGAGCTGCCAGCCTGCCCGGCCTTGGCCCAGACGGGTCATGCCTTCAGTGGCAGTGGCCACGGCAGCCTACCTTGGTCATGCAGGTCTGCGAGGCCCCCTTCTCCAGCAGCGCCAGGGCCGTGTCCACATGCCCCTCTCTGGCAGTGATGTGCAGGGGCGTGTGTCCCGCTGTTGTGGCCAGGTTGGGGTTGGCGTTGTTCTCCAGCAGGAGTTTGACCATGCCGGTGTGGCCGATGCGTGAAGCACAGTGCAGAGGAGTCTGGTCATCCTGCGAGGGAGGCAGAGAAGCTGTTTTGGCAGACCTGGACTAGTCCCTTGCTTGCCACGCCAAAGGGACCGTGGCTATGCTTCTGCTGTTGCACAGCCCCTGGCAGGACAGCCTCTGGGCAGGTGAGAGTGAAGAAACCAGCACCAGCTGTTCCCAGAGCTGGACTATCACACAGGTTCTCTGTACTTACCTTGGCCTTGGCGTTGGCTTTGGCTTTGTTCTGCAGCAGGTACTTTGCCACATCCGTGTGCCCGGCTCTGGCTGCCATGTGTAGGGGTGTCTCCACTTTCTGCACCAAGGACAGCATAAAGCGGTGAGGCCATAGGAGGGGATATGCCTTCCTGCAGCCTTTCCTCTGGTCTAAGCACAGGAGAGCAGTGCCCACAACCTTTCCTGGCCCCTACCAGTTCCTCCTGCCAGCATAAAGTGGGGGGCACCAAGGATTGCTCAGGAGAGCAGAGAGCGCAGGACTCGGGCAATCCCCACCTCCTGCTGGACCCCGCCATGCTGAGTTCCCACAGCCCCGGCCAGGGTGGGACTCACCACATTGGACACATTCGGAGAGGCTCCACGCTGCAGCAGGGTCTTGACAATGGGCAGATGCCCCATGAAGGCGGCCACATGCAGGGGGGTCAGGCCAGACTGTGGAGAGAAAAGGGCCAGGAACCAAGATGGGGGCTGACAGCCTCAGCAACATCTCTTCCTGCTCCTTCCTCCCCCTCCCTGGGGCACGCTCCAGCAGAGGCAAACTCTGGGTCCCCAGCCTGTCCCCAGCGCCCTGGCAGGAGAGCTGAGGGGAATGTGGAGAGCTGCTGCCTCCCCTGCAGTCCCCCTGCCCTGCAAGGAGCAGGCTGTGGGGAGATGCTGCCAGGCTCAACAGGTCCTGAGCTGCACAAAGCTCTACGCCACAATGAAGAAGGTGCCTGGGGACCAGCAGAGGCAGCAGGGCCATCATCTCCTGCAGCACTGCTGGCTCCGCACAGGCAGCAGCAGGAGAGCTGGGGCTGGGCTGCAGCCTACCTACCTCTGTGACAGCGTCGATGGAGGCACCTGTCTTCAGCAGCAGCTCCATCACCCGGATATGGTTCTTCTTGCAGGCGATATGGAGGGGTGTGAAGCCATTCTGCAGACACACAGATGAGTGGTCATTTGCGAGAACACTCTCCCTCTCCCTCGCCACAGCCCTGCCTGCCCCTCCTCACTCACCAGGGCTCGGGAGTTGGGCTTGGCCCCCTTCTCCACCAGCAGCTTGGCCACCCGGTGGTGCCCACAGTGCGCAGCCACGTGCAGCGGTGTTAGGTGGTCCAGGGTGATGTCGTCGATCTCGGCGCTGTACTGCAGAAGCAGGCGCACGCAGTCCAGGTGGTCGCCCTGCGCTGCCATGTGGATCGGCGACAAGCCGTTCTGTGACCGCAGAGGGGGGCCTCAGGGCTGAGCCAGGAGAGGGACCACGCATCCCACCCAGCCCCTGCCTCGCTCCCCTGGCCACAGCTCTGGGGCAGAAGAGATGGCATGCTCCCCAGGGTGCTACCAGAGAGGAGCCCCGAAATCCCTCGCCGAGGCTTACAGCTGAGCAGAGGGCAGGGCCTGAAGAGCTGCTGCCATGGGGCAGGCTGTCCCCAGGCCATCCCCTCTCAGGACTGGTCCCCTTGAAGCATGCAGCCCTCAGGCAAAGGGCTCCAGCTGGGGCCAAGGAGGAAGTCAGGAAGCTCCTTGCCCCTTGGCAGGCCAAAAACTCAGCCCCAGCCCAGCCACGGGTGGCATTCAGCAACTGTGCACAGCTCTGGGACCTGGCACCAAGCACAACCCCACAGAGGGCCATGGGTACCTTGGTTTTGGCTTGAATGGGAGCCCCGTGGTCCAGCAGGATCTCTGCAATTCGCACATGTCCATTGCGAGCTGCACAGTGGAGAGGGGTCAGCTCATCCTGGGGAGACAGAAGGGTTCAAGGGCTCATCATGGGCAAGGAAGGGCAGGGGTCCCCTCTGGTAGGAGAGTAACAGGGACTCTGGACTTTTTTTTTTTTGCAAAATAAGGCAAAACTGAGCCTGCCCTCAGCCCCCAGGGCACACCCACTGTAGCCATGCAGCCTCCCCTCACCTCTACACGCACCAGCGAAAAACCTGGTCCACCCCCTTAGTGCACCAGGGACCTTCCCTCACGCACCCAGCAAGGTGTTCAAAGCACTGGGCAGAGCAGCACGGCAGTGCTCCCTGGACACAAGGAGCTTGGGGAGGGAGCTGACACGAGTACTTGTGGGTGATTCAGAAGTCTCACCTTGGTCCTTGTCTCTATCTGGGCCCCGCGGTCCAGCAGCAGCCGCACCATGATGATGTTGCCCCGGCGGGAGGCTATGTGCAGGGGAGTGATCCCATTCTGACAGAAGGAACGGCAGTCTGTTAGAGGGAGCAACCCCTTCTCTTTCCCCTGCGGGGCTGCAAGGAGCCATGGGGCTAACAAAGGGCAGAGAAGAGCTAAATCCCTGCCCAGGGACGGCGCAGGGGAGCAGCTTGTTTTACAGGGCTGGGAGAGAGGGTGCAGCTAAAGGCTGTGGACAGAAGCTGCACAGAGCTCACAAGAAAGCACCAGCTCGCGGATTTGGCTGCACCCACGGAACTGGAAGAGGCACGCCAACTGCAGGGGCTTTATAGCCCTGCAGCGACAGCACCGGCTTTCCCTCAGCCTGGGCACAAGGTCTCAAGAGCTTCCAGGGATGCATGGCTGCATCCAGCAGATGGGAGACATAGTAGAAAAAGCCCACGCTGGCTATTAATGGCAACTCCCTAGACATGCATCGGTGTGCTGTCTTCTGCATGGCTCCTACATGGAAAGGAGGCACAGCATCCTCCGCTGGTGCTGCAGTCCCAGCAGCCTTCCCACTTGGCACTCACCTGGGGTGTGAAGTTGACACTGGCTCCACGGTTCAGCAGTAATTGGGCCACACTGAGGTTCTCGTAGTGGGCTGCAATGTGCAAGGGGGTAAATCCAGTCTAGGAGAAAGAAGGAGGGATCAGGCCAGCCAGACACATGCTCCCTGCTGAAAGGATGGATAAATACAGCATACCAAGCTGCTGTTCTCCCTGGGGATGTGGGAAAGCTCCCAGAGACAGGATGGGAAAGCCACACACCTTGGAGAGGACATCAGCATTGGGGTCATTCTGCAGCAGCACGGCAGCTGTGCGAGTGTCATCATTGCGGGCTGCAATGTGCAGGGCAGGCAGGCGGACCTTACCCTTTGTCCCATAGTTGATAAGGTGAGCAACCACGTTCTCGTGCCCTTGTTGCAGAGCCACAGCTAGTGGTGTGAAGCCATCCTGCCAAGGAGAGGCAGGTGAGACGGGAAGAGCCAAGGAGCCATGGCACATCCAACAGCAGCCCCAACAAGCAGGGTCCTGGGGTCCTCCCCAAGGATCTCACCTCTGTGGCTACATTCTGGTTGGCTCCATTTTCCAGCAAGAACTTGACAACTTCCAGGTGGTTTTCCTGCGCTGCCATGTAGAGGGGTGTGAAGCCTTTCTGCAAACACAAGGCCATGCACATCAACACAACTCTTCTTTGAGTTTCTCAGGCTCCTTGCAGACCTGCACCCCATCAACACCCACACCCCCAGCTCACTGAACTGGGGCAAAAGCATACACAGTGTGGGTGGAAAAAAGGAAAAAAAAATGGCAATGGTGGAGCAATCACAGAGAGCTGGAGCCCAAGGCTCCCCACATCCAAAAAGAACCAGGAGAATGCTTCACAACAACAGTCTACCCAGGAGACGCTGCCTTCCACTCACTGCCACTACTCTCCCCTTGCTTCAGGGACGTTTCTCCCATCAGGCAAAAGCTGAAGAGGTTGCAGCCCCACCAGGCCCAAGAAAGAGAGAACAAAGGAGGCAGAGTGTGCAGGGCTGCAGGAGTTGCCGGAGACCTCATGGCTGCACCAGGGAGGCATCATCCATGAGTTCTCCCAGGATGAGTTCAGCTTGTTTGTGTGTGCTGCCATGGACTCCCTCAGCAGAGAGACCGTGCTGGTCTCCCAATATCCCTTGAGACTCCCTCCCCACCACTCGCACACGTGTCTTCTTTCAGGAGTCTGGCAGAGCAGTCCTCGCCCCTGAACAGCGCTAGAGAGAAACTGTAAAGGGCTGCTGAAGTGTGCTGGGCACAGCTCCCACCATGAGGACACCACCATCGTGCATGCGGGGTGCCTTTCCCACCCCAGCCCAGGCCATTCTACCTGTGACTGTGCATTGACGTTGGCCCCGTAATTCACTAGTTCCCGGACCACATCCTGTTGTCCAGCCAGGGCAGCGATGTGCAGGGCTGTGTTTCCCTTCTGAAAGACACCACAGGGCAGCGCTCAGGAGCTGGAGCAGCCCAGAATGGAGGAAAGATGGGCCTGACATGTGCTAACACACGTGCAAAGAGAGCAGCTGGCCGGGGAAGCCTGTGGGGCCGTGCAGCCCTCGCTCTGCACCCCATCCCTGCCACAGGGCAGGCAGCTACCCTTCACATTTGCTGGCCAGGGAAGAGAGTGATTTCATCTTTCCCTTGAAGTTACTGGCAGCAAGAGCTGTATGCGTTGTCAGGCTCTGTGTATCTCCAGAGAGATGGGGGGGGGGGGGGGGGGGGGGGGGGGGGGGGGGGAGGACGGGGGAGCTGAGCTGGCAGTCTTCAGGCAAAACTGCAGTGTGTGCCCCGGTAGCCAAGGCATCCCAGCAGAGCTGAGGGATGATAAGCAGGCTGGAAAATGCAGACGCAGGCTCTTCCAACTGGTGCCTTTGGGCGGTGTGGCAGAACGCCAGACTCCGCTCCGCGCCCCGAGTGCTGCCGGAGTGCTGGGAGGTGGGGAGCCAGACCCCCTCCCGCTCTCACAGCCCTTCAGACGGCGCTGGAGGCTGCTCGTTTGTCAGCCCTGCTTGCTTGCGTGTTGTCTCTCTTGTCACCGAGCAAGAACCACACCCCGCCGTGACGATGCAAGGAGAGAATATGTTATTTACGGAGCAGCAGAGCTCTCCGGGCTGGCGACAACGGTACCGAGGCCATCTCAGGGTTGCAGCATGCAGGGGCTGCCCTGGGGCAGCGAGGGCTGACCCGAGCTGGCAGCTGGTGCCGGGAGGGGATGTGAGTGAAGACAGCACTAGCACATGTTGTGGCTTCTGTTACTCCCCTCCTGAGCTCACAGTGGCCACCGTGGTCCCCATGGGGCAGAGGCACGGGTGGAAAGGAATGTCCCACCCACCTGGAGGAGCCCAGCACAGCTTGGACAGTGCTGAAATCAGAGCCTGGTCCCCGGGCCCCATCCCAGCACCACCGCCACCAGCACAGCCTCTCCAGGGGCTGAGAGCAAACAGCGTGATTCACTGCTCAGCAACACTGGTGTGCCTGCCAGCAATGGCAGGGTGCAGAGCTGTGACTAACGTGACCAGGCTTCCTTGTCCTCACCTTGGTCGTTGTCTCCAAAACGATCTCCTTGTGCAGCAGCTCCACCACCATTTTCACGTGGCCCTCCTTGGAGGCCAGGTGCAAGGCGTTAAGCCCATTCTGGAGGGAGAAAAGATGGGAGAGGGGCATTAGTGACCTGCCAGGGCTGGGCCTCTCCAGGGAACCCCCTGCTGTGGGCTCCTGAGCAGACACAAGGGTGGACACTCGGCCCATGCTGGAGAAAGTGCTGGTCAGTGGGAGCAGGAGCCCTCGCCTTGCCCTTGAGCCCTGTGCTGGCATCAGCAACAACAGCCATGGTTAGCTCCGTGCTGCCAGGGTGACTGCAAGCTGCTGGATGCTGAGCTGCTGACTAATGCTGGAGGTTTCTCCATGAGCAAAACACACAGCCCCTGTAGACGGTTTCCTATGGATGGGTGGCACTACAGCTCAGGATGTGTGTGTTTGGCGCCACAGGCACTGTTTTAGTCCTCCCTGCTCATAGCACATCCCCGACGTGAACTCCTGCCTTTGCTCAGGTGACTTTCCTTGAGGTGTTCCTCTCTGCAGTCACCTGCCCGCAGTTGGGCTTTTCAAACCTAAAGCACAGAGCTGAGCTTTGTGGATGGCCCAGAGTGAGGATGCACCAGAGCTGCTGTGTAAGTGCGCATACAAACACTAAACCTGAACATTTACACAGACAGAAGTGGCCACCAACAGCCCCATCCTGCAGCCCGTGCTCAGCAGAAGGTCGGCTTTGTTCCCTCAGAGTTCAGCTTCAGCAAAGGGCGCAAAGAAAGCATTGGCTGTGGCACTGCTGAGCTGTACCAGCTCCAGAAAGCTCCCAAACAACTGAAGTGACTTCTCAGGAACATCTCTGCGTGTGCCCCAGTTTAGCTCATCTTTTTCCCACAGATGGAACCTGCGCACCAGGAGCAAAGGTCTGCCCGGAACCCTTTCAGCATCCCTGGGCTGTCAGAAGGAGGTGTCAGGCCAGTCAGAGCCCCAGAGGCGCTGCTAAGACAGCTTCTGCTCCATTATTTCTGACACCCTCTTGCACTTCCCAGATGTGAACAAAAGGGCTGGGACATTTGCTGGCAAAGAGGTTAAATACTTGCAGGCAATTTCAGATGTCACTTTTTCCCCATAAGGCAAACTTCCCTTGTCCCTCACTTCTCCCAGGTGGATGCCCTATGTTTATTCACCCCTACGCAATGCCATCACGTGGCAGAGCCAACAGCTCCCTGGGAGGACACAGTCCTGCCCAAGTACTCCACCTCCCAACCATCTGTTTCGGCTCCTGTAGAGTACTGGAAGGTCACTTCACAGAATTGCTTCATCCCCACCTGAGTATAGGTAAGGGAGCAGAAAATGCCCAGGAAGGCTCCAGTTCCAGCCCTCAACACTCTGGTTAAACTTAGAACGGCTTCAAGAGTGTTATCATAATGGAAAAAAGTTTTCCCCCCTCTCTCACTCGAAGCACCAGCTATCCAGGATGATAGTCGAAAAGTCACAGATTCTTTTGCTCAACTCTGATTACAGCACAAAGAGCAAAAACTTAAAAATCCACAGGCTTCCTCAGCACACCAACTCTAATGTCCCCTAGAGCCTCAAGCACAAAAGACCTGCTTCCAAGGGAAACGAAGTGGGAATGCTGCAACACCCACAGAACAGAGCCACCAGAAGGGCACGCTCCCAACCAGGCCTGGCTAAGCTGAGACCATAGCCTCGGTCAAGCCTGGCTTCTTTGTCTAAGAAACACCTACACAACCCCATACAGATGGCCACTGACACCTTACCTTCGTGCGCTCCCAAGCTGGACATGTAGCCACAAATACACATGCTTTTTCTTGGTAACACTCACACAACAAACTCCTGGAGTGCAAGACCACAGATGCTCAGTTGCTCTCCTCAGCACATATGCCCTCTTACACAAGGGCTTCATAAATAACCTTTGGAATGCTGAAAACCTGTGAGGAATCATTATTCTCTGGCCTTGCAGCAATAAGCAAAATGTTTGCAGAAGATCATTTCCCAGCGGCCCATCGATATTTCTGCTCCAGGAACAATGCAGGCTGTTTTGTGCCTTTGCTTTGGCTTGACAGCTCCTCTGACCCAAAACCGCCACAGGATGTGCTTAATTTGAAAGGTGCTGTATTCTCCTCACTAAGTGCCGCAAACACTTCCCAGAAATCCCAGTCACTGGCTGTCAATGCGACAAACGCGGCCCTACGGAAAACCACAAAAGGCAGGACTTTGCGCTTAGCCTGTACCAAAACAGACTAAGTCCACCTCCCGGCACCCATGTGCTAGCGCAGCGCTGGTCCCTGCTGGCAAGGGTCCTGGCAGCAAGGCGCGCTCATCCTCAGGCCTCCCGCTCCTCATGGATGAGATGGGAACATGCAAGAATTCAAAACACGGGAGAGGTGGATGACGAAGACGCTGATGTAGATGGCAGCAATGGAGGGGATGAAATTGGCGGGATGAAGATCAGATGGCATGTCAAGGTCTCTGCACTTGAGTAAGAATACAGGGCCTGTGGGATAGGTCTGACCACATATATCCCTCTTTATTCTATACAGGACATGTGAGGTTGGACCTTTCCCACAGGTCTGATATTCCTCTGAAGGAAACCCCAAAGTGCCATCTAACCTCAGGGAGATGGCAGGAACCAGCGCAAAGATGTCACTGAAAGGAGTGCCTCATACTGTCGTAGCCACATGCTCCCGATCAAGGTGTTGAATCCCCTCACCAGCACCAGAAATCTGGCTGGGAACAGGACTTGCAGCCAGTCAGTGGAGACAGCTGATGACTGACCATCTCTCTGGGTGAGGAAGAAGTTCAAAGCCATTGTCTTTAGCTGGTGGCTGGGTCTCCCTGTTTTAACTCTTTGCAGAGCCCTCTCCAGAACCACATATTCCTCTGCACTAGGGTGGTACAGGAGCAGTGGACGTAGAAATCCTCCCTCTGCTTTTAGGCTTGGCATCAGAAATGAATGAACATCCGCGGCGCACTCCGCTTGTGGAGTCTCCCATCTCAGAAGGCACGGGCCAACGGGGCCAAACACAGCCCCCACCGACTCTTGCCCCTCTTGTCCCGCTTGCGGACAGGCAAAGTAAGATGATTTTCCCTGCCAGGCTCTGCTCCAGCCTCTGCACACGCAGGGCACACACGAATGTGCCACACACGGCAGCATCCCCGGTCCTTCCTGGAGAGGACAGTGGCACAGAGGCCAGCAGCAGGATCTCCCTGCTCCTTCTGACTTGCTTTCCCAGAGGTCTGCAAGGGAGCAGTGGGTGCATTAAACACCTATTTGTCTCATTTGTAGCTAAGCATTTGGAAGCAAGAGCAGTGTGACTGCTTCCAGCCTCTGGCACACTGCTGCGGCTCAATTACAGGGGCTTCTGCTCCCCCAAGAGAGACTATGGAAGCAGCAGTTGGGCTTAATGACTGGGCCAAATTCTGAAATGAAGCACAGCAACTTGGAAGATCCTGCCAGGGCCAAACACGCGATCTGCCCAGTGCCAAGTGCAAACCAAGTCCTGCAGCCCAGTGCTAAGAGCATGTTGCATGGCCTCTCCTTGTTTCAAACCGTGTGCATCTCCAAAATAGTTACAGGGTCAGAGCCTCGAACCCACCAAGAGGACCCCATGGAAAACCTCATCTTCAAAGGACTCTGAAACTGAAAAATTTCTACCTCTTCTCCCTACAAGACCCCTCTGATCTAAGTCCCATATGTCCCCACACAGCCCCAGGATAGAAGTGTTTGAGAGTATCTGGATGCTTATTATGAATTAATAATCCAGATAATACAGTCATGAACAAAATGAGCATCTCCTGAGCTTTCCCCAAACCCCATCTAGTGTCCCAGAGAGGAGAATGCAAGCCGTAGTGTGCCCCAGGGATCTGCAGATGCCCAGCGTCCCTGCACTGTGCCCTCAGTCAGAAAAGAAGTGGAGACGGTGACATTTCCTGGGGGACCTGTCTGCAGTAACTGCACTGGCCACTGCAGCACACAAAACAGTAGGTCTGAGCTATGTTTGGTTTGGGGACCTGATACTGAACCAGGTGAACACGCATTTGTGCTACCCACCAAGCCAGCCTCCCCAGCATCACTGCTGCTCTGGAATGCAGCCGACAGTGCAGTCCCCATCCCCCCTGCTCAGCCCAAGCCCCCAAGTCCCTCCCAACAGCACCCACACCGACTCAGGCTCCGCACTTGCATTTGGCAGCTACACAGATACAAAATGTTCTGTCCATTACGTGCAAACAATTCCTCTGTGCCCACAGATCTCCTTTCCTGGGGCAGACCTGTCTCTGCTCCGGGGTAGGAGGGGCTCCACCGGCCCAACACCTCCCAAGCCACCGAGACTGGAATTTTGCAAACATCCCCTGATTGTGTTAAATCGCAGCTTCTGGGAACCTCAAAGCCTGAGCATTGCAGGCAAGGGGAATATCCCCAAGAGTGATTACCATGACAGCCCAGCCACTGTGCTACACTCCTCACAGCTTCATATCTGCTCTGCCCTCTGATAAGCAGCTGAGCCCCTTCCAGCTGTCCCAGTTGCTTGCCACCCCAGAGGAGCCTCAGATCTCCCTCTCTGCTTACCTGTCACTGCCCTTTGCTATGCTCCAGCCAGTACTGCCAGGCTCCCCGGATCGTTACAGCCATTGCTGCCCTCCCTGCCCCAAAGACAACTGGTCCAGATCTGCCTCCTGGTCAGCCGTTTTCCTCTCCAGCGTAGGACCTGTTCCCACTCAGCTCAGCTGTGGAAGCCTCCCCAGCAATGGACAGCTCTCACGCTGCCGTCTGCCCTGCGTGGCCTCTCCCCTCAGCTCAGTTCTGGTCAGGGGCTCCTGTGCCGCTGCCTGGGACAGCAGGGACGAGGGGTTGCCTGGGGCCTGGCAGGGGGTGGTGCAGGTCAGAGCAGGACGGGGTCTGCCAGGACACTCAACTCTGCACCCCGAAGGATCCCCGATCGCGCTGGCAGTCACGGCTCCACGCTCTGCCAGCGTGGTGCGCACCCAGCCCTCAGCCGGGCACCCAGCCACCGCGTGGCACATCTTCACCTGAACTAAAGGTGGTACCAGAAGCCCCGTGGGTTTCACCTACCTGGTTACAGGTGTTAATATCTACCCCATTCCTGAGGTGATCCAAGGCTTTGTCCAGATTCCCGGATCTTGCAGCTCTCAAGAAACTGGTTGCAGCATCGGCCTTGGGGGAAAAAAGAAAAAGTATGAGACTGAGTCCCCCTGTTCTCCCCCATCACCAGCACAGGGCCAGTTCTTTGCTCAGTTACAGAGAACATGACTACAGAGACCAGGAAGGTCAAGGTGGGAACTGCTGGGACAGACTGAGGTGCCCCAAATCAGACGGGAAGAAGCGGGCTGGGGCCTGGACTTAGAGTGACAAGCATCCAGATGACAGGGCAGGAGAGCCACGCCAGGTCTGCAGCTTGTCCCAGCACTGCGGGCAGGGTAGGGAAGAAGCTCTAAGGGGACTCCAACCATGGCAGCCCCCCTTGGCCCAGGAAACAGCTCTGTGTCCTGGGTGAGAGACTGCAGCCATGGATGAGGCTTAGACTGCAGCTGCGGTGAGCCCACCACTGTGGTTCTCCAGAAACTGCTGGTTAGCTACGGTGGTGAGCTCAAGTACCAGCACCAGCGACAATGACCTCGGCTGAGCGCCCTGCGGCCAGGAAAGTCGCAACTCTCGTTTCCAACAGAAACAAGGCAGTGCCTCCCCACACCACTAGAACATAGCCACCACAGGCAAGGCACAGCAATACTTCAAGCAACACTATTTAGCAGTGTAAGGCAGCAAATGAAGACCATGGGATGGCTCACCAGAAGCTGGAGAACAACAAAAAGTGGAAATGCAGTGATGTGGCTCGGTAAGGCTGGGACCTTGGACCGGTGACTACAAGCTGGTGCCTGCCTGCTAGGTCCAGCCCAAAGGGCTCTCTGCAGCAAAGAGCCGTGAGACATCCATGGCAAGGGAGCAGGACACAATCCTCTGCCTTGAGCTCCAACAGAAAATCAGAACCCCTCTTGTACCACTCGCATTGGGACAGAATCCCAGAATGGTCAGGGTTGGAAAGGCCCTCTGGAGCAACCCCAGTCCCACCCCCTGCCAGAGCAGGGTCACCTGCAGTTGCACAGGACGGCGTCCAGACGGGTTTGGAATGGCTCCGGAGTGGGAGACTCCCCCACCTCTCTGGGCAGCCTGTGCCAGTGCTCTGCCACCCTCAAAGGAAAAAAGTCCCTCCTCATGTTTAGATGGAACTTCCTATGTTCAAGTTTGTGCCCGTTACCTCTCGTCCTGTCACTGGGCACTGCTGAAAAAAGACTGTTCTCATCTACCTGGACTGACCAAGGGACCTCCTGTGCTGCAAGATCCTACATCCTACCATCCCAGGCCATCCTGCAGAGCCCATAGCCTGGCTGCAGAGGAGCACCCAGGATGAAGAAGCTCCTGGACAGGAGCTGGAAGCAGCACGGCCACAGAGGACAGCACTGGAGGCAGACCTAGGCAGGATGATGCACCACATGGGTTCAGGGCTCCACTCTTCCCGTCGCTCTGCAGCCTCAGCTATTTGAATTTAGACTTCGGAGCAGCACAACTCATCTGCCTTCTGGTCTCCTCCATCTGCCTCCCCCAGCCCGTCCTTTCTGCCCGACCCTCCTACTGCAGAGAAGCGCAGCCCTGTCCTGGGCCCACTGCTCGGCTACCCCCTGCGGAAGGCAGTGCCATGGGCAGGCTGTCCTGGTGCCCGCTGTGCCGGGCGCACCCTGCAGAGCTCAGCCCGGGCTCCTACAGCAGTGGCTGGGTGCCATGGCCCTCCTGGGGCAGCCCACGGGGGTAGAGGGACAGGTGGTGGAGGGCAGCACCATCATGCCCTGTCCCGGCGTGCAGCCTCCGCGTGTGGGGGGAACACGTGCCGATCGCATGACCCCCTCTGCCAGCTGGCTCCACTTGCTGCCACCTCAGAGGAGAGCCCTGTCCATCTGGGAAGAGAAGAGCCCCCAGGCTCACAGCAGAGCTGACAGCTTTGCGGAGGGCTGTGGGCACAGCGGAGACATGACGTGGCACCTCAGTGCTCTGCTCGTACAGGATGATCCACTGCAAGAGGCAGAAGGCAGCACCAGTGCCGTGCTTAGCAGTGCCTGTTTGCGCTCCGAGCCCTGCGTGCTGTCTGGGGTCTGGTGAGGAAACACGGAGAGCTTCAAGCAACAGGATTGAATGCAAAGAGCTTTTCCAGCTCCAGACCGTGCTAGAAGCCTCTGCATCTCGGCCAGGATCAGTGGCAGGGCAGCACTTTAGCTACGCCGCCGGCATGCCAGCCACAGCACAGACCCTCGACAGCAAACCCCTTGGAAAATCACAGCACAGCTCAGCCAGGCTCTCCTGCCCATGGGACACACATGGAGCTGTGAAGATTAAAATGGTAAAATTCTACAGGCTCCAGCAGCAAAGGGGCTCCCGAAGTCCCAGCACGCCCAGCAGCAGAGACCACAGGCAGAAAGCAAGCAGAAAAGCAAAGCGGAGGTCTCTGAGGGCACAAAGGAGAAGCGCATTGTATACTCACAGCCACGTCTGGACCGGACCTGCCCTTTCGTGCTGCCATAGTCCGGCACTTCAGCTGAAACCTGAGCCTGGCGTCCCCTCTCTCCCTCCTTGGTTATCTACTCCCCAGCTTTGAGAGAGCCAGTAAGTTACATTGCATTCTATCTAAAAATACAGGCTCCCTCCTCGCTCCAGCGCAGACCCTGCAGGGATCGCCAGCCGCTAATGGAATTTGTTCATTTTCTCTCCATTATTGTGTCAGACAGGATATTTAATACCAAGCCGCCTCCGGAAAGCAGATGACTATTGCCAAGTGCAGGGAGCGGGTCAGAGCTGCAGGTACCACCTCGGGAACAGCAGAGAAAGAGCAGCCCCGCAGACATGCCCGGCAGCCCCACATTTCACAGGTAACATCTGCCACCGAGCAGAGGGGTCGCGGTGCCCTCCCAGTGCTCTGGGTGATGGGGGACAGGGCCTTGGAGGACATGCTGAGGCTTCAGAGCTTCAGAGGCACTGCCCTTCTGCTCCCCACACTCAGCACACATCGTCCAGAGATGCACAGAGAGATGCAGCACATCAGATGACATGTGCAGCCACAGAAGGGATAGCTCAGCCCAAATGGTAAAAGCAGAGGAAACAGATCTGCAGTCATATTGCCCTCCTGATGTCAGTGTGCATGTCGGGACTGCCTACCTACTGCTCGGGGGGCACTCATTAACGACAGCTTGCTCTACTTTGGGGTGTCACAGGGATCAAGACAACACTGGATAAGCCAGGGAACTGAAGTACAGCTTGGATCACTGCCATCTCCTGAGTTTCAGCAAAAGGGAGCAGTGACAGCAAGAAACGCAGAGACCCTATGGACACAAGTAGATGTGCATATCAAAAAGATACACACACCCCCCCGTCAGCCCAACAGCGGTGCGCCTAAACACAGGCACACACACTGCACAGTGACCATCCAGTAACAAGCACAAAGCGTAGCACTGGCATGCTACATGCACCCCCCGGTGTTTGTACACCCGTGACACACAGTCACTCACTATCCATGTGCCCCAACATACACAGCAACTGCTTCCAGATGCAAAGACTGTCTCTACTGGTTTTCCTTTCTTTAGAGTTTGCAGTGTTCCTTTCCATTCTCCTTTGCCTTCCAGGAAGGAACTATTCAAGGGGAGAAAATAAACTGCCTCACTTGCCATTGTGTACCTCTGGCACTCCTACACAGCTGCTAAATCCTACACACAGGTGTTGTGCTCCACAAACTTGCAGACATCCAAGCTGTGAACTGTCAGGAGGATGCTGCCAGCAGTTCCCCAAGGGAGAAGCCTCAGATCTGGACTTTGCAAAGTGCTCCAAGACCTTCTAAAGTAAAAACCATAGAACAGCATATCGGACTGAGCTTCTATTCTCCCTCCGTTTCTTTTCTTTTCTTTCAGGAAAAAGTTCCCCTTGTCTGCTGGCAATCTAAATTTTCCCTTTTCCCTTTCCTGGCCCTGGTTAGTGACTTCCTCTGTTCCTATTCACAGGCATGTTCCTGATCCCACAGCCTCACCCCACAAAGCATTACTGCCCCTGGATGAGCGTCCTAGCCCCTTCACCCCAACAGAGAAGCCTGGACCTGACCAAGCCCGTTGCATTGCAGCCGTGGGCTAAGGCAAAAAGCAAAGGGGAAGTTCTGCCAAACCAGAGGCTCAGGCTGGATTTCCAGGGCTGCAGTCAGAGGTTCAGTAATCCTGCTCTGTCTTCTGGCTGTGGCCGGAGTCCTGCTCTAATCTCTTCTGGCAGTGCCTCGCTCCCACTCGCACCCAGGGAGGAGCTCCCACCAGCTCCTTCTGCACGACGCTGATAAAGGCAGGGAGGGTCTCACCATCGCCTGCTGCTGTGAAAGGTGGCCCGTTTGTCAGGAGCACACTCCGTACAAGCTCCTAAATGCCGCAAGTAGATGATTCCCAAGTGCAAATGAGCTCAGGGACTTGTGCTGATCTCACAATGTTTTCTGGGACACAAAGACAGGCAAGAAGCAAGTCGCCACACTGTTCCAGACTGGCAAAAGGCACATGTGCATCCTGCTACGCTGCCCTCCTTACCCTGTCTGCCCACTTGTCTCTTCTATCTGCAGGTCTTCTGCTGGAGCCACGAGGCAGCCCGAGCAGGGACTGCTTGTACAGCACCCGGCATGAGGAAGGGCTGAGCCAGCCCCTCGCTGAGGAGCTGCAGAGGTGGGACCCCTTTGCTGCAAGGATGTGCACACGGGTCTGTGGGACTGCCTGGGAACACATCCTGCTACGGACAGGGCCAAAGATGCCAAAAGAAAGGGGCTGGGTGCCCTTTCCAACAAGTGTCCAACTCCAGCAGTCCCTGGAGAGCAGCCCTGCTCGCGCCGCGCAGCCACGGGCCGCAGTGCCCGCAGTGAGGGCAGCACACCCAGTCAGAGGCTGCCGGCATCCGCTGGACCTTCTCACTGCCTGCACAGACAAAGCGCTTTGATGCCTGAAACCAGCTGACTCCCTGCTCCATGGGAAGAGCTGCAAGGACCAGTCACAGAGAGGGAAGAGTTGGGGAGCTTGCGGGCACTGCGAGTTTCGTTGAAATGGGCTGTATTTTCTTCACTGTCTACCCACAGGTATCGCACAGCCAGAGCTGCTCTGCAACTGAAACATGCAGTGCTGCGGGGAATTCCCAGAGTCTTGGTTCTCCGTCAGACCGTTCAGCCCCTGCCTGTCCCCTTCTCTGGTCTCTGCCGCACGTTGTCAGAGTCTCCACTCTCACTGAAGAACAGTGCTGCTCTTACACCAGAGAAGAGGACTTGCAATGCAGACTTCAAATAACAAATTACTTCCCATGCCTTGGGGATCAAAATGCTTTCTGCCAAATGTCAAACCCAGTGGCCATGAAGTTTGGGTCTGTTCTGCTGCTGAGCCGCACGGCTGCCTGCATGGGAAGAGAGGGAAGCTGAGTGGTGGTTTTGCCTCAGTCCCTGCACGCCAGAGGCAGGGGGATGCAGACCAGGCCCATGTACCTTGCAGACCTGACCTTGGGGCAGCACCCTCCTGCCAGCCCCAGCACTCATTCACGTTTGTTTCTTCCAGGCCTCGCTACTGGAAAGCATTGCCAGTGAGGAGCAGCAGGCTTTGCTGCACAAAATGCTGGGCAGCTCACTGCCACCCCAACAACCAAAGAGCCCCAGGACCAGCAGTGAGATGCAAACCCAAATCCTGGCATCAAAGCCGTGTATTGCTATGGGTATCCTACCTAGACGGTGTGGAAAGGTCCAACTCACATCTAGGAGGTCATCCAGTCGCTTCCATTTGCTATTTCCAGGGCTCTGGAACCTAAAGTCAGCGGTGCCAGCTGGGGAGGCAGTGCAATAAACCTTGCAACAGCCCTTGACCTTTGCTTTGACATTCCTTTGCTCATATGAGCTTGTGTCCAGTAGTGGGCATGATCCTCACCTTTGAGGCATTATTTCCAGCAGAGACAGCAAAACATCAGTGTAGTAGTTTACTTTTAAGCCTAACCTAGAGATTCCTCTGGAGCCAGAGCTCATTTGGACCTCCCTGCCATGCAGACATCAAGTGTCCAGGTCTGCAGGTGATAACCTGGATCCTTTCTCATCAGACGAGAAGAATATCTCAGTCCTGGAAACACACTAAAACAGCTGCTAGATTAAGAGCAGTCAAACATGGCACCTAGGCTCTCTCTAAGATGATGAGGGAAGATCAGAAAACTTGAATCGGAGATTTATCTCAAAATGCCCAGAAAAAGAAATCACCCTGTCTGCCTTACAGGAACTTTCTCTCCTATCTCTTTTCACAGAAACTTGACACTCTCAGTGGTCCCTGCAGCGGAAACAAAACCCACTGGCAAGTTTCTGCCTTCTGAGTAGAAGAGAGCACTCAGCAGAGCACAGCATCTCCAGAGAGACGACAGTAGCAAAGCCTCAGGCAGGCAGGCAGCCAGCGGAGCACGGGGACAGGCTACCAGGCACATACTGCAAACCCAGATGAAAGAGAAAAGCAAAAGCATTGGGAAAATTCATCAGATAAAAGGATAAAATCATGTGCCCAAATTCTGTTCTCTCATCATCCTCATCCCTGCCCACATGATTTAACACAGATAAATCCATGTGCCCAAGTTCTATTCTCTAATCATCCTCACCTCTGGCCGCATGATTTAGGACAGGTCCGCAGATCTTAATAGGACTGATGAGAGTTAAGGCACAAGAGGTCATCTCTGGAAGGCATCTGCCAAGCGAGTTTGCTCTCATTTCATGCACCAGCCTGAGTAAACCCTTTGCCCGTGCTCCTTTCTGCTGAGTGGAGATTTCCCAATAGCCCCGGGCCTCCCCAAGGCACATGGCACAGAGTCCGATGGTTTATATGGCCGGCAGAGATGCCCAGAGCAGAATGCAAGGGGGATTCCAGCCGCCTTGCGGCAGGTGAATCGGAGCATGCAGGAGAAGAAGGATCTGCTGGTGTGCCTGCAGCAAGGGGCTGTTGGAGCTGGAAGAGAACTCAGCACAACTGGCAGATGAGAAATCCCAAAGCAAAAGAAGGAGGGCCCCGGCAGGTTTGTGGGAAAGGCAACTTGTCAATTAGCGTTTTGAAAGTACTGAGGAGGGGGCAAGCTTTCAGGCGCAGGCAGCAGACTGGCCCCTCCATCACGCGCAATCCTCCATCATTACGTAGTCACGAGTCACTAGCTTTCCGAAAGCCCATTTTTGTGCACTCTTAACAGGAGAACTGTCACTGGTGGTGCAGTTCAGGGCCAAGGTTAACTTGGCCCCCGCTGAGCATGTTCAGATACAGACAGCATCTGCGTTGCCATTTGGCTCCTTCCTTTCCCCCTCACAGGTCCCCTTGGCTAGCTGCTCAAGCTGGAACAGGTTCAGGACTGTGAGGAGGGTGGATATCAGAAACAGCTTAATCTGCGTTGAGCAAGGACTTGGGAGCTGCCCCGACACAGCAGACTGATCCTTCCGATAAGGATCCCCTGGTGCTACAGCCCACAGCTCTATGAAAGCTTGCCTCTGTCAGTCCCCACCCGCTGCTAATGGGTTTTCTGAGTAGTAGCATCAAGATCTTGTTCTGCCATTTGCAAACCACCACCTCCCTAATGAAGTATGGAGCTGGGTCCAGCAGCAATGAGTGGAGAGGGGAGCAGGGGCTGGTCCAGAGGTCTGAGCGGGGAGCTGGAGACCAGGACATTGTTCCTTTCGCACAGAGCCAAAGCAAGGCAGGAATTAACACATCCACTGCTCCTGCCAGATGAGGCCACACACACCCAGGGGAAAGCTGTCACTCTCCTTTGATGTTAGCAGGAGCCTCTGCTCTCTGCATATCCTGAAAAAGAAAAGCTATTTTTACCTCACCAGAAAATATATAGACTGTGACTGAAGACAATACATGAGAGCTTTTTGCTCAGGCACTACACCTCTTCTAACAACAGAACAGGGTTTACAGCTGCTGAGAGAGATGCAGCAGCACTGTAACTGCGTTTTATCTCCTACTCTCCTAATGCACTTCCTTCCCTGGACCGTGGCACGGCTCAGGCAGGTGTGTGCGATGCACACGGGGGAGCTGAGAGGGCTCCAGCGGGCTGCCAGTGCGAGGGGGAGAGCAGGGACATGTCCGAGCCCGCCTGATGCAAACCACTGCAGAGCAGCCACCAGCTTGCCCTGGGCCGTGAGCAGTGCCCCTGCGCGCAGGAGATGCGCCAGAGCCCAGACGGCCATCAGGGTCTGCCCCGGTGCCCCGCGGAGGAACTCCCTTCTCTTTTCTAGTGTCGCTTATGAACTGCTCCGACTCTCTGCAGTCTGTTCTGACTCACTCTCTGCCTCTGCTTCAGCGGGGCTCCTCCGCACCTGCCTTGCCTGCCTGCACGAGCAGAAGCGCGGCAAAGGGGGCTTTCAGCTAGGATCCGCACGCCCCGAGGAACGGCAGAACAGTCCCCACACCGCGGCTGTGCCGCATTTACTGCCAGCAGCGTTCAGCCAGGCTGGTCTGGCCCACGCTCGGGGAGCAGCCTCCGGAAGCCATGCAGGGAGGAAAGCGTTGACAGGAAAGCACCTGAAGCACAGGCCTGGCCGTGTGTCTCTGCCAGCTGATCCCTGGTGAGGACACGCGAGCAAAGCCGCCGCAGCAGAGCCACCTGCTCCGCAGCAGAGCCAGTGCCGCACTGTGCCCAGGGAGAAACGTCATCCTGCGCACCTGTCCCAGAGCTCCGATGGGTAAAATGAGAAAGATGGTAACACAGAAATCAACATTTACCATTACAATAGCGCAAAAAAACAACACACGGGGGCACCTCCCTTCTGCCAACAAAGCAGTGGTGAGCAGGACGAGGCGAGTGCAGCACCACGGGCATGTAGCCATCCCCGATTCCACGCCAGGCTCTGCCGCCCAGCGTGACCTTAGGCAAGTTCCCAGCGAACTAAGAAGGGCAGAAAACCTTTCCTGCCATTCTGTGGTCCATTTAACTGCAATCTTCTGGGGACAAGGGCCATTTTCTCTGGACCAGACTTAAGTCCGTGTTACTGGCCAGGATACACCTAAACTCCCGCGTGCAAACCAACACCCTGAGAACTGACCTGATTCCTCTCCTCCTGGTGCTGCCCAGCGAGCCCCTTACCACGGCCAAGTACTCACCCTCAAGTACTGCAGGCATGGCATCGCTGCAGGAGAACGTCAGCTCACCCTGGGCAGCCAGGGTCTGCAGTGCTGATCAGCCCACTCACACGGAACGCCGCAGCCCAACCAAGTGTGAGCAGCCCCTCTGGAAGAGGTTTATCAGCGGCAGGACTGCACCCTATCGCCACGCACACTTGCCTGCCTGCACGCCGACGCAGCGGGGAGGCTCCTGCCTGGAGTCCGGAGATTACGGGTTGTCCCACGTCAGGGGCTCGGGGAGAGCTGCCAGGCTGGACACCAAGAGTTTAGCGAGTGTCGCGCCTGAGGGACACCGCATAAACATATCCGTGAGCTGTAAACAGGGAGGAGCCCACGTGCGTGAACGCTGCTCTTCAGATGGCTCAAGGGAAGATGGAACTTCAGAAATACACAGCAAAATGAAACAGCTCTGTGGCCAGAACCACACTGTCACCGGGTTTGTGCTGCACAAAGCAGGCTGGGCCAGAAGCAGGCAGCAGAAGACCCCAGATTGCTCATTGGTCTCTGCAGACCTTGGCTGGGCACAGTCCCGAATGAAGGACACCGAGATGGAACTGAAGCGGCAAATGAGGTCTAGTGACAGCAGCTCCAGGCCCTTTGTAGGGCCTGGGGACCGCTGCGATATGATGAACGCGCCCCTTCCCCCCTTCTACCTGCACAGCAGACTCCTGCTCCAGCATCCCTTCAGGAGATCCTTGCTTGCAGCAAGAAGGCAAGGGGTCCACAGTGGTTGATGCATGCCCTCTCTGAAAGACACGCAAGGCAGTCACACCAGTTGTTCAGAAGAACAGACCTCCTGGAGACCGCTCCCAACCCACCCTCTCCTCCTGCTCCGCTCAGGGCGACACGCCGCAGAGTGATGCTCCTGGTTGGCCACAGGCGTCCTTCTGCTAGCATTTTGCTAACCCCATCTTGGATCCAGACGCTAAACCAGGGCCATCGTCACAAAGCACTGGGGGGCTGCAGGGGAGCCGCACAGCTCGGTTTCTGTCTCTAACTGCCGTTCACCTGGCCCTTTTTGCCAATTACAGGTTCAAGAGGGCCAAGGCACTTCCTCCAGGCACTGAGGCCAAACCAGCGAATGCAATGCCATGAGGTGATCACACCTGGACAGGCCTGGGCAGCACTCAGATACGGCTGTGACACTTGCAGCTCCAGAGAGAAAAAACAACAGCTCTGCCTGCTGGATCTCCCTAGGGAATTCCTGTAAAACAGCCCAGCTCACCACTGGGAAAGCTCATATCAGCTGAGGGGCAGGAAAAGTAGATCAAGAGAACCTGTTAGGATGGAAAAATGCTTTGCATTACACAGAAATTGAGATTTTTATACTGAGCAAAGGCCATGTTGAAGCATTACAGCAAAGCCGAGTCCTTACCTCAGTCTACGGAAAACACCTTCCCCTTGTCCAGTGCCATTCAGCACTTCCCTGGAAGTCTGGGGTCCCTCTGGTATTTGAGCTGTAGTAGACTCCACCTCCAGTTCAGGTAGAGCTCAAGTGTTAATTGTCAAAGGAATGGGCACTGCAACTGCTGGCTGGCACACAACATTTGCTCTAAAAAGTGTTGCTGTTCCGAACCTACAGAGCAACATCATCAATGCTTTTTTTCCCCCTGCATAACTGCATGTCGTGAATGCAAATACGAGTCCTCTGCACCCTGAAGACAGGACCTTACCAGGCAGAGCTTATGAGCCTATTCGAAGTTGCTGCCTCAGCATAACACAAACTTTCTCCCGGTCCTGCAGCCACCAGGATAACATACACACTTGACAGAGCCCTAGAAACAAGACCTGTGCCCTCCAACCCATTTGGGGTTACCTCCTACCACACCTCGAGGAAAAGCAGTGTAAAAGTGCCTGCTCCAGTGTAAAAGACTGCTCCGCCTGTGTGCTGAACAGGCTGAACGCGCCCCACTTCTATCGCGAGAGCTCTCTCGGGCAAGGACTAACTCAGATTTAGCTTTGATTTGGCACCAGTGGGCACCAGCAGTGGTGACTTTCACAAACCCATTACAAGCAAACGCAGGGATGGGATAATCTCTGGGGCAGCAAACCCTTCGGCTGCAAGGGACGAGCAGTCTCAGATTGACTCGGTCATACAGAATTCCAGCTGTCCAGTGGTGCCATGTCCTCCCCACAAGCGTGGGGAGGTGACCCTTGCGCCGTGCACATGGGGACGTGTGGTGACTGTGGGGTCCTGTAACGGCAACCACGGGGTGCTTTGGCACATGCCTGCACGCCGCGCGGTGGGCGGTAAGAAGGAACTGCCCCAGGTCCCCACCACTGAGGCACAGACTGCCTGCAGCCATGAGAAATGAGAAAAGTGCCTAAATTCAAGAGCCCCTGCCAGGGATGCTCACAGGTCAGAGGTCCTCTGAGGAACAGAGAGCCACCAGGCCGGTCCTGGCAAGCCTGTCCAAGCCACAAAGCCTTTGCTCCCCCACCGAGACCTGGAGTTTTGCCTGCAAACAGCCTCCAGAGACTTCTCCATACCTCAGAGGAGGTGCTTGGGGGCAGCAAGAGCTCAGGTCACTGAGGTACCCAGAGCTATTAGTGCCATCCCCGTGGGCTGGTGGGTACCGAACCGTCGCAGAGCCACGGATCAGCAGCTGAGGCAGATGGGCACATCACAGGGCACCAGGCGTTCGTCTTGAGGCAACTGAACGGAGTGCACAGGGTTAACTCCACTATCAGTCACATTCCTATAGCTCTAGAAGCAAAGGCGGTATCAGGAGCAGGAGTGAACGGGCTGTGAGGTGGCAGGTACATGACTGCTGCCTCCCTTCCCTGAAGAAGGGGGAGAACAGAGGACTTTGCCTTGAAGTATGTAATACACTAATAACCATTTTTTTCCTCGGCTGTTTGTGGAGCCAGTGCAGGCTCCATCTCTAAGGGAACTGGTTCTTTGCTACATTAATTGCTGTCCCTCATTAATCATATTTTTCTGAACACTTCCCGCTGATCCCTCTACTTGGTCTCATTCACTCATTACCACCTCACCTGAGGCATCTCTGAATTCCCCCTATCTAACCGCAGACAGGTGAGTTGCATGGATCTGTGCTGAAAGCTAACACCCCAGAGCGACTTGCTTGACCAGCAGTTTGTCACCATTATCTTGCCTGTTATACCTAACTGTGACATCTTTGACACAGCTTGCAGTTCTGGAGAAACCAACACTATGGGCACAATCCTGTCTGAGAAATCAGAGCCGGGGAGAGCTTGAAAAGTAACAGGTACAGCTCTAATAAATTAGTAGCTCTTAATCCCAAGAGCTCTTTCCATTTCCATGAAAACACCTCAAAAGACGAAGGTCTCAGGCAGTTCCCTAACACTTACCTGGTTCCAGACCCTGACCTGAGATTGGCTGGGTTGCTCATTCCCTAAGATTTTATACTGTGTCCTCTCCTTAGTGACATCTGAGCATATGAATGTCCCCTTAAAGGCCTCTGAGACTGTACAGGTCAGTGTCACGTTGCACCCATAAAAGCCAACACAGAGTTAAATTGGAGTTCCGCAAAGGGAAATGATTTACAATGGACGCACCAGGAATACTCTCTAAGAAAGAGCAAACCCATGTTGCGAAAAAGTGGCCAAAAGTTACAGTGAAAAATAGCTGTCAACTCCTGCTTAAGCCACTGTGCACCCTCGTGGGCTTCAGGGGATTTTTGCAAGCCAGGGTTCCAGTATTGTCTTTAGTGCTGTTCCCTGGGTGCTATAATACCTATCATACCCACAGGAGAAAGAGTTTCTGCCACTGCTGTCCTGAGACGGCTCCTGGGATGGGACTCAGCAGCCCTGGTGCCTCAGTACCATTGCGTTCCAGGTTTACACTGGGGGATAAAAACACTGAATTCCAGCAGTAACTGCAGACAGAGTTGGTCGGGCGGAGAGCAGCTCTCTGTCAGGCATTTAAAAGGAAGAAGAGGTCTTTAAAGAAAACTACTCCTTCAGCTACAAAAAGTTTTGTTTTTTCAAGACACAAAGTTCTGCCTCTGACCTTTGGAGAAACTCTTCAACTGCGCTATGATGTAGCTGTGAAGGAACGCAAGGCTCCTTCCTCTGTGTTGTTATCTTCCATGTAACTGGAGAAGCGATCTCCCAGCACCAGGCACTTCGCCGGCTGCTGCTAGTCTGTCCTCAGCTGTTCTTTTCCTTTCATTTAAGGGAACGGGCAGTGTAGCATGTGCAGCAGAGAACCTTAAACACATTACCTTGGACAAGAGTAAATAACTTTCTTTAACAGTGGGCTTCAATATTTTGATCAAACTGCGTGTGCTTTTGCTCAGGGACTGAAGTGCAGCCCTTCCTGCACTCAGCAGTGAGAGGAACGATGCCAGGACAGGTCCAGGGCTGAAGCTGCCGCAAGAGAGCTGCTCCTCTCTGAGCACTCACTGTGCCCTCCTGGTACAAGGACAAGGGTACCTTACTCCAGCATGTCCCCGTTCTGCTTACAGAGGAAATCGCTCCCTGTGCTCCTGTCGCCTGCTGAGGCTTCAAGGAGCAGCCAGGCTGCCTGGTCCTGGTCAACAAGCTGTTATCTTAGAAATGTGAATGCAGTTTTAAAGCTGAGTCAGCAACAGAAGCTGAATAATTTAAATCCTTAGCAATTCTGCTACTGCTGCCCAGCCACGGGTGACGGAAGGTACTCCAATTCACGCAAGGAGAGAGCTGGGATGAAAAACACTGCCGCTGCCAGGCTGCTTCCCCCGGTTAAGAGAGAACAGCGGTGATGTGGCATAAACAAGCAGGTAACAATGCTCTGCAGTGCTGAGCCAGACACGCTGCTGCTCAGAGCAGGCAGTCTGAGCACGGCAAGGCTGAGGTTCGCTTTCCTGTGGCATTTGTGGTTTCTGGCACAGTGATCCGTAATTTCACAGGAAGCCCATAGGAGCTGCTGGTGCCTCACCTCTCCGATGGCTAATCCTCGGCTTCCAAAGTGCTGGAATCATCAGCCATGAGCAACAGACAGAGCATGTGGAAGATCCACACTGACACCTGCTCTGCAGCGTTCTGGCAGAGAAGGAGGTATGCAATGTTATTTGGTGGGAGGGGGACAAAGATTTGCACCTCCTTTATTGGGGCGGGGGAGCCAATTTACAAGTTCTCCCCAAATCAGTCCAAAAAGCAGCACCCAGAAGCACAGGACAAAGGAAAACTTGCAAGAAATCCAGTGGACTGGGTTTGCAAAACTCGGCAACTAATAGCCATAAGAAATCTCTCCCCATCATACCCCTGGTCTACGAAACTGTTTCATAGTCATCCATCAGTTCAGAACTGTTTGAGCTGTGAGTTTCCCAAAGGCAATCCAGAAATACAAATTGCATAGCTGTTCTTTGGGTTGTGTTTTTTGAACTGTGCACTGTTGCCTGCAAAGGCATGATTTTGGAGATGAAGCAGTCTGCTCTCTTACTCCAAGAGCCAGCTGCCTTGTGCCAGCCTAACCACAGTTCAGTTCCTGGAGGGGAAGCAGCCTGAGCCCAAAATTGGGACATTTAGGCAGTCCTTTGCCCCTCCCTGGACGCACACTGAGCAGACAGCTTCATAGCATGTGCCTCTCTGGCATCTGATGACATGAGTCATAAGGTGTTCTTTTTGCTCATCATTTGGATGAGCCAGGCAACGCAACTGAAAATTTCATCACACCTATTTATCTTATTTATACTCATTCGGGTACAAAAACTCAGAAAGTCAGATTCAGAGAGTGAAGACATGAAAGAGTTGCAGAACTCCCAAAGGAAAGGAATATTCATGGCCCATTTTTTATGCTATGGCTTAGTTCTGTGCTATCCTGGCTGCAAGGAAATTTTCTGCACAGATAGAAAGTGTTCAGCAACCTCTGCATCCCGCTGTCCTATCCACCAGGGTACCAGAAGATGTCTCACCCACAAGATTAACATCCACTGGTTTCCCCCCTCTTAGAGACCAGGCAGTTCTGAGAGCAAAAAGCATCACCTAACTCAGCCTGAATCTGAAAAATCCCAGCTTTGGGAACTCAGAGTTTGGCATTATGCCCACAATATGGGCCAAGGGCAAATCACTTCTTAATTACTGCTTATGGTGCAGATTTCTGCTTTCATTCAGGCAGGTACCAACCTGAAAGACGTAACAAGACCCTTATCAGGCTTCAGTTAATCCACTCCGGCTGTTGATCCTGTTGGATCCGTTGGTCCTGCTGTAACTGCAAGATTACAGATCCACTGAGATGCCTAATGTTATGCCTGTTTGGGGATCTCAAGATGGAGAGATATCCAGCCCTTGGCTGCAGTGCATGCCTGGAGGCGGCGCAGACTGACCTCCTGTGAGAGCAGATGAATGCGTCGTCCCCACCTGGCAGGCTGCACTCTGCTCCTCTTGGAAAGAAATCGCATGCTCTGCTCCTGAGCATCGAGCGGGAGAGCAAGAGCTCAGATCTAACCCCGCACTTTCCATGTACCTTTATTCTCAGCAGTCACCTGCTCTCTGTGGTCTGCACCGTACCTAGACGCCATGGTCTGCACCAAGACCGACCTGGCTCAGTCGTGTTAGTTTAAGCATTTCGACAAGAACTTAGAAACCATTTCTGTAAACCTCTTCTCTTCAGATTTGTCAAAATATTTTCTTCTGGGCTTGGATCAGCAAGGAAAGCCTTCACCCTCCAGGCACTCTGCGAGGTGTGTCCTGTCACCCGCTTCTCCAGCAGACCCGCTGCATTTCCACAGTTCTGCATGGAGCTCACAGAGGAGAGGAGGAAGTCTCTATTTTAATATTCACTGCAAGAAACAGAACTAGCTGTACACCTGTGACTCGACACAGACATTCTCTGGGGTTTGATGAAGAGCTCAGGTATCAATAACAAGGCAGGAAGGTTTGCACCAAAAATGAAACTAATTCCAATCAATGCTCACATCACAGTTGGCTGCAAGTCTTTCAACTTTTTCCTCTGGACAGACCCGGCACGCAGCTGGGCAGAATTAACAGGGGTGAAGGCAGAAAAATATTGGGTTTTTACTGTTTCCCAGACTATAATTGAAGCACTTCATATGTAACTATCTGAGCTCAAGGCCCTGTTTTAAACCCCCACAGGAAGTTGGAAATGAAGGAAGCAGTCAGAGAAACGTCCATGCTCAGCCCCGTATGCCCACTGATTACACACCTTGCCATCAGCAGTAGGTGTCAGCTGTGTCTCAGTGATCACAGCACACACGCAGCTCCTCGACCTGCAGCACTTGGCTCAGAGAAAGGCAGTTTCTGCAAGGGGGGAGCAGCCGACTCTAAGCCGCTGCTTCTCTTCACCAAGAAATCCACTCAGAGCAGTAATCCAACCCCTGGGTGACCGTGCATGACCTGACGGCAAGGCACACTGACCAGCACAACAAATGCTGTAAAATTAACAGGCCCCAAAGATGCAATTGTTTGCAGAGAGCAGCTCTGCAACACATTTCCAGCCTCTCAGTCCTGCTGCCCTTGCTCCTCCTGCAGGGTCAGTCCAAGCCTTCGGAACTGAGCAGTGAATGCCCTGACGTGCGGCATTCCTACTCCTTCCCAGAGCCCAGTCCTGCACAGACGTCCAAGAGCCTGGGAGACGGTGCCTTTGTTCATCACCTTGCTGAGCAAGCAAAGGAGCCAAATGCTTTCTTGGATGCATATCGATCCATGTTCTGATGACTACACGCAAGTTTTTACCATGATTAGCTCTTCCAGATACCATTGATTTATTTATTTCCTGAGCACCCTTGGCATGCCTGGACAGCCCGATATGAGCATTACAGCAAGAACAACAGCCCACACCACTGCATTCTGCTCACAGTACAACATCCTGCACCTCTCTCCAGTTACTGCAATGCTCTGAAGAATAGTTTGGCAGATCTGCAGAAAATCCACTTGAAATCTTGAAACCCATGAGTTCCATTTAAGGGTAATTAATGAATGATTCAGAAGAGATGTGCACATTTCTGTTGTATGCCCACAGCCCTGCTCTTGCTGATCAGCATTTAGGATGATTTCATCGCACAGTAGCTTTTCCTAAGGTCTAATTCAATTACATAAGATGCCTCTGGATGAGAGAAGCAGAGACCCAGAAATACTCATACACTCCTTTGGAAAGCGAGCAATTCTGCAGAATAGGAGTGAGGACAGAGCTCCACTGACCTAGCATGTCTAACAGGAGTCTCACTACTGGTCTAAAATTGAAGGAGATCAACTATTTTATTTCTCCCAGTGGACCTTTTCCACCAAATGTCTGCAGTATCAGCACTTTTCCCTGGCCTCAGCAGTAAAAATTTGGAAACAAAGCCTCTCTGGAACCTGCCCCTCAAAGCTCTGTCAGCTCCTGTCATACAGGAGATGTGGGGGTGTTTAGTGCTGGAAGTGAACTTTCCTGGCCACCTGCAAAACACCAGTGCAACGGCTCCTCTTCACAGCCAAGATGAGTCTTTCCCTAGAGAATGGGATCTGAACAAATCACACTCTCTCCATCTCTGCTTCTAAAGGTGCCCACTGCACACCTGCAACTTGAAATCTCCTGGCAGGACAAAGCTTCTAGAAGTGGCCATCACTACAGCACAGGTACAAACAAAACTGTCCTACCACTGGACACATCAACTGTGTGCTCTGCAACACAGCAGCCATGAACCAGCACCGATATATTTGCAACAGCCTCACTATGGTTCATCTACCTCCTTCTTAGGATAACGTAAGACGCTACACCGGGAAGGCTGGACCTCTGTGCTGCAGCACGTAGGTACCCGCACCAGTGCCCATGCCACAGAGGGCTTTTCCAAAATCTCTCCTATAAACGTACCCCATGAGCCTCACATAGGCAACTCTTGTTTAGAAGTCACAGAGCTCCCACACAAACAGTTTCTCTTACCACCGTTTTCCTAACCCAGACCCCACCATTCCTCCTCCAACCACGGATTGTAAAAATGCAGCTCCACAGTGTGGGGCACATAGGACACTGCACTGAGGCCAAAGGCAATAGGGGAGACTCCTCCCATAACTCGCTTAGCAAATTATTCACTGTTCTTCAAATGTCGTCCAAATGCTGGAAAACAAGCTTTGGGCTGCTGGAACAGCAGCCTTTTCTCCTGCAACATCAGGCAAATGCTTCTGAACTCACCAGCAGGATAGTGGAGCCATTTGCAGGCTCAGCCCAAACAGCAACATGAAACAGAGAAGAAATTCCATATTTTACTTCAGAGGAAAAGATCAGGGATCACCATTGTCAGAAAATGGCTCTCTAAACAGATGGATGCTGTGAGCCTGACAGGGAGAGGATCTGGTGGTAGAGGGACTGCACATCTGACCTCCAAAAGAGGCCAGGGTCAAGTTCAAAGGCACAACGGTGATGAGAAAAGATGGAGGAATCCCAACAACATGCGCACTTATGCACTACACACACACACTCACATAACCCTTCTTTACCAAGGAGTCAAACAGGCCCCTCTGTGTCCTTTCCCAAGGCAGCCTGCTCGGTGTTCACACTTGCCCTGCAGCCCAATGTGCCTATAAAAGTATACACACAGAGATGGGAACATGCTTTCTGAGCACACTGCCTTTGTCCACGTCCCCTCTTGCCACCCCAGGCAGGATTCAGACCTTTTGCAGCTTATTGCAGAGAGACAACATGCATCAGACAGACCAGGACATGTCCTGAAGTCTCCTTGCTGTGGGGAGTTCAGGTCAGCAGGCTCGGCTCTCATCACGCTTGCTTGAAATTTCCTCCGGCTGAGACATTCAGTGAGTCTAATTCAGCATCTACACAGGCTCAACCAGCTTCCCTGAGCCTCAGCGCGGCCGTACCGAGGCCCTTCCCACTGCTCCAGCAGGCGCAGTAGGCTTGCCTACCCAGGAGGAAGCAGGGTAGCGGCAAGGACACCGCAGCAACAAAGGAGGTAGCCCAAAGATATCTGTTCATCGCCCTTCAATGCTCTCCCAGCTAAGAGAGGTTGTCAGCACAGCAGTGGGCAGCGGGCTGCTCTCGGGGCTGGCAGGAGCTGTCCCCGTGCTTTGCCCACCCTTCCAGAACGCACTGAAACCCACTGGCCTGGCATCAGCTTGTACCCCTCGCCAAGAGCCACCCCAGCACCAGCTGTAAATGAAGGAAGCCTCAACGGAGGGCGGCGAGGAAGGACGTCACACCCTCTCTCACATTGTAATCTGCTCCTGAGCGAGTAGGGTGGTACAGACTGAACATATTCACTCAGTCACCCCCATTCTGTCCAGAGAAGTTGTGGATGCCCCATCATTGGAAACATTCAAGGTGAGGTTGGACAGGGCTTTGAGCAACCCAATCCAGTGAAAGAAGTCCCTACCCACAGCAGGGGGGGTGGACTAGATGATCTTTAAGAGTTCCTTCCAGCCCAAACCTTGTGATTCCATGATTCTATGATTTTAGAGACCGGGAACTAAAGCACAGGTGGAAGTGAAAGGGAGCAAAAATGGGACCAGAGAATAGTGGTTCCTGGATCAGCTTACCCTGATCTAAACTCTGGAAAACCTGTGCATGTCAGCAGTGGATGACAGTTCTTGCTCTCAGTCCAGCATCCAATTCCGCATTGCAGAGCAGGACCCGGCAGAGTTTGGGGAAAGGCACTGGCAAGTCATCACCCAGGCAGCAGTGGAGAACCCCAAAGTGCCCCTATGAATCCCCGCTACAGAACAAATCAGGTTTTGTTCTCCCACAGGTCTCCCGCAGCCTGGCAGCAAAATCAGCTCAGAGTTACTTCAGGGTAAATGCACAAAGAGAAAATTGAATTTATTATAATGACTTTCATGGTCTTTGCCCCACTCCTGTCAAAAACATCCTTTTGCCTGCCTTCCTACGTCTCTGATGTGCGCCCCAGCTCCTCTGTCTCACACCTGCAGGCACAGGTCAGGACGGTGACAATGTAAATACAGTCTGGGAAAATCTGTGACGTGCTGCGATAAGGAGCTCCCGAGCGTGCGCTCCCGCACGCACAGACCAGACATACCCCAGATCCTCAGTTAGACCTTCTGCAGGAAATTGCTATTGAAAAAGTCCAATTATGCCCTAAACCAAACCTGTTTTATAGGCCACAGCTAGTGCTACAGAAGCCCTCTGGAGACAGGAATTTTACCTGATTCTCAGAGATGGGCAACAGAAGTGCACTTTTCTTTACACTCATCATAGAATGGTTTGGGTCAGAAGATCATGAACCCCACCCCCCCTGCCATGGGCAGGGACACCTTCCACTTCAAGAGCATAATTTCAGAGATATTACACAGAAAATAGACATATCTGTTGGAACGCCCCTGCCTGGAGAAGCACTACGTGCCTGGCCCCATTAGGGAGTCCAGCCGAGCCTGGGCAAAGCAGAGAAGTTAATTCATACTGTGTACACGGGGGCAATGAAAACAGAAAGCACCTTTTCTTGCAGATGAGTTTGTAAGTAATTCGGGTGATTGCACAGAAACATGACAGTTTGCCACACTCACCACAAAGCACGGCACAGCATATTACTACCACCTCATCCTCTCCTTTAGTCTGCGGTGGCCAACAGCGCTGAGGCCACAGGGCTGACAGGAGGTCATCTGTGCTGTGGCAGCACAAGGAGCAGTCAGAGTGCCCAAAATTACCGTCTTCCCCTCACCAAACCACCCAGCTACTCCCAAGTGCCCACCCACACCCCAAAGGGCATTTGCTATGCGTGTGTCAGAGTAAGGCACACACGTGCCTGTCCCCTCAGCAGATGTCGGCTGGAGATGCCAGGATCACCCAAAAGAGAAATGCTCACAGAACAGCACTGAATTCCCCAGGGCGATTTCACAGAATAAGGAGGACAGAGCGTTGTGCCAAGGAGACACCGCTTAGAATCATAGAATCATAGAACTGTTGAGGTTGGGAGATCATCAAGTCCAACCATTACCCCAACCTGACAAAACCACTTCTAACCATGTCCCCAAGTACCACATCTACCTTTTTTTTAAACACCTCCAGGGATGGCGAATCCACCACCCCCGTGGGCAGCCTATTCCAATGTTTAATAACCCTTTCAGTGAAAAAAATTTTCCTAATATCCAATATAATGCCAAGCTTGGCAGACTAACGGCGCGGGCCAGCAGCAGACCCCTCGATGCTGCCGCTGCGGGCTGCTGCCCAGCCGGGCCAATGCCGCCTTCTCACAGCGCCCAAAGCTCAGCTTTACCCTCACTGCTGGAAATTGACCGCGTCCAGCCTGTGCGGTGCTGCAGGGACAGCAGCGGCACCTGAGGCAGAGGTGCTGGGGAAGGCTCACCAAAGCACCATCAGGCACCTACAGAGTCAACACTTGAAGCAGGGCTCGCCGTCGCGGCTCCCTCGAGAGCCAGCGCAGAGAAACAAGCGTTTCTGAGGGTATAATTGAGCTGACCTACTTCCACGTGCGGTGCAGCACAGGAGGGGCTCCCTCCTCCTCTCCCAGACTGGAGGGGGCTGAGGTGAGCAGTTCAGATGCAGAGGTCCGCGTCGCGGCACCCCGAAACCGGGGCAGACCCTCCCGTTACACAGCAAGGCATCCGCATGCCGCGGGCAGCACCAGGTGTGCTCCCATCCACGATGGTGCTGGATGCGGATGGAGAGCAGCCCTGCTCTGCCCCAGCACACCCAGCAACACAATCCCACCCCAGAAACATCCAAATCCTCTCAGCTGCTGCTGCCATGGCAACGCCAGGGAGAGGATCCGCCAGCCTTTGATGTGCTGATCTGTTTAAACCGTGCAAAATGCCATGCAGAAGCTGGGGAGCTGCCTGGAGGAGCACCTGACTGCCCCAAGATGGAAGGCTCTCCAAGGAGCAGGGACGAACGCACACTGGCCAGCACCGCTGCCATCTCCCGTCACAGCAAGTCCATACCAGCACGCTGTTGTTTCCATGCTCCAGCTCACCCACTTAGTGGAGTTTAATATTTAACATCAGACAAGCTGCTCTTTCACAGGGTAATTTGGGTTATTAATAAAAAATCCCCCTGCCCCCCCAGCGATTCAAAAATAAGATGCCGTTACTCCCGGTTATCAGCACCGGCACCACAAGAGTGTTGCCCATGAGCAGCTGATGGGGAATCGGGAAGGGCTGTTACAGGCCACGGAAAAGCTGGCAGAGCTGAGTAGCACGCAGCACGAAGCTGTCCCCGTCTCCCATCGCAGCGCAGGCAGAGGGGGAGGAGGTGATTCCAAGTGACAAACGGGCTGTGCGAGCCCCGGGACGGGGACGCTGCGCGAGCCCCTCTCCAGCAGCTCACAGAGACCCCTGCGTCGCAAGGACACTGCCAAGCTCAGGAGGACTGCACAACTGCTCACCTTCAAAGATGAACGCTCTTGTAGCATTTAGCACTAGGATTCCCCGCAGCACTGCACAATCCCAGTGGTGTCAATGCCGGCAAAGGCAGATCCTGACCTGGCACACCATGTGCCTTGACTGAGCCACCAGGTTAGGGGGGCTCGGTACAACCCAAGAAGCTCTGAAATGTGAGGGCACGGAGGAAGATTTGACATATTTGAGAGGATTTTATGCCAGACTTCTGACAGAATTTGCTTTACAATATGAAACACAGAAACCTGAAGTGGTCTCCTACAGAGAGAATGTCTATGTCCCCCACATTTCCACCACTCTCATTTCAGACTCAGCCTACTCCACAATTGCAAAGTTTCCCCCTATATTCATTCGCCCTCTCGCTATAGTGTTCCCATACCCAGTGTAAGAGCCTTCAGCAGACCACAGAAATGTTACAGAGAACTCAAGGAACTGGAGAAACAAGGGACATGAATGAAGCAGAATGCAATTACCTGAGAAAGATTTTGGCTGAGCAGAGGAGTCAATCCACACATGCACACACATGCATACACAAACACACACACATACACATACACACACACACACTTTCTCAGGAAAAGCATCAGTGGATCTTTCACAGCGACTATAGAGGATGCTGGATACCAGGCTCACAAAGGCAGTTCAACCTAAAACCTTTAGATTTTCTCCTTTTCGCTTCTTGGAGTACAGGGGGAGTGCAAGTACCAGTGAATACTCTGGCTGTGCATGCCTGTGAATGGAATTAAACAGTAAAGAAAATACTATTAATTATTTCCTCTTTTGGCTTTCTCAAGTTCTTTTCAAAAGAAAAGAGGACCCGTTTTCACCTGCCATCAGGCAGAGGCTGAGAAACATGTTCTGGCCAGGATGCCACTGTGGCAGAGATACGAGAGCTCACTGGTTTCGTTACAGCCGCTTTGCTGCATTACCTGCTGACCGTGTTTCGGAACGTGGGCCTGCGGGAAGCCTCCGGCATTGTAGTCTGTTCTCCTACCTCTTTGCAACCCTTCATGCCTATTCAGAGGCACAACACCCTCCAAACAACATGTTTGTATGCATGTTTATTCATGCTGGTTTTTGAAAACAGCCAAAATTAGGTCCTCATTTTCATGGTTGGGCACCCAAAAAGATGCCTTGAATTCCTGTTGTTTCCTGGCAGCTCCCAATCACATCACTGACATGTTGTGTGCCTCTTAATTTAAACATAAAAATGATATATGCGTATTTTCTAGGCAGGTTTCTTAATTAAACAAGCCTAACACTATCTCAGTAACCTGCTGGCAGAGCTCGGCAGTGAACAGCAGACAGCTTGAGGGTGGGGAGGTAACTGCAGTGGCTGCAGCTCCAAAAAGAGGACAAAAAGCACATTACTTGCTTTGTTTGGTTGTTGTTGTTTTTTTCCAGAAATCTCACAAGAACAATAAAGGAAACTCTGAACCTTCCTCCTCTGCTGGGATTTTTTTTTTTCTCCTCGCAGTACGTTATAACAGATTCTTTCTGTCAAAAGCAAACTGCAGGTTCACATGGGCACCCTCCATTCCGCTCCTCTGTGTGCAACGCTGCATTTATTTACAGCAAAATGGACAAAACACACCACCTCTGCACAGACAAGGACTGTTCAGACTAAAACTCCCAACATGAAACGCCCCTTTGCGGTGAATGGACCTCATCTCACGAAGAAGCTGCTTCACTCTTGCAGCTGCCAGCAGAGCCTCTGGATCAGCTTGATCCAGGTGTCCTCACACTGCTCTTAGCTCTAAAGCATGACTTTAAAGCAAAGCGAATTAGTGAAAGGCGCCAGCTCCTCTGCCCAAACACCTGCAATTTACCCACAGTGTCTGTGGCAGTACGAGAAAGGCAGAATAAATGTCCCTCGTGACCCCTCTGCTGCTGCTGATGGTGGTGCTGTGTCGCACGTTGGGAGGTCCCATGGGGAGGTGCTGCTGATCCCTGCTGAAATATTGTCAGAAGACAGCAAGTGCTGCTGCCTCACATTTTGGATGGAGCAAGGGTGATCTTGCCTTATTGAGCTGCTGCTGGCCTTGGAGAACTCCTCTGGCAGGCCCGAGAGGCAGAGCTCACCACCGGCGGGGATGAGTCCACGAGTTTTGAGAAGGAGTTTTGCTGATACAGTACTGATGGGCAGCAGATATTTTATACTTTTGTCCTGTGATGTCGCAGCTCCTCTTACTGCAATCTCAGCTCCGCGGCCATTTGACAGCAGGCTTCACAGGAAGCATTTCTCCCAGCGCTCACAGAAAGGGGGTCAGCCCGCTGACCATCGTGTTGCTCTTTAACAGGAGCACATTGCTATGCATCAGTGCGGTGGCACGTCCAAGCTGCGTGTAAAGACAGCTGCCATGCCACGCTCTGCTGAGCAATTCTTGCTTGGACCAAACCTACTGTCACTGTGAGCTGAGACGATTCTGCCAGGAAAAGAGCTGAAGAATGGAAAAGCTTAGAAAATTATAGCCTGCTTAGAAAATTATAGCCTGCAGGCCAAATACAGACCCCACACAGGCATCTCCTGGAGCTGAAATACCCTCATGCCAAAGGCAGTGGCCCACAGATATAACTTCTGTTTCAGCATCAAAGATGGGAAGCAGAACCATAACACTCCTCACTGCAGTAAAGGCAAGTCCAACATCGAAAGCCAATTAGGTAATTTCTTCCATTTCTGAGAACTCTCTAGCACACCACCACCCCACACTCCACTCCCTGTGCCCACTGCCAGCTTCAGTACTTTAATGTGCCACAAGGCAAATAGAGGAGGAAGGGAGGAAAGAAACCCAAAACCAACACCCCAAAACAAGAGAAACTCCATGCAGAGATTTGTAAGTCAAGGACACTGGATTACTGAAGTTTAGCATCTTATTTAAGAACACACTATTTACTCCTATAACTAAATCCACGGAAATGATTTACAGTAGAACATTATTGATTCAAATAGCAGAGTAAGAACATGGAAAAGGAAGAGGTGTGCATATGATTACAGCACACAGTAAAAGCTCACACTTCAGTCATCAACAGGGTACAGCTGATTCCAGGCAGACCAAAGGAAGATCCCTTTTACTCTCTCCCCATCCCATTTGGATGAATGGAAGAAAGAGCTTGGTTGGCATCTCATCTCTGCCTGAAGCTCTGGCAGATGTTGTCCAGTGGAAGCAAGGTGCAGCCCAAAGCAGCCATTTCTCTGCTCCATCACTACAGCTTGCGTGACACCAGCAACAAGAGGGACAACTGACTTGAAAGAATTTGCCTTGTGTTGCAGTATATTTTCACAGTTTTGATATGTTGCATGTTAAGATTTTGCTTCTCCCAGCCAACTAATACAAGGTGTTGAAAAGGCTGGTAGTTTCTGAATCTTTCCACATGCCAATAACACCAGCTTGGCTTTGTTTTTAAAAGATTATAGAGAACAATGGAGCAAAAGGGACTGGCTTGTTTTGGACTCTCCAGTTCCAAAAGCAAAGCCAGTCATGTTCAACATCCATCCAGAACACCAGCACAAGAATCTCCTTCTTCGCAAACTCCCAAGTCAGAGAGACCAGGCACAGAGCAGAGCAGACTGTAGCACCTCCTGCAGCACGACCAGGTCACACTCCAGGAAACACCACGACAACCTCAGCACAAGAACCTCACCACTTTGCCCCGAAGGCTGCTAGGCGAGAGGACCTAGCAGGTTGATGGTGCGTGCTTTATGAAGTTGCCCGGGACCCTCCGTATTTGCAGAAGAGATGCTGAGGTCTCTGAGTGCCATTCACAACAGCAAACCTGTAAATGACAACTTAAAGCCGGGCTATGGAAGAAACCGGCATCTACCGCTCAGCAGAACAGTTTCTCCAAGCAGAGCAATGGATGCACGCTTGGAGACAGCTTTCAGGACTGAGAGGCAGTGCCTGCAGCTGGGGACAGAGGAAGGAGAGCAAGCTGCTAAGTATCTGAGAAGACATTGAGTTTAATAGAAGCATGTTTGGAGGTGGAAGGGTCAAATGCTTGGAAAGCCCAGTACAGCATTTCCCACAAGGCTCACCCCAGGCAAGGCTCTGGGACCCTGTGTGACCACAGGCTGCTTCAGCCAACCAGAGAGCTGAGCAGACAGCTTAGTCCCTGTGAGGTGACAGCACAGACACTTCCCTCGTCTCTTTCCCAGTATGTGCCTTAAAACAGATGACAGACCCCTCAGAGTACCTCCCATCCAGTGCAGTAGGACGCCAGGCATCTGCACTGCCTCAGGGTCCATGAACGCACCAGATGACATGGGGTTAGAACTGGGACGAGATCTGGATGGAGCAGTCACACTGACAGGTCAGTGTCTTCACTGCCCGTGGCCAGCAGGCAGGACCCTGCACGGTGCTCGCGGGGACAGACACAGAAAGAGGCAGTGTTGAGCGATGCTCTGTGCAAGTCGGGAAGTACACTGCTAAAGCTGAAACTGCCCTTAGCTCACCCCACACCTGTCTCACCCACCAAAACAGCACATTCTCATAGCATATATCTTATTCTTTGCTTCGTGCTGTAATCAGCAAGTCCTGCAAAAGACACAAGGCTCCCCATTCCAAGCATGGCATGATGACAGAACTAAATGGACTCTGAATACACTGTGCATTTCCTGCAAAGTATCTGGAAGTCTTAAGTTTTCTAGACAAATGACGCTGTAAAAAGGTGAAAATATTTATTATTCCTTTGCAGACACCATCAGATTAGTTAAAAATCTAACATAGTTTATACCCCTCTGCAAAGGGGTTCGGCACTCTGTTCTCTGCATTTCCCATTTAAAAGGTTCAACATACGCACATGAATGCACCCTACAAGCCCTGAAAATCCTGTCACCACAGAGCAGTGAAGGACCATAGCCTTCATTTCTGCTTGTTGTCTTGCTGCAGTACCTTTTTGCTTAAATAGGAGTCTTCCCAGTGACCTGGACACACACAAACGCGCGCGCACACTCTCTCCTTCTTTCCTCATCTCAGTATAAATATAGAAACCTCGTCTGTTTTCTAAATGCTCTCCTGCTGCTGCATTCTCTCCCTCCGCCTCCCAAGACACTTCAGCGAATACCTGCTGCTTTGTTTCTGCTGTAGATTTTTCACTGAGGCTGCAACATTTTGAAGCCATAGATTTAGCATAGTCCCCTACATTTGCAGCCCCTACACAGAAATGTACAGCTCCGGCTTAATGTTTCACCCAGTCAGCAAAATTTGGTTTGCAAATAGGAAGGGAGCTTGAATTTTGCTGCTGTTTGCAGCGTTGTGGCTCAAAATATGACATAGTTCAGCTGTAAAAGGAAACGTGAATCTTCAAATGGTTCTGCCATTCTGAGCAGAACCCCTTCTGTCACCCCATAGAGAGAAGGTGTCAGGAACTTCCCTGCACCCTGGAGACTGCCCTCCACTCATCTAGGATTCTAACGAGGCTGGTCTGTCCAACCCAGAGCTAACGTTTTCAGAATCTACCCTCATGGCATCTCGAGAGCTGGAGGTGAGGACTGCTAGAGCGGCGTAAGTAGGGCAGGGAACCCAGAAATCTCTGCAATCCTTGACCCATCCTTCCATCACGCCCCCGGTGATGCTGCACCTTCCCAGACCAGCACAGAGAGGGTACATTTCTGAAGAACCTTGACATACTTAGACAATTAAAACAAATTAGCATAATTCAGACTAAATTTCTAATTTTAGCACTCGGTAAAGCTGCTTTCCTTTGAGCTCAGATCTAGCTTGCTGTACCTCAGCTTCAGCACACTACAGGCAGCTTCCTACCGTGAATAAACTGAGCCCCACAGGCTACCGAGCCCAGAGCTTTCACGACGGGCACCATCCTTTGCTGCCTGTGCTCCTGCAGCACTCGCTCTCAAGCAGGGCTCCCGCCCTGCGCACCGCAAGCGCCCTGCTTGGGCAGAGACCTCGGCCAAGGGACCGGCGCTGAGGACAGGGCACAGTTTGAAGGAACTTGCTCCCGAAATAGATTTCTGAACGCTACAAGGTTCAAACGTCGCTCACCTCATTCCAGTACCTTGATACTGGGTGGGATCACCGAGCACATACAGATGCCATTATTCCCTGAATAATTTAAGAGCCCGCAGAGCAGCAGTGCAGAATGGCACTGGCTTCCTCTCAGCGCCTCCTCCCCCACCAGCACGTCCCTGCAGCGGCAGGGTCTGCTCCAACCTGACACAGATCCCACCCTGATGCCTCTGTTGGGCTGTACTGGGCTGTGTTTGGCTGTGCTGGGCTGTGTTCGGCTGTGTTGGACTGTGCTGGGCTGTGTTCGGCTGTGCTGAGCTGTGCTGGGCTGTGTTCAGCTGTACTGGGCTGTGCTGGGCTGTGTTCGGCTGTACTGGGCTCTGTTGGGCTGTGCTGGGCTGTGTTCGGCTGTGCTGGTCTGTGTTCGGCCGTGTTCAGCCGCTCCCCCTCCCACCACGGCGCTGCATTTCCCTCCTGCCTGGAAATGTCGGGAAAGGACACGGGCAGAAGCTCCAAAGCGCCTCGCTAGCTACGCGTTCTTCACTCACAACTGACTTTAGTATTTGTGGACAACTATTTACCGGGGAAGGTATGGACTTCCCAAGTCAAACACAGTTCATCATATATTAGCTCACATGATGTGAGAGACCAGGCTCTCTTGGAACCACATCCTGCAAAGGGCAAGGCAGACCGTGAAAGAAGAAAAAGGTAAACACCAGAGAGGAGCTGCTACCATATAAACGTCCCGATTTTTCTAATTGGGCCATTTGAGAGAGCTCTATCTCTGTGCCCATTGCAGCAAACCATGCTCAGCCAGCAACTCCTGTAACCTCCCCACTGCGAAGGAACATGGAGATCAGTCTAATTTCTGCATTGCCATTTTCCTTCCCGCACATGACTATGCCATGCACCGTCCTCTGCCATCCCTCCCCCCCACACTTAATGCAAACACTGGAAAGAAAATACAAATGCTGGGAGTGCAGATGCCCCCATTATAACAAGTGCATGCTACGTTGCAACCTAATAGAAAAATGCTAGAGGGTGATTGTGAGCAGCAGCGAGTGAAATTGGACAGAGTTTAGTCAAAGGTAAGTTTGAAACAGCCTCTTCTTCCTGCTGACTCCATACCAGCGAGACACAGAGAGAGATGGAGTGGAAACCTCAGTGGGTTGTGAGAAAAATGCCCCCTCGTACACCTCGGACAGCAGAGCAGTACAACACAGCGTAGCACTGATGCTTTCTTAAATCCTGACAGTGTTTCCATTTACAGGACTCCAGTGGCAGGTCAGATAAACAGCATCAGAGGAAGCCGTCGTCACACACAGCCCTTGTACTTCCCAACCCAGCCTAAAGCAAGAACTAAATATTTATTAAGCTTCTATGAATCAGAGGTCTGAATCTCCTGACAGTGCAGCCGGCTGACGTAATCCTCCCCAGATCCTGACGGGGCTTCGTTCCCCAACAACCTTGACAGAGCTTGGAGGGTCACAGTTATCTTGTAGTCACACAGAGAAGTTCCACTGGGCAGAGGTGGGGCACAGATCCTCCACAATTGCTCCATCCCTCAGGATCACCTGTAAAGGAGCTCATGCTCTGCCCCGATTTGCCAGCAGCTGTGTGTACAAAACACCTTCCCAACTTCACACACCAGACATTTACAACAGAAAAGATTCAGCACTGTACTGCTGCCTCAAACCCAGCACACCCAACCCACAGGAAGATTTAAGATCTAAGATTTCATTTAAGATTTCACCTAGTGCTGATCTCACATGGTCCTAAAGGTGCCGTCTTCAGTGCTGTGGCACACGACAAGCCAACGAACTTCCCAGGGAAGGTGTCTGCATAGTCATTGCTCTTGCAATGCAAGGAGAGGCAGGAGGATATTTGGTTGATGGAACCAACAGAACTTTCAGTGGGAGACAAGAGAAGCTGCAGCTGGAGCTGTTGCTCTAGGAGCTGGCAGAGAAAGGAGATGAAGCAGCTTTGTGCTCTGCGGCTCTGCAGGTGGTACGGTCCTTTCTCTTCCTGATGAGCTCCAACTTGCAGGTTAGATACCAACACAGCTCCCAGCAGCCAGTGAAGCCCTGGGTGGCTGATAACCATGACACATCTTTGGCAGGATCTACTGCCACTGAATGCAAGAATCCACGTAGACTAACCCAGCAACTGTACCAGGCCAGACATCCATGGGGGAGTCCACAATGGTGCTTGGAACTCCAGTTATCCTGGAGATGTTCTGAGCCATCTGCAGCCCAGGTCTGATGAAATCCTTTGCCCTCCTTCTGTCCATCACTCTCTTCTCTGCAGCCCCTCGAAACCCAGCGCGACCTGAAGGCTGCTGCTCAGTGACCGCCCTTGGAAAGGATGGCTGGCAAGCAGAGACAATAGCCCCAGTGGCTTCTCCTTGGCAGCGGTCCTGCAGCGATTTCTCACCCCAGGTTCTCATGTGCTATTGCATAATTCTAACAGAGGTGTCTGGATTTTCCATCTCAGGGATCCTAAGCTTGGACTGAAGTTCCACCCTGATGCAGCTCATCAGTGAACTGCAGGTGAGTGAGATCTTTTATTTGTCACACAACAAGCACAAGCGTGGTCACCCTATGTGACCGCTCAATTGTCCTACTAAGGAATCATCTGAAAGTGTTCCTCTGTCTGATTGAGCTTGTGGCTGTTGTTCCAAACCCTGCTTGACTTGCTCTGCTTCCCGCATTTCCCAAGTTTCTTAAGCACGAAAAATTCCTTTATTGCAAAAGCATTCTCATTAGCATCCTCCACGTCACCTCAGTCTTCTCAGAGCTGCCCATCTGGGGTCTAGCTCCTCTCCCAAATCACCTCACGCACCTCGGCTTGGAGTTTATTCAGACAGTTGATGTCAGCAGTTATGTCCCATTTATTCCTTATCCGTGCTTGAGAACGCAAAGGGGGTCATTCAATCCTCTGTGCTCCCTTTGCCCTTTCCCACCATTTCATTCTAGCTGGTGGAAGAGCTTTCTCTGCCACAGCTCCTGCCGAACAGAAACACCTCTCTCTCTCCTTTTCCCACCTATTTCAAACCCCCTCTCACAAATTTCTTGTCTCCCTCCTCTGAAGCACCCTCCCAGCCTCTCCTGCTGGGATGTATTTCAGTGTGTAATACTGAGCACTAAAATATTTCCTGCTGCAGCGTGCAGAAGCAGCACTGCACCAAGCATGGGTGCCAGCCTGTACTGTGGGGAGTCGTGAACCCTCAGACTCATCTGTGTGCTGTTTCCAGGAAAGGACAACTAGAAAAAAGGCATGGAGCTTGATGCAGAGAGTTTCTTATAAAGAATTAAGGAATCATTTTCTTTTACCATTCAAGACTGCATTGTGTGAGATGCTCTACAAATCCATAATAAGAGACTACCTTACCCTTGGACACTTGCAAGACAAACAAACTAGACAGGAGTGGAAATAGAAAAGCGGTTTGTTCCTCATTAGCCTCCCCCCCGGAAAAAAAAAAAAAGTAAAAAAAAGTGGTAAATTCAGGCAGCCTTGTCCTCTATTCTTTACCTGTCCAAGCAAAACTTACTTTGAAGGTACTGAGAGGAGGTATCACATCTTTCATACCAATAGTTTATCATTTAAACGTTGATAGCAGTTATAGGAATTTTCTTCTAAGCTTTTGGTTATTTAATCCAGTAGCCACAGTTATGCTGCACACAGACTGCACATGCTCTTGCATGTGCACTTGAGGAGTTCTTTGGACATTATTAGCATTGCTGCTGTTACTGAAGTGCTACTGGACTTATTTGCTGCATAGCACTCATCATAGATGTTTTAGAGGTTCTTGCACCATGAATGCTGCATGCCCACTTGCCAACTGAGGAGCATCTGCCTCTCCATACTCCTCAGGTGAAGGTCTCTGCCTCTCTTCATGCTTGACTGGATATTTGGCTGAATTTGGTACCAGAATAAGTACACTTCAATAAGAAGAATTATTTTCATAAAAGTATTAACTTTTTTTTCTTATTAGTCTCAGCCAAAGCTTGTCAGGCGGCGAGGCACTGCAGGCACTAACAACCTGTCTTGGGGGCTCTCAGTACAGCTGCAAGTTGCTCATAGAGGCATGTTCGAAACACAGGCGAGCCGAGGACCCTGGGCCACGGTTTGGGGGTCAGACAGTCTGGGCCCTTTCTAACAACCTGTTTGGTGAGCTCTGCTAATGCCTCCAGAATTCCTGGAAAGGGATTTGGTCCATTTTCTACCTTTAATATATAACCACGACAAGCAGCCACATGCAACTCAAAAAGGGACTCGCTAACAGTGTGTTCACATAACAAGTTACAGACCTGCCTCACAAATTGCGTCAAAACTTCACAGTCTCACAACATGTTGTGCTGCTCCTCACTAACCCTGCAGAAGGCAGGACTGTATCCCTGGAGTGCTCTGCATGACTTCCAAGTGAGGACTTTCTGCCTCTCGAGGTAGCCTGACCACAGCACACCTGCAGTGAAAGGAAGCGTTCTTGACCATCGCTTCCTCCCAGAACTGCAAAAAAAAGACAGATAGCTGCATCCAAAGCACCAACATTGCTACTGTCCATCACCACCTGCCTGTCAGTGCAGGCAACCACATCAGAGGCTCCACACGCAGCCCAGCAGCTGTAACCGAGGGGCTCTGGTCCCCTGTGCACCGGCCATCAAAGCAAAATGCACAGGAATGTGAAGCTAGGATACTGTGACAGGAATAGCAAGAAGCCAACCCAGACGATGCTTGGCACATTCTCTAATGGCAGTGAACTTCTGTTATTCAGTTCACAGCCTCCTGTGCTCACGGGCTGCTCTCTGCCACACCAGGACACCCTGAAGAGCCACCAACACATTACGCTGGACCTTGTAATTCTTCACAATTCAGCACTTGCACTAAATGTGGGAACAGACAGGACTACGGGGAGTTTGCTCCCTGGGGTCATCCCCAGGCTGAAGCAACCTCCAGCTGTGCTGCAGAGCCCACGGGGCAGGAGCACTCTTCAGGACACGTCTGGCTGTCTAAGGGACAGCTCGGCCCAGAACACCAGTGTGGCTGGGCTGCACCGGCAGCAACGGTGAGTGACAAGGTACCATTCCTTAAGTCCTTGATGCAGCTCCTGTCAAATGAAACCTCAGCTCTTATCATCTGAGTTACAAACGTTGGGGGCAGGGAATACTGGAGGAGAGACAAGGTTATAGACCTGGACTGTCCCTGTGCCAAGAGACACACGACACGAAAATGGACTGTACAAGGTCAATTGGGTTCTTGTTATATGCACTTAATACAAAAGCCAAGAAATTGCCCTGGAAACTAAAAAGCAACAAATATAATCATGGTCCAAGGAGAAGGGTTTTGGGCAACACAGCATTAAATAACAGAACTCACTGCCTCCAGGTATCGCAGGACACAAGGTTCTTGCAGGATTCAACCCTGAAGTTCATGGGACACACACAGACACACAAAAATGTCTGGAAACGCTAGAGGATACAAAGCTCTCATGCCCCAAAACATAACACCAGCTTGCATGGGATGAGAGGAAACTTGTTCTGGGGCTGTCATCTCCTTCCTCCCCCCATCTCCACTGCTTCGTGCCACGCTAGCCTTTCCTTGGATCATAGCTTACCCCTCTAATAATAACTTGCACTGCAGCGGTGCATGGCAGGCTCAGTCATTAATTGAGGCACTGATACGCTGCACTGTACGAACACAGAGCGAGTAAACAGCCTCTGCCCAAAAGCGCCTATTTCTGTATGCGAAGCAAGAGACAACAGGCAGGCACTGTCAGAGGAGCAGAAGGACCCAGTGACACAACAGTGGTTTCAGCCCACTCCAGTGGCCACTGCAGGAGCCTTTTGGAAGAGAGACCTTTGGCACGGACATGACGCGAGTCCCGTGCGGACTCACAGGGTACACACAGACACACGGGCTCACACGGACTGACCTCCCGCAACTGCTGCAGCAAAACTGAATGAGAAACTAATGCATCCCGGTAGCCCTCAGCTTGGCCCCAAGGAGGGCTGTGCAGTAAACCACCACCACTGGAGACACTCAGGCTTCGGTGGCAGGGCAGAAGAAGAGAGAGCTGGCCCAATAGCCAAACCTCCTGGTTTGGTGGTTCTTCGCTCCTGAACCCCTTCACAGCCCTCTGGCAATGTAATAGACAACTGCTCTGTCCGCCTCCGGTAAGAGAGGCCCCGCAGCAAAAAGCGTTGGGCTGGCGCGCACTGAAGAAGGCATCACTCGACACGACAGTGCGGCCGCTGAAGGACCCCACACCCAACTTCCCAGCTGCTGTCTGCAGACTTCACATCTGTCCTGAATATGTCCACTGATCACCCCCTAGTTAGCTGCTCTGTGCAGACACAGACCCCTCTGGGGCTGCCCTGGTCAGACAGCCTGGCATTAAGAAAAGCAAACATCCTTATGCCCAGCTTTGATCCCAAGAGGAGCAGGAGGGCGAAGAGGGGCTCTGCCCACCCTGGCCATAGTGACCGGGCTGGCAGGCAGGCAGTCCCCCCATTCACTACTGGGGAAGGGGCGGCTGAAGATCAGCTCCTCCTCAGCTCCTGCTGATTTCTGCAAGGAGACCTTGCTCGGTGCTCCCCGTGCTATGACAATCCCAAATAGTATACTACAAAAGGCTTGTTTATGGCTGTGAGGTCTATCCCATCCCTTTGGGGTATTCGGCAGTGCTTCTCCAGCTCCTTCACTCGTGTTCACACCGTGTCGTGGCAGCAAGTGTAACTTGGGTCTCTCACGAGGAGCTGGTGAGAAGGTGCCCTCTCTAGTACCTTCCACCTGAGGAAGTCCAGACACTTTGCAGGTATGTTTGGATCTCCCGACCCATCACCAAGAGACACACACACTGTGCTTCGTTGGGGGGGGTGAGGTGGGGAGGCAGAAGGGAGGGGAATGGTTTTCTCAAGGACTCACAGAGTGAGCCTTCACCAGAAACAGGGATGAATGAAATCTAGGAATTCCAGTGTCTAGGACGAGCCCAGACAGCCCGAACCAGCAGTTGTCCAGCAGCGTGGCAGGAAGAATAGAAGCCTGGGGGCTGGTTAGCAGTGACAGTCCCCAGCACCTCAGCAAGATTCTTCTCAGGACTCTCAGGGCGCAGACATTGAGGTGCTCTGAGCAGGAGAGCTCTGCTGTGAGGCTCTTGCTCAGAGGGGGCACATGGAAGTCTCCAAGTCTTTTGCTAAAGGCAGAGGAGAAGCCCACCTAAGACATCCCTGTATTGCATCCTCCTCTCACACATAGCCTTGATCACCCTTGGTTTCACCTCTCTCCTCACTGCCTCTGCATTGGTGCATAGCACACACATCCTCAGGCCCTGCTGTGAGAAGAACGTTCAGTTCAAGAGGTCTTCAAGGGGCAGCAAAGCTATCTTAGTGATGTGCCTGCTCCTGTGGGAAGCCGGCGGCAAGAAAAAACCTGGCAGTGACTTTCCAGAGAGGAGCTACAGCTTGGAACATCCGACAGACCCAGGGCTGTAGCAGGTCGGTGTCAGCGGAGGGGAAAGACACCTCTTCTCGCTCTGACCCCCCACTCACCCACTGCCAGCGAGTAACGTGCCTTTGCTGGGAGGGATGAGCAGTGTCCCACGCACAGACACAGCCTGCCCTGAGCCGCAGCAGCACTCGCGGTCCCCCACACAAAACTGCTTTCTCTGCGAGCGGTGCGCTCCCGCTGCGCCCCGGTGTCAGTGCTCCAGCAGGGTGCAAACAGGCCGCAGAGCGGACATCAAAGCCGCTCCTGCACTGGAGAGAGGGGTGGGTGTCTTTTGTCCCTTTGCTCTGCAAACACAGAGCAACTCGGGGAAACTGCACGAAGCTAGAAGCCAGCAATTTTATCTCAGAGATCAAATCTGTTACTGGGCTGAGTGAGTCTCTTCAGCTGCCCTGACAAACCCCTCGCTCCCATTCTCCCTTCACCGGACTTTCTCACAGCCCCCCCTCCCTAAGCTGTCAGGACAAACCGCAGATTCCTGGCCCCAAAAGTTGTCCTCTGTTTGGCAGACTGTTTCTTGCGCTGACTATGCATAGACCCGTACGGGGACCAGAGTGCCTCTCTGCCATCTCCCCCCCAAATACAAACAGCGCTCACCGCCACGCGCACCGACATCTGGACATAGGGCCGATCGCCCCAGTGCCACTGACCTTTTTCTTCCGGTCCCGAGAGCGGTTCCTGCGCTTGCGATTAGATTCCTCCTTCTCCTTCTGCTCCTGCAGAGCCTGAGCCTCAATATCTTTGATTTTCTTCAGCTGCTTGGCTGCCTGAGCCATGGCGGGTCAGACTGCAGTTCCCTCCAGAGCTCACACTGGCACTTTCCACGCAGCACCCTCTGATTCCTGGCCAAGACAGTCCCTTCCCCTGGCTCACACGCTGTCGACCCAGATGAGGGTGAAACCAGTAACGAGAAGAAAATAGAAAGCAGTCAGCAAGCCCCAAAGGGCAGCCGATGTCTCCAGCTGATTGCTAGATGGAGTCTGGGACACCTTTATAAAGCATTGATAATCCTAAATCCAGCTGTTCCAGAGGTTCTGTGCACCATTGCAGCAGCCCCTGACTACGCTTGCACATCATGCAGAATCCTCCTTGTGGGACAGGACACCGGGCTGGTGCTGCGCTCTCCCTCACCGCCTCTCCTGCAGCACAGGAGGAGATGCGGGCAGTCAGCCTCAGGAAGGAAAATAACTCTCAGCAATTAATGCATGATGACAACAGAGCAGCGGTGAAAAAGGAGGCTGATGCATTTCATCCCGACTTCTGGGTCCTCTGTAGCAATGCATAAAGAACAGTAACCTGCGTGTAGTCAGTCAGTGGCTTTACCACTGCAGTGCTGCTGAGGCAGGCACACATTCCAGTCTCTCCAATTTTCTTCCTCTCAGTCGCTCTCTGTGCAGCAGCCGCATCACTCGCTCGCTCTCTGGGTTACGATTCCAGCTCCTCTCGCAGGGAGCAATAGGGAATCGCTGCATCGGTTAGGAGGCAGGCAGCATCTCTGCTCGGAAAACAGCTGATACTGCAAAGGATGTGCCAAGTACTGGAGCAAAGTGCAGCTTAACAGCATCCTTTCCTCCTCGCATCTCTCCGCTGAGTGAGCAGCCAGGGGAGGGGAGGGATCTTGGCTGTGAATGGGAGACAGAAAACAAGGGCTCAGTCTGCTCTTTGGCTACACAGCACCAGAAAAGTAAACCAGAGCCACTAGCTCCTGCCCATCCAGGCAGCACCAGAGCTGGGGTCCTCTCTGAGGACCCCCAGTCACGGCTCCTGGAGAGTCAGCCACCCCTTCTCCACACACATCCGTGCGTTTCACCTGCAGGTGCCTTCCAAAAGCACAAACAAGCCCATGTCGGAAGCCAGGGGTCAGGCCTGGAGGAGTAACTTTGGTTCCTGCACATGGCACCAGTGGTGAGGGGACCAGGGTCAAACTGGGGTGGGCTCTGGTGGTGACCATAACATGACCTGCAGCAAAGTGTGCTTTACTGTCCAGGCACTCCTGAGCGGCTCTGCCTTTATCAGCTCAATTCTTGTCCCTCAGAAAAACTGTCCCCTATGTGCAAACCCATGGGCAAAGCACCGGGAAAATTATCTGCCCAGGTGGAAGCCCTGCACACGCTGCGTTTTTCTGACACAGTTTCCCCAATTCTACACAGAAAGGGTTCCTTTTGTGTCAAAAGCAGGGATTAATGTCCATTTCTCAGCAACTGCTTGACAGCCACTGACAGGTTGTCTACACTGGCAAGAAGCCGAGATGCAGACTTAACTGTACAGACACTATAGGTCACTTTTCTGAGCAAGTTTTCCTGCATTTCTTTTCCCTTTGAAGTTCCTCTAATTCGGTTGCTTCACCCACAGATCAAGGAGGGTGCTAAAAACAGGGAAAAAAAATGGTGTATCATACAGTTTTTATAGAATATGATGACTGAGAATATAGAGAAGATACTAATAAAATATGAAGACAAGGAAATCATCACATTTTACAAGGCTTTTCCAAGGACAGCTTTAGTTCTGTGTACTGTACCCACATGGATAAATAATACGCTCAAGTCTAGATACAGCTGCACATCTTTATATAGCAATGTCCTATGAACGCCCATGCAAAAAAAAAAAAAAATTACAAAATTAAATAGAAGCTGCACAGTGAAAGACTGCACAGACAGGAGGTGCCTGGGGGAGCACAGCTGCCCTCATCGCACCTCTTCCACATGAGCACTTTTCAGGCCAAATGAAGCAGAGGCCAAACGCAAAAAAAATGACCTGTGGTCAACAACAGGCACACAGGAGGCAAAACAGTCGTCACAATTAACCATAATACACCGAGAGCTCCTCAGTTCCGTATGTTTGACTTTGCCTACTAAACCAGCTAGTTTAGAATTCTTTCTGAGGAATTTCCTAATTTTTCAAAACAGGGAACTTGGGAATGAAACCAAGTTCTGCTACGTACAACAGCGTCAATCCCCACCACGTGTTCTCACGAGTGTTTGGGCACCAACCTTTCAGTGCTGTGGGGCACCGCTGTGACTGGCTCATCCCTAACCTGGGTCCTGACTTCCAGCTTCCAGCACTTCAGCTGGGTCAGACTGCAGAAACCCAGACCCGCTGCGCGCAGGGTCTGCAGACCTGCGCTCCAGGGACAGCCGTGCTGCACTCCGGACTTTGGCACAGGCATCCCTTTCTCCCTGATGTCGACAAAGCATGGGCTGTGGCACAGCTAAACGGCATGAGGCACGGGCAGTACTCAGTCTTTGTCTGTGTGCCTGCAGGACACCGCCTCCTCCTACAAACAGACCCCACCTCTTAACTCCTTATAAGCCAGAACAGAGCGAGCACAGGACAAGAGTTGTAATCATCAAGGGAGAATCGGGATACGGAGAAAAAGACACAGAAGTGTCTTCTGCTAGTCCAGGGGGCAAAGCAGAAAAGCACCTTCCCAAAACTGTCTGAAAACCTGCTTCCCCCTCGGTGCGCACACAGGAGAAAGGACATCCAGTCTCACAGAAGGGACAAGAATGTTTTCATGAGCTCCTCAATTCTGCATTCAGGAATCTGCCTTGTGTCACAAGTATTACAGCCCACAGGCTGAACTCCTCCGTCACAGTCAAGCGGGTAGTTGGCAGAGCCGATCCACTGCAGATACCCTCACATCCTACCTACCGTTTTCCTGCAGCAGACTTTGTGGATGCCCCATGTTTGCCACTGACTACATACAGCTGCGCTCAGGAAAGAGAGATGGGGTCAGAGAGGACAGGCAAGGCACTGAGACCTTGCTATCTCCCCTAGGTTTACCAGAAGTTACATGTTTTTTCATACATTTCTCCAAAGCCCTTGATTTTGAAATCAGAAGAATATAAGTTCTTCAAAAATGGCTTCAACCCTTAATGATTGCAGAGAAAGCCCAAAAATCATGGTTTGGATGGAACCCACAAGGTGAAGAGCCAACTGTCTATCCCAAAACTTTCTTACCACGGAATCCTTCTTGTATCTTAAAGGGAATCCTTACCAGGACCTGGGGCAATTCTTCAAAGCTGGTGAATGAGCTGCCACACATGATCCACATGCATGCCCACAGCTGCAGAAGACACTGCCTGGCTCTGGGGAGACACCTCTCAGCTGCTAAAAAGGAAAATTCCTGTTTGCTCTGGGAACAAGGAGCAGTGCAGCCACTGCCACCAGCACGCAAGGGAAAGGCCATCCCCACTCCCACAACCACCAGCAACACCGTCCACTCGAGGAACGGGGATGGAGGAGATTCTGGCAAGGGCACGGCCCTTCTAGTGACCAAGGGAGGATCGGGCGGGAGAAGAGCTGAGCCCTGACCTCAACCAGTTTGTTGAGCCAAAGAGCCTTTTGGAAAGCTTTTTATTTTGTCACTGCTGCTTTTAACCTGCTAACCCATTTGCTGGTTTGTGCATAAGGCACTGTGTTCCTTCTTTTTCCACATAGTGAGAAACACGTGAAAGAGAACGTGTGAGACCTCAGTTATCTATTTCTCTTCTCTTCTTGCAGGCAGCTTTAAGCAGTGTTGCCAGATGCTCCAAAAAAGGGCAGCAGCACTAAAGAATAGGGATATTTAATGAACTCGGAGGGTAGAATTCTAAAAGCCATCTAAGAAAGAAGTTGTTATTAACAAAACAGGCCTGGGACATACTATTATAAGCTAACATCACAGCTCAGAACTTAGCAGGGTTCAGGAAAACTGAAAGATATACACGCAAGTGCTTGGAGTGACCATAAGGGAGACACTTTTCAGAGAAGGTGCAAGTCCCATTAACATAGGCGTAATTAGCTGCCAAGTCAAAGGCAGCCTCATGCTGTGGGCAGGCTATTCTGCAAGTGCAGGCTCTAATTTGAGTGGCCATTCTTGGGGCCTGGCTATGCTTGGGCACAACTATCCAAATGTTCTTCACCTTTGCCTGCAGGCTTACCCCTGACAACGCCTCCAGATACCTTTCTTCAGATGCTCAGCTGCCATTCTGTTTAATATAGAATAAAGCACTCATTCAAATAAAAATAGGGAAAAGGTGCTAATGATTCTACGAAGAGACATGAAATGCTTATAAGGAGGCTGGAAGAAGTCTCTCGAGTAGTGGCCAGCAGAGAGCTCAGGAGGCCGCTCTGCTGAGTGCCACAGAGTTGCACAAGGACTGTGTCCACTTTGCTTTGGGTGGTGTTGGGACCAGAGGACTTCCAGACATGTTTTCCACCCCCACTCTCTCTGCAGTTCTGTGACACATGAAGGGACAGCACATACGAGCACAGGACCTCCAGACTGGAAGAAAGGTGATAAAGGAGCATAGAACGCTGTGGCAGATACAGGTAACACACAAAATAATATTTTAAAAAAATAGTTATTTCACACAAAAGCATATTTAAAATAACTAAAAAAAACCATATTCTTTCTACTGAACACAAAAATGAACTGCGGAATTCACTGCTATGGGATGCTGTGAACACCAAGCCATACATGAGTTAGATACATTTGGGAAGAATAAGTCCATCACAGACTATTGAACATGATGGTTTGGGTGCAGTCTCCTTCTCTGGAGGCCCTTAAAGCACAGCTTGATTGGAGTGCTGGGAGGGGATGCTAAAGGGAAGATGAGGTGCAGAGAACTTTCCAAAAGACCGTTCCTGGCCATAGCATTTACCCTAAATCCCCTCCCTGTTGCCCTATGCATTACTGCGCGACTGATCATGACTGGAAAACCACCAGACACACGAATTGCACAACACCGCCAGTCCCTGCGTGCCCACGGAGCAGAGGAGTATTGTGCACGACTCCAGAGAGCCCCAGGTTCAGACTCCGTCTGTAAGTCAGAGGGATTATTGATCTAATACCCTTTAAGTACACCCTGAAGGGCACCAAAAGCATCATCTGCCACCCCGGGAAAGGACGTGCACTTGAGCAGATGAATTGCTTTTACCAGTGCAGGTGAGAGGGATACCCATGCTCTTCTAAGGACAGAAACGTTTCCCCCTTCAAACTCGTTTTCCTCACCACCTTATCCAGAGTAATACTGTATTCTTCAGACCCCGACTGCAACACAGCGTTCTGCACCATACATACACCGCCAGAGCCTCCAGACAGCGTTACCCCATAACACCACAGTTCTCCTTCTGCCTTCCACCCGCACCAATGTTCGCTGCTTGGACACACCGAGCCCTGTGCAGTGTTTGCGATGAAGGTTCTTCAGGAGAGCAGTCGTGTTTCCCAGCAGATCAAAGCGCCTGTTTAACAGCGGGATAGAGACATGATCAAGGGTGAGCAATGGCCTCTAAAAACACTGTTTTTTCGGTATTGTCCTTTGTCCCCAGTCTTTCAACCATCACCTGCTGACTCTCCTTGCTGTATATGCCCGGGCAGTTCTGATCACTTTGAGGACCAAATTCTGCGATTTGCTTTGGTCTCAAGAGCATGCTCACTAGCACAAACCAAAGGAGGACAAGGACGATCCTAAAGCAACTGCAGTCTTCCCTACTTCACACTGCAGAAGATTTTTATCAGAAGGGAACACAAAGCAACTTGAACCTGCTGCCCCGGAGAGTAGCTGCTCCCAGCAGAACTGACTGAAGCCCTGGTTCAGGGAATCTGCTGCCCAGTAACAACTCAGTTCTTATGTGATGCCCTTTTCCCTTTCCCGTCAAGATACCAGGGAGAATTTCATCCCTATCAAACTCCAGGTCCAGCGTTATTGTCCTGGTACAACCCTAGCTGGTGGTGTCTGGAGTTATATTTATTTTAACTGGAGGGGGGGGCGTTACGCCAGCTAAAGAGTCTCTGCAGTCAGTGGTGGTTGGTTTTGAAACACCTCTCTTGAATTTTGACAGCATGATTTAAAAGTCTGAGTTAACCGTAATTAGGTATCTCTGCCATGCACATACGATTGTCCTGTGAAGAGACACTCGTGATGTTCTCAGCCACGAAGCATTTGGCCCACAATTGGTATCAATCTTTTGTGTGCTGTAGGTGTATGGTTGGTAGAAAGCAACCCTAGAGATCTGCTGCACATGAAGAGAAGCTCGTTTTCTTCACCATTTCTGCTATTTCAGCAAGGACTCAGGACAGGACAAGCATGAAATGGACTTTGTAGTAATTTCACTTAACTCACCACATCATTTTTTTTTTGTCCAACAGTGATTTTTTTCTTTGGAGAAGTTATTTGGGAAATAGCTGGAACAGCTGACAGACTTCTTCCCTTAGCTGGAAGGTGCCATGTGCGTGTACAAGCCAACGTAGTAGTAGAAAAGAAACTTTTGAAGACCCGTATTTAATTATTTCACACAGAGTACTATATTTATCACCTTTTCCTTGAAAACAGATCATTTGTACTGTGATAACTCTCTGGTACCTCAAATCACAGATTGGGATTCTACCGTGTGACCCAAATGACAAACATACCAACAAGAGAGTCCCCATTCCAAAGAGTTCACAGGGTAAAGTGTTTGGCAAGGGAGAACAAATGGATACTGACAGGGGAACCCTTAGGAAAACAATCACACAAAATGAACAAGGTCATTATATGCCAATTCCTCATACAGAGCTGTGCTCCAGAATAGGACCTCCTATAAGGAAGAAGCACAGGAACCAGATCCTGACTGCCTGTGAGGTACCGCCACGGTCCGAAGGGATTAAACACGCCACTGCAGTCCTGCCCTGCTCCTGGGGAGGACTGGTGTTTGGTGAAGCTGCTGAGATTCTCTGTGTTAGGGGCAAAAGGATTTTACATTCAAAGCTCAACTTCAGGCAGCTATTTTTAGGTAAATTATTCCAGCTGACAAGCTGTGAAGATAAAAGATGCTGCCGGCCCCACCTCAGCTGCTGTGAATGGAGTCTGCCTCCGCCAGTCTGCATTCCCCCGCCACCGTGGAGACAGGATCTCAGCAAGGAGCCCTCTCCCCAAGTTGGGAACCTAATTAAGGCGGTTCTGTTCTTTTTAGCATCTTCTTAATTATCTTACTGATGAGCTTTCAGAACTGCCGGACCCCTTTAAGATCATTCTCCTCCCAGTTCGCCTCTCCAAACCACCGCACGGTCCCCCAGGCAGTAGTGGGTACATTGCTATGGGCTGTGTTCAGACTCCCCGTTCCCACATACTGAGAGTGGGGAACAGACATTTTGGACCATGTATCAACTAATTTAGAGCAAACCTGATGGCACTGAATGGAACAACCCTCACCATGTCCACAGTACGGTGTGTGGCCGTGGCAACGTGGAGCCTGCAGCAGCCGCTGTTCACACTGTCCTCTACGGGACTAAAGGTTCCTGCACTTCAAGAGTCCGATTTCAACCCTGTTCCAGCTTGGCAACTCTCTCTCTTTAAAAAAAAAAAAAAAGAAAAAAAGAAAAAAAGAAAGAAAAACAACAAAAAAGCTCCCCTAGTCATTCATTCTCTAACAGCAGGATTTAAGAATTTGTATGACAAGATTCTAAAAAAAAGAGGTCACCTTGTTCATGGCTCCTAAATGTGGTTATCATCAAGTTAGCCCATACAAACAGGTTTGTTTGTTTGCTTTTTTCTCTAAATGACAAGCAGAGGCTATTAACTCTGCAGCCTATTTGATCAAATAATGCTTTTTATAAACATTTCTTAAGTAGCAGTTACTGTTTATCAGCTCATTAACTCTGCAATCATATTTCCGTGATCATGTTTATACATGTCCATAAACACTTACCTTTGTTCCGTGGCCCACAAAGGTAGAAGGTTGTTATAAATTGTTATGTTCCTATCTGGACACTTGCTTTTTCTTCTTAAAATAGTTTCAACTACCTTAAGAACTGAAAAATGCACAAGAAGTTTAATTTTAATTATTATTAGCATTGGCCCTGCTTACCCCTAGCTTGACAGCTTGTGATTAAGATTGCAAAGATCTCAAAAAATTATTTGAAAAGCATTGCGTATCAGCATGTGTAACAATAATTTGGTGACAGGGCACCAGGTAAAGACTTCGAATTGCCCCACTTGTCAGTTTACGATGCAAACATTTCGCTAGAAAATAACTATTTGCTGTTATTTCACGGAAGTCATTTGCCATGACTATTTCAAATTCTGGAGTTATCCAAAGCAGCAGAATTACACTCCAGTCTGATCACTCAGCACATTAATTCTGGAAGTCAAAGCCATTTTGAATTGCTGGAGAACATGCAACTGTTCTCAGCTGGTATTTTACTTTTAAAACCTGTATTGCATCCTAAAAATGAGAGCTGCTTCTGAAAATTGGTAATAAATAAAAGCTGACTATCATTGTCAGATAACAATTCAAGCTGAGCACATTTTAATGGTGAAATCGAATCTGCTAAATTCCGTGCATACAGAAAGGAACAAGCAAAACCCAAAAGACCCCAAACCACAATCATTTAAGTATGAACAGGGCACACTGGGGTGGCCCCCACTACCCCATAAATTTGCTACTGGACAGTGCCAAACCTTCTCTTAATGAACAACTTAAAAAATTTAAAAGCAAGCTATGAGGGACCAAACACAGCTTTCTGGCACAGAACAGTTAATTCAGTCTTAACTCAGCACTGACTGCGCGGAAGTAATGCACATACGGGGAAACTCGCAGGACGCGTACCTACTGCGATCCTGATGACTCTTACCTGCAACTGTGAAACTGTCTGATGGACTCTTACCTGCAACTGTCCTGATGTATTCACTGCAACTCACAAGTGATCAAAGTAGCAAAAACCTTAATCACAGGTCACCCTGTCTCTCCTCCATGCTTGATTGACCTAAAAACTGCTGTGAGAATAAATGAACAAACCACCCAGAAGCGCCCCTGTACGAATAACTTCCATCTGTATCTTGACATGTTTGATCTGAAAATTCAGGTGCTTCCATAGAACTATAATGAGTCCAAGGAAAAAGTTATCAGCTTAAAGGAAGACGCAGCATCATCCTCACCTTACGGAAACTTACGTTTCATCTCGGTGAGGACTGGGGATACAAAAAGCACGCCAAACTCAATTTTACTAGTTCTTAAAGTCCTTTTCACTTATTTACCATGACACATGAACAGTTTGCTTACTTGAAGACATACTCATGACAGCACATCTGCGGAAAAGCCTTTGGAAGGTTCCTGTCCCCACTCTCCCCACTGCCCGGAGCCCCCGGCCTCACCAGGCTGCTGAACGATGCGCAGTCCGCCCTCGAGCTGCAGGGGAGGCTGAGACAGTGGTTATTGCTTTGACATTTATCACGGGAAACTTTGTGGCTGATGCACACTGGTTGGAACTTTGCTTCCATCTAGCGTTGTGAAATTTGTGAGTGCGCAGAGAAGTGCAGCGACAGAACGAGCAGGACAGCACCGCAGAGCTCAAGGCCGATCCAGTTCTGCCTCAAAGCTTCAGGGAAAACTCTACCGGGTGAGATTTCTAGTTGTCCTACCCAAAGAGCTAATTATAAAGATGAGACAGCGATGGCGGTGGGGGGGGAGGCTTCAAACACACATTGCCATTTTTTAAGCGCACAAGTCAAAACTCAAGCAACTGTGCAAACAGAAGCTGACACAGAACTGCTGACGCACTTCGCTGCAGAAGCCCTCTTCTGGGGCTTCGCTGCAGCCCTCACAGAGAAGAATTTAAAGGCGATGATTTCTGGAGAAGCTTTCAAGTTTTTGGTTTTTCTTCTTAATCTTTCTCTGATTAGAAGCTGTAGATAAAAATTAACCTGGACAGAGATCTCGCAAGTAAATTCCAAGCACCACCTCTCCTGCAGATCACAGGGCCAACAGGGAATCCCGTTATTCCCAGGACCAGTGATCAGCGACAGAGTTCACTGCTGAAATGGAAGAAAAAAAATCCACATGCACAACTGACATCCAAAATGGCTCAACATAATTTATTTTTTATGTTAAAATGTACAGAGTTCTTTTGAAAGTACTTGCTAGAAAGGGGAAAAAAAAGTGATATTACATACAAGGAGAGGAAGGGACACCATCCAGCCAGGAGCGTATGACATGGAGAATTACAAAGGCATCTGGGCACCCCTTCCCCTTAGCTTACAAGTCACCATGAACAAAGTACAAAGAGGTTACAAAACAGGAAAAGCAAATATAAACAGACAGGAATAGACTCAGCTTCATTTGTACATGCGGCTTTTAGAGGCATCTGGAGCTCCTATTCACACACTCTAGAGATCTCTTTAAAGAGAATTTTTATCTTTCTTAAAATAGTTTTTAATATTCTACAACAAAGATAAAAAATTTTAAAGATGGAATGAAATGAAAAAGCTCTTATTTTTAAAAGGCATCAAAGTCACTAACAGTGAGATTTTTTTTTTAATTTCTTTTAGAAGATTACCCAAGTTATCTTGCTAAAAATACATATTTTTTTTTAAACAGAAGTGAAAAAATGGTAGGTACCAATATTACTGCGTTGGATAATTTCTTTTTATATATAGAAAAGAACATTTTTTTTCTACAATAGTTCTACAGTCACAAAGGCTTGTGGAAAAGGGAGCTGCCCAATTGATAAAAAAAACATACAAAACCAAACCAAACGTAACAGCAAACAAACTAAATTCACGGCCCTCGTTTCAACAGCTTCTCCTCCTGTCTCTCACCCCCACCCACCCCGACCCANCGCTTTCTACACGGGTATTTGGAACTGGAATAGTATATACAGAGAAATGGGGTCCTACACAGCCTTGTACATGCTCAAAACTAAACAGAAATAAAAAGTGGAAGTCCTTTGAATTCTGCCTTTTACGGTTAGCAGTTATTGGAGGAAAGTCCATTTTAGTGCATCTGAAGAAACCCCAACTTTCTTTTAGACTCTTTTGGTTTAAAAACAAAAAAGAAATTAGTCTTATTAATGTGTCTGTATTTCTACTTCATATACAATAGAAAAAGAACTTTACATTAAAGGGTGTCCCTTTTTGTATTGGGTGACATGCCAGCAGTGTATCCAAAAAGAATGTAAATTGGATTATGTGGTAATAAACAGCAAAATCCTGCCGCCTGCATCCTACTATGGTGCCTGGACTGTTTCACTCCTGTAAAACAGGCCAATTCCCTTCTTTTCCCACACCAGATCAAAAGTGTGGCTATTCCTATAAAATGGGTCTCAAACATAGTGGAAGAATCAGGGAAAACATCACCGACTCCCCCAGAGCGCGGCATTCAGCAACTTCCTACCTCATACCAGGAATGGAAGAGTGACGAGAATACCGCAGGGTTCTCATCAAGTCACCTACAACGTACGCTTTACCTTCCAAGATTACCTAAATGGAGAGATTAGGAGGCAGACCACTAGAAACAGCTGCTTTCAGGCTCAGCCCGACCCAAAGGCTCAGAACGAAGACCCTCAGTATTTCGAAGCACATACTAAAGCAGAGTTTGGGATCTCAGAGTTGTGGCTGACTTGCAGTTCACCAGAAAAGCCCGCAACCGTTTTCTTGTCCTAACACACCATTAACCCCCCTATCCTCCTCCTGACTGCGTAAGGGATACAAACAGTTCTCTCTTGAGATGCTTCCAGTAGTTCCGAGTGACAGAACATGTGTGCATGCATGCGCAGGTGCGTGCACATGCATGTCTGGGTGGTGAATGGGATCATTTTAAAGTTACATTATATTTTCAGCATGAAACATACAATTTCAATTAACTCATCTACAAAACACCAATGTGAATAGTTTATTGTTTACACACAACTCCAAATTTTACTGAGGGCAAGGGAGTCAGGGAAAATTAAAGATTAAAATTTTTCCTGACTTGCAGAAATAAAGAGCTTCGTTTGTCCTCTGTGTCCCCTTCCAAGTCTCCCAATAAGTGCCTCCTGCTAGAAGTAGGAAATGCTAGGTGGGTTTTAGAGGGAAGGGCTGTTATTCTTTGAGATGTCAAACATTTTACATGACTGCAGCACTAGAAACTGCATACAAAGGGGCACAGGGGAGGGAGAAGGACATACATTTGGAAAAAAAAAATTTAGAAAGATGATTTCACTGTTACACATATTCTGTCCACATTGTCAGCAAAGTAAGGCTCTTTTTAAATTATGAAAAGATTTTGTGCATGTTTTCCCCTCTAAAAAACATCTGTAAATGATTTTAGCTGTAAAATGTTTCAGGATTGTGAAGAAAACAAAAACGCAAAACAGAAAAAAAAAATCCAAAAAATAAAGACCAGGCTTCCTAAAAAATAAAATAAACCAAAGAAAATCCCTCTACATCTACAGCAATATTTTAACTGGAAAAAGGTCCATTTTCTCTGGTTCGTCAGTATAAAAGGTTCCTTTATTTATATATATTTCAGTTTTTAGGACGCAAGTTCATCTTGCTCATCTTCTCATGTAGGGTCCATTGAGAGACTGCTTGGGCACGCCGGCAGCATTCATGTAGCTGTGATGGGAGGGGCCCGTGTACATCATGTTCCCGTGGGGGTTTGGCTGCATAGGCTGCTGGGTGTAGGCCTGGCCACCCATCATTCCCATCTGCATCTGCATAGGATACTGTGCTGTCTGGTTCATGTAGGCAGGGTTACTATGGTAACTGCTGTTCATCATGGGCTGCGTCATTCTGTAGCTGTTCATGGCGTTCAGGGTGTTCATATTCATGGAGTTAACGTTGTAAGGGGCGGTCGGCATGAGGTTGACCCCCATGTTCATACCCCGCTGAACAGCCAACGTACGAGGACCGGCCTGCATGGCTACCGCAGGAGGGCTGCGGCCGTAGAGCTGCTGCTGGTGTGCGGTCGCAGAGGGCAGCGGTGCCGATTTAGAGCGAATGGAAATGTGCCCCTTGACCGGCATCTGCCCCTGCAGCCTCTGCGTGTGCGGAATGCCGATATTGGTAGCAGACATGTTGCACTGCAGCAGAGGGGACGCCAGGTTTGGTGGGGGTGTCATTGTGGCTTGTGCTTGTGGCGTGCCCGCCAAGGGATGAGAGGGAGCGAGCTGCGCCAGCCCTGTGTTGGACAGAGAAACGCTGGTTGCATAGGAAGTCACAGCAGGAGAATGGCTATAAGGCATGGCATGAGGGTCCATAATGGTGTTCGTCAGCTGCTGCAGCTTGGCTAAACTGAAGGTGGCTGATGGTTGGGAATAGCTGCCGGCACCAAAATCCCCGGGAATCCTCTCATAGATACTTATGTTACCAGTGCTTCCCGACTCCGGTATTTCCATGATCATAGGTGCTGGGGTGAAGCTGTTGTTCATGCTACACTGGGACAGCGGCGGCTGCTGCTGCGGTGGCGGTGGGGGCTGCGGCTGCTGTGACTGAGGCGGCTGCTGCTGCGGCTGCGTTGTCGGTTGCTGGTTACTCGGGGGCCTTTCTACAACACAGCTCTGAGGCGACTTGATATTGCAGTTTGCTGCAGGCTGGACAGTGTTCTGCTGCATCATGCTGCAACTGCTGCCAATGTTTGCCATTTGCTGAGTGACAACACAACTGTTCTGTGTGAGGCTGCTGGAAGAGGACAGTCCTCCATACGAACAGCTGCTCTGGGAAGAGTTATTTCCGCAAATGCTGCCTCCCATAGTGGAGTCATAGCTGCTGGGATTTTCGTAATTCTCTGTAGTGCTCTCAATGCTGCCAAGGTCACTGAAGCCACTATCCACCACCTGCTGAGAGTGGTCCGATACTGAAGGCACATCCATCATGGGGCTGGTCTCCATGTTCTGCATAGAGGGTGCGGACAGGGATCCTTGTTCAGGACTTATCTGGGTGTAACTGCTCTCCAGAGCAGGCACGTTTGGGCTGCTGACGGAACGCACAGACTGGCTGGGGTGGGACTGAACAGAGGATATTGGACTGTTGTGTTCCGAGGCCTGGCAATCTTCAACCATCGATATCTGAGGATCCTCCTCAGTCTGGGTGTAACTCTGCAAAGTCTGACAAGCTGCAAGAGTTTCTTCACAGTCCTGGTAAGCTACATCATGCTCATTGCTTTCCTCCTGTGTCAAGGACTGGACTGCTTGAACAGTTTCAAGATCTAGTTCACTATGAGGAATCTCTTCCTCTTCCTTTAATTCAATTAACCCCTCTTTATTACTTTGCTCTTCTTCGTGATCATCTTCAGACCCAGGGACGTGCTCTGAGCCCACCGACGTCTCATTGGAAGCCTGCTCCTCCTCAGAATCTGCCTCTGCTTCATCTTTTTCTTTTGCATCTTCTCTACTACTTGGTATGCTTGTTTCTAAAAAACATTCTTGCACCTGAGGCTCCTCCTTTACCCCTTCTCTAACAGGCTGTTCCTCCAATTCTTTTTTCTTCACAGACTCCACATGACCGTCATCTTCATCATCAGCATCATGATCTTCATTTTGATTTGTCACTACTGCAACTTCCTCTTCTTCCTCGTGGTCATGCTCAGGTTCATCTAGTTCTTGCTGTTCTTCTTCTGATTGCCTTTGCTCTTCTAAAACCCGTGGCTTCTCCTCTACCTCCTCTTCTATCTCAGGCTCTTTTACTTCTGGCACTGGACTGCTGTTGCTGTCCACAGGAGAAACTGCTCTTACTTCACTGCTGGCTGTATCTTCCTCTTCTCCCTCTCCTACCTCTTCTGCTTCCATATTCGCATCTTCCTCTTTCCTTTCCTCACTAAGAGGCAGCTCTTCTTTCTGTTCAACACTTTCTTCTTCATCTGAAATTTTGGGCTTACGCCCTGGTTTTGAATTAGCTACCACTGCATCAGCTCCTTCATCCTGAACTGACGGTGGCACCTTTTCCCGGGTCAGTTTAAAACCTGGTTTTCGACCAGGTCTTTTCTTCCAGTGGACTGGTTTTCGGCTTTTCCCTTTTGGCCATCCCTTCTTCTTCTTCATGGGTGTAGAAGTATCCGGCTCAAGTGAAGAATCCTTGGCTTCACATTTTCTCAGCATAGATAATGGTTTCAAAGTTGGGTTACCTGAAAATACAAATTGAAAGATACTGTTCAAACATTTTTGTTTGACCTGAGCATTCAAGGAAGCTTTCCCAAGCATTCCCATCATGTTTATCAACTTTATGTATCAATGCTAGCTTAGAGATTTATTGTGAAAGGTAATAAGAAGGATCAAGGTCTGCTCATTAGCAATCACACTGCACATTACATTTTCAAAGAACACCAATGCTTTAAAGATTTTGCATGGTCAAAGCTCTGAGCCTTTTATACACAATTCAAATTAAACACTAGGCTAATGTGATAAAGTCCTGGAAAGACTTACCACCCTTTAGCAATTTCATTTATACAGTATGTTCACAAATAAGTACGTTCCAGCGTAGAGGAACACACGAGGTTGCAATAAAAGCATGTTTCCATTTAAATCTGTATTTTATGCATCTGCTGAAGAAGGAAATATTTCCACTTTTTTCACGGCTTATGCTTTAAATGCCAATAGAAATACACAGATGACTGAATTTGCCTAGATTTTTTTTTTAGTCTGAGAAATCATTAAGAGGAAGCTGAATTTCTTTCTCATCTGACTTATATTTGATGAAGCAATTTTTGCATTTCTTTCCAAATGCTAGAATAGGTTCAGAGCTTATAGAGACAGAAAGGAATGTGATCATTTACTGAGAACTTACTGAATACTGTAAGGTATTCCCTGAATTAATTTTGTGTTGAACCTGTCAGTTAGGATAGTCAGTGACAGTTTACACAACTGTTGGTAAACTACTGCAATAGTTAATCATTGACACTCATTGATATTCACATTTTACCATCCGAATTTCTGTCTTCAGACACTGAATTTACTTAATCTGCTTTCGTGTTAGTTTTCCTTTTATCTGTTAGGCAGAAAATCTCTCTTACCAAATAACAGTTCTCACCTAAGTAATCTGTAAAGTTATCAAATCATACTTTTGCCTCTGCTTTCTTTGAATCTAGCATTATGGAACATTTGTTCTAGTGCCTTAATCACCCCACGACTGTTCTTTGAACTATTCCAGTTTATCAATACTCTTATCAAGTGTGGATAACTGAGTAAAGATGGTTGTAGTAGTTTCACCAAAGCCAAATAAAGAGATGACAGAATGTCTCTACTCCACTTGAGACTCCCCTGTTCATATATTTAAGAATCATCTGAATCTTTCTGGCTTTGAGCTAGAAAACCATGCTATTTACTGGACATAGCCTTCAAATACTCTCTCATAGACTGTCAGTGAATTGCCCTTCACCTCATTTACCACATCCCCTCTTTTTCTGTCAGCTGGTATGTTATTTTTTAATCTATCCATAGATTAGCAGTACAGACAAACACACGACCCTGACCAATCTCCCTTAGAACAGAACAGCTCTGTTGGAAGTGACCTACAATGATCATCCAGCCCAACTGCCTTGCGTCCCACTAATAACAAAGTTGCTTAATTTCTCTGTTTGCAGCTTGATTTATTTAATATGTATTAGCTTGATTTTTTAACATTTCATCTTAAGCAAATGGTTTTGATTAAGTCAAATGCCTCTCAAAACACTAAGTAGGTAACGTCAATTATGCTTATTAAACAAGCCGTAGTCTTGTAAAAATATATCGTTGGCTGATAAATACATTTTTCACATACCAGTGTTCGTTTGTATTGAGCAAATAACCCTCCCTGGACTTTCAACTGAGTAATAAGCCAGTCATCCTACTATTTAAATCAGGATGAAAGTCACACTGGTGGGCCTGTAATTAGGTTGGTCATCCCACCATATGGATAGAAGATCAATTTCCCCCCAATATTCAGAGTACCTTTATTCACATTTCTGCCCTTTCTACCATCTTAAAAAATGTTATTGATTCCACACTATGAATTTCCCAAGAAGAGCTGTTTTAAGCCCACAGTTACGTAACAAAGGTAAAAATAAATAATGTGCTCCTAGTAGTTCACAAACACTTCTTAAACCCCAATCACAGGTCAGCTGAGTTACTCTTGCTCTTTGCTCAGACAGGCATTTACTCTGAATATCTCCAATGAGAAGCATACTGAAAAAATTTTGGTTATTAAAAAATGCGTGTAAAACCAATATGGATTCAAAATTCAACAACTCCTTGAAGTCATCCATAAAACAAATATTTGGAATGTGAATAAAGGAAAGAAGGAATCTGCTACAGTCAGCATATCATTGGGCAGGAAGAAGGAAACACTACTTTCATAGTATTTGTTAAAGCATTAATACTGAAGCCCTTAAAAAAAAAATCCACCTCTTTAAAAAACAATAATATTAAATTGCTCTTTCTCTTCCCCTTCTCTCACCTTTCCTGTCTACTATAGAGGATTAGATTTACCACCTCTTAGGTAAAGACCCTTTGCTTTTATCTGGAATGCCATAGATTTAATATTTTTAGGAATACAAAAAAAAAAAAGATCTTATGATGGCAGGCTCCCCTTATAATAATGTAACACTAAAGGCGTCCAGTCTGGGCTCCCCAGTACAAGACAGACATGGAGCTGCTGGAGAGAGCCCAGCAAAGGGCCGCTAAGATGCCTAAGAGACTGAAGCATCTCTCTGATGAGGTAAGGCTGAGAGAGCTGGGACTAGAGAATAGGAGGCTCAGAGGGTGATCTTATCAATGGGTACAATTATCTTAAGGGAGGGTGTAAAGATGATGGAGCCAGGCTCTCTTCAGTGGTGCCCAGTGCCAGGACCAGAAGCAATGGGCACAAACTGAAACACAGGAGGTTCCATCTAAGCATCAGGGAACACATCTTTGCTGTGCCAGAGCACTGGAACAGGCTGCCCGGACAGGCTGTGGAGTCTTCCTCCTTGGAGATATTCAAAAGCCACCTGGACATGGTCCTGAGCAACTGGCTCTTGGTGGCCTTGCTTAATCAGTGGGGCTGAACAAGATGACCTCCAGTGGTCCTTTCCAACCTCAAGGGTCTGATTCTGTCATTGTTACCATATGCACTTGACACCATCTTCGCAAAAGAATATGGATTTGATGACCACTCAAGATTTCATGTGCATCATTTTTTAGGATACTGAGAAACATATGTACGTGCTCATTCAGTTGCACTTAGTTAAACACCAGTGTGCACACAAGCTTGAACGGAAGTTCCTTACAGTATTCACATTCACAGTAAAACTTACAGGAAGAACTAGGAAAAGCAAAATAATACAGCCCAGCCTATTACAGAGCTCCATCTTCCCCCACGCAACACTAATCAAGTTGCACAGAATTGGTAGAATATAAAGACACAAGCTTTATTTGTTTTCTACACCACAGAACACACTCTGTCTTCCAGAATGCCTAAACCTTATTAAATACTGGCCTCAAATCACCAAACCACTCTATCCACTCTCACTGTAGCCCTGACAGCCATCAGAACCAATTCAAATTCTCATCAGACACCAAATTTGAGAGACTGCAATGTTATAGTTCAGGGAAATCACAGAACGCTTTCAGTGCATTGCCTCAGTTAGAGATTAAGTTAAGTTCTCAGGGAAAAATCTAAAAAATCTAACAGAAACTACCCCTACTCGGAAAGTTTTTAAAGAAAAAAAGAAAAAAAGGAAATTACAAGCAGATTTCCGTAGTGATGGGAAAATGTCTGAAAAATCTAAGCTTCCTATAAACATTCCTAACTCACGGTTATGATTAAAATAGTCTGAATCTGAACCAAGTATTAATGACTGCAATACTCTATTTCTGAATTGTCAAAAGGCAGTGCTGCCTCCCTCCACCAAACGTAATCTTTTATCAAAAAAGACCAGCTGTTTATGATTACTGATTATGCCCGTGGGCTAACATGTTTAGGTAATTGAAAGTACATTGTATTTTCTCTAAGATCATTGCAGTTTTATTATGTATATGCAAAGGCACCTGCATTAAAGGCATAAGCAGCCAGCAGATACTGTTTGATGTCAGCAGCAGCAATAACCTAAAATAATGTGCTTACTACTTTATTACTTCAGAGGTTCTGACAAATTTGCAGAAGTTCAGAAAAAAAAGCAATAAAAGTGACACAAGGAAACAGAAAGCTCTAAATTACAAGTGGAGAGTAAGAAAGTAAAGTATTTATAAAGTAGGTGAGCAAGAAATTTATCATTGCAGTAAATAACAGGTGTGAATTAAAACAGTGGCTTTCCAAATACCATTTTTGATCCCTGGGCACTCTATGGACTATTTGTAGTCTTCAAAAGATGGTTAAAAATCACTGATTTATTTTATAAAGCAATATGTGTGTGTGGAATCCTAAAGGGATCTGCATCTCCACCAGAAAACATTCAGAAGAGCATAAATGAAAAAGACTGAAAATCACTTATCTAACAGATCTTCTCCCAAATCAATAGTCTTATTAATGGTGCTGGAGTACCATAAAAACATATTTCATGAGTAAACTGATCACAATAGAATGAAAAAAACCCAACTGTATAAGCTGACTGTGCATATATTCCCACTACAGCAAACTTAATGCTGCATCAACACATGCTTGCACTAAATTTACAGTTATATGCCGTTACAAGGATTTAAGGGCAACTGATGCTGAATGGATAGTATACATGGCTATAATCATATTGATGCTTTCAGTATTTAAGTACTTTTAAAGAAGAATTCTCCTCTGCTAACCACAGGATAGTTGAAAGCCATAAATTAATGAGTTCGTTCCAGTAATGCCTTTTTATTTTGGGATAATGGCACCATACTTCTCTCTCACACAGTTCTTCGTTTTTATTTGGTTGACTGCCTTGCACTACGTAGCCCGTAAAGAGAACAGAACATGTAACAGTCATAATGAAGATTACTAATAGAGCATCTGAATGACAGATGTTTCTTTTGAATTGTCAGTGCACTCTAAGTAACCAGTTCCAACCAAGTAATTTTATTTTATGATCTGAAGGTTCAGAGAACTTTAAGGAGAGATGAGAAGCTGAGAGGCAGGACATGCAATGTGATGAAGAACAGGATCTCAAAAGAGACAGTTTCTTATTTCTCTTTGTTATGGAAAACTGAGGGCTCTCCAATTAATTTCCGCTTTATTTCTGTAAGCGACCCTGCCGCATAGGTTTTTCCACTATCACAGATACCAATTCCACTAGGAAAACTGAATCAAAAGCATACCCTGTGATCAGGTCACCGCTAATAAGACATTTAAAAGCATGCACCATGTTTTCATAAGACTTGGAAATGTTTGAGGCTCGTTTGACTGGTAATTTATGCCTAACCCTACATTTCGGCTAGAAGTTACGAGACAAGGTAAGCAGTTTGTTCCGTCATGAGCTAGTATCATCCAACGCTCACTGACACACTATTTATATCAAGCTTTCAACAGCACACCACCAAACATACCATTAGTGTCATCAGACTCCTCCTCATCTTTGGACTTCCTCTTAGAAGAGGGTCTATGCCTGAGTGTGTCTGGTGGGGCTAAATGTCGAAAGTATCCACTGGGCAAAAGTTCATTCTCCTCCTCTTCCTCCTCCTCCTCCTCTTCCTCCTCCTCAATCTCAAATGTAGGCTCTAATCGGGGCATTGGTCGTTCAGAGTCTGAGTCCTCAAATGGTTCATCCAGCACTTCTGTGGTCTCCGAGATTGTTTCAGTGACAACACTGCTGTTGTGGTGCTTACGCTTGCGGACTCGCCTCTTCCGATGCAGAATCGGTTTCTGAAAGTATAAGGTGGGAGGAGACAAGACATTTTATCATGTGCAGTAGAAATAAAACACTGATAAACAGAAAACACAAGCAGCAGCAGAGTTCAACAGTCCAAGCAGGACCAGAGGGCTCCCTTCTGGAATCCAGACTTCACTGGAAATACTGACCAGCACCCCCCTTCAGTTAGACAGATGTCAAATACAACGCAAGACGACCGACTTCCATGAAGATCGCTAGATTAACATCTGTGTAATAGTATAAACCATTTAAACAGCTGAAGCTAACAGCCGATCCATAATAGCTGAAAGTTCAGAGACACTACAACATAGATGTTAATAGTTTAGAGTAAGCTGCAAAGATGATATAGAAGAGAACTTTTTAGTGCAGCATCCCATGAAGAGAGGATTTTCTTGGTCATGTTGATAAAATTCACATCTCTGGTAAATCATTCCAAAGACTTTATGCTGTGATTTTAGTTGTTTAGGTAGCATTTGTGTTTTGCAAGCTTCTTTTAAAAGTAGGACTGCATCTGTTTCTATTCTGCGTAACTGAGTAGAACTTTAATAACCAAGGTGGAAAAATCACAAGCACAAGGCAGAAGTTAGAATTAAAAAAACCCAAAACACTACCTCTGATTCAACAAAAACCACCACTACAAAAAGGCAGCAGAAAGTACCCTCTAGAGAGAGTTCTGGAACACTGCGCGGATGCTACCTGTATGCTTAACACACACCTCATGAATGGCACAATCCTTCAGAAAGCACCAAGACACTGACAAAACAGACTGCACAATGAAGTCAGAGACAACAACAAATAAGGCACACACCTTTCGTTTTAACGTTGGCTTGGTGAGAACAGGTGGAGAGCTTGATCGAGGACTCACAGGCTCATCATCTTCCTCTTCACTACTCTCACTAAAACACCTCAGAAGTGTTCTATCACTATCACTGTAGCGGCGGGATAATCTGTCACAGTCCTCCGGGAATCTACACTTCAGTGGCTCCGTGTTCTTTTTCAACTGCCCTCTCCACCTTTCCATACCTTCGCTGTACCGCCGACGGGGAATTGCAGATTTTTCACCTTTGCCGTACTGTCCCTGGGAAACTGCAGATTTTTCCTCATCTTCAGCATACCGCCCTCTTGGGGCTGGGGACTTCTCCTCACATTCACCACATCTTCCTTGCAAGGCTGCCGATTTCTCCTCACAGTCACTGCACCGGCCTTGTGAGGCTGCCGATTTCTCCTCACATTCACTGCATCGCCCACTGGGAACTGCTGTTTTGTCCTCAATGGGCAATATTGGCTCCTCATCCTCACAAAAGGGCTCCCGAAGTTTTTTGCCCTTGCGATTCCATCGACCTCTTCGTGATGGCTGACTGTTTGCAGGAAGACCATCCAGGGGAAAAATGTGCTTGTTTGGCCGTGCAGAATTGGCTGGAGCAGCAATGTCTGGCTTTTTTTCACTCTCTGTCGGTGAGTAAGGCTCTTGCTCTTTCTTCTCCCATGAGACAGATTTTACCATCTGATTTAAATAAAAACAAATAGATCTCAAACTTTCTATTTAAGCATGCATGTCTATCCTGAATTCGATGCCACAAAAGCTTTTGAGCAAGAAATCAGAAAAGTTTAACAAGAATGATTCTTAAGGATCTGAGAATAACAAAAGAATTGACCTTTACAAAATGCTAAGAGTGCTAACTGCTACTCTTTTCCTCCCAGGTGATGATGTGCCTCAATTAGCTTGCCAACAAGTGACTTCATGCGGCAGCAGCCATCCAGTGGCCTGCCGGAATGCAAACATCATCTTGCTATATTCCAACAAAGTATTTGTGTAATTTTCAAGAAAAAACTGAGACAAACCTGAAGCTATTTTTCCATTAAAATGCACAATTAGTTTAATGTAAATACAGTAGCAGCGCATAATTTGCCTCTTAGTACACTAATCAGTGTTCATCACTTGATGAGAGAGTGCAAGCCTTCAAGGACAGCAGCCTAGATTTCAGAAAACTTCACTGTTCTGTGGGCAGTAATTCTAAAGATACTAGTGGTCTTGCAAAAGTACACAGCAAAATCCTTTGGTGAAAAATGTTAGAAGTTTTTGTTGATTCATTTCCATTTATGCTATTTGTCACTTACAGAAATATCGGGTCCTTCAAACCTGAATCCATTTCAGCAATTCGATGAGAGACCAGGTTGCTTGAGAGTGGGAGGCAAGTTTTTTGGTTTTGTTTGTTAGTTTTATTTTTTAAACACTGCCCCCCCAACACATACTGCAAAATCATTAAGGGTAGAAGGAGCCTTTTTACTCTTATCAGAGATAGTCTTTAACCTTTCTCTAGACTATGTCTCAATGTTTTCCCTATTTTTAGTTTCTAATCTGAAACTATAAAGATACATAAACTACTGCATTACTTTTTATGATTATGCCAAATGCCCAAGCTTGGCATTTGAAATCTTCTTAGCATTGCCTGCAAAAGCACCAAGTGTAAACTATACGCCACACAGAAGTAAAAGATTAACTCTTACACTGGTTTCTGGATCCTTTTCTTTCTGCTGTTGTTGCTCTTCATTTTCCCCATCCTCTGTCTCTTCTTCTTCATCTTCAGAGACAACTGAGTTGGAAACTATAACAGGGGTCCAACGCAGACATTCTGCATCCACGTCTATAGGTCGAACATTAGTTCTAAGCTTTGCCATATGTTCCTGGATAAGTTTCTCCCGACGAATGATCACAAATCTAAACAGTAATAATACTCTGATCAACAACAGGCTACATACTGTATGTCTTGTCATGTGAAACAGATAGATATTACAGAAAAATCTGTACTCTCAATCAACGCTGCCATGAACAACTTCAGAGAAGACAGAAAGCTCATTAAAATTGTACAATCCGCAGTACCATCAGAGTACCAGAGAAAGCATCTTAAAACTGAGAAAATGTTGTTAAATTCTTTCCACTTCTTGTTAATGGTGAAGCCGTTATCCTTCTGTGGGTAACATTCAGCTGCAGAGTATCACTTTTATTTTGTGTTAAATGGACAAGGGGTATGATATTTCGGGAACACGCAACATAAGGTGAAAGATACTGAATAGTAATAAAAGGACTGCTTTAAAAAGTTACAGTCCCACCACCAGAGTGGATTTTATTCAAGGGGCTGGGAGTAATATCATTGATTAAAATATACTGTGAAACAAGGACATAAAACTGTTTTCAAATAACTTCAAGTTTTCCAAATAAGTTCCAAGTTTAACACAAAACACAACAGAATACAATTCCACTCCCAAAGCTGCTGTGGTCTGAATCAAGAATAATTCGCAGTATTTCACTTGACTTGCACCCTCAGCTGGGCAAGCAGACTATTCCATATCCACTCACCTCATTTCTCCTGCTGATCTACCCCACTGTTCAAGCGTCCCATGTTAATCCACACAGTTAATGGCATCTTTGAGGCACAGAGAAGGGGGAAACAACTGTCTGCTCAGTGACTGGAAAAAGGAACAGATTTCCCTCTAGAGAAGGGAAGTTGCTGTTCTTTGCTCTATTTTGCAAGTAAGTTGCACTGATTAGACTGAGGGACCCCAAAGAACATGGCCAAGAGACCTTCAAGGACAGGAGGGAGAAAGCATCTGTCGCAGGTCTCAGTGGCCAGCCTGGCCCAAACCACGACACTCTCTCTCACCGCTGCAAATTACTCAGAAGTTCCACAGCTGCAAAGATACACAGCTGGAAATCTGATCCAGCTTTGGCACCGAACAATTCTTGCATCACACATGAGCATCATAAATCTCTACAGTCAGTATTTGGACACTTAAGTCTTAAATAAAATCAAGCTTATTAAATGTGACTGGTCTCCAAACACCATTAAATTTCATTCAAATACATCTGAACCTATTTGGAAATATAACAGGACTCCTGTACTCACTGATCACTACGGAAGTCCAGCATTCGGAGGTGATGTAGAGTGGAAGTGATATCTTGAGGGCAGATTCCAGTCAGCTTACTCAATTTCTTGATGCTTAATTGCTTGTCGCGTTGATGATAAAGGCACTCCAATATTACACTTTTCCAATAAGCCATATATGAGAGGCGCCCCAGGTCTGACAGGGGCTTCTCTGGTGATCCTGCTTGACCCTCACGCTTTGAAAGCAAATAGCCTAAAGATATACACAGAAAAGAAATTTTCAAAAAATTAGCACATACAGCTTCTGTTTCCACCCCAACTTCTACAAAGGCATTTTTCCAGAAAGTAGCTGAATGCTGCCTATAAGATATAGATTATAATTTCAAAAGACACACTGAGTAGTCTGTCCAATTATTTTTTTTGGTTCAAAACTAACTGTAGTTATATAGTTTCTAAACTACGCTGCCATCAGACACTGGCTACGGGCAACGCCACGAGATGGCAGTAGTTGCCTACCTAGAAACTGTACCAAGCCTGAAGTACACGAACAGTCTGCTGAGTATCTTCCAATTGCGATAGTAATTTTGAAGATAACAGAGGGAAAACTCATTTTAACCATTTAAAACTAATATGGCAAACAATTTTCTTGAAAATTCTCTGCTGTCAAACTTCAGGGCCATACTGGAGAGTACCAAGCTCTAGATAGAGAGATGTAATTAATGTAAGACTGTGATACACTGCATAGGTTCAATAAAGACCGAGAGGTTATATCCTCCCCGGTACGACAAAGGGGGGAAGGAGCAATCAGCTCACAAATGTGTCTTCTCGCTCCTGCTCTAATATAGCCCACGTTTGTTGATTTCTCAAGGTATAGCATTGAGTTCCTTTGTTTCACCAATATTTTCAGGAGAACAACTTATCTACACAAGGATATTTACCAGCAAAATCATTCTAATATAAATATACCAGTAGGGTTTTTGCTCTGGACATTAACTTCAAAATTAGCATGTGCACAGGGAGGGCTATATTAGATTACACTCAGCATAATAAGAGAGATATAGTTACAGTGGCAAGTTTCCCCATGAACTTGCTGAGATCCTTGTATGAATCTGAAAATTATTTGAGTATTTAGAGCCTAAGTATGTCTGGGTTTATTGCTCTCAAAGCTAAATTAAAATGTAACTATTACTACCTTTTGCTTAAGGCACTCATTCACTTAATCGAGCTGCTAAAGGTTTCAACAGACCCTTGCAGTTTTAGGGTTGGCTCTCTGTAGAAAGAGCTACATGCACAAGGTAAGCTTCTGCTAAAAACACTATACTGACACATGCCAATATTTTCCACCCTGAGTTGCTTACACAGGAAACATGAAAATTAGGGGGAAAATGATCAATTCGTCTTCAGAATTGAAGCCTTCCAACAATAAAAGTAAATTGTGAAGTTCAGATGATTGTGAGCTTTAGAATCCTCTGTCCTGAGATGGTTTTTAATTTAAAAAATTATTGTCTTCCACAGTTAAGCCTTTCTTTAAAATACTAAAAGACAAAGACTAAAAAAAGTGAAGAAAAAGTTCCTTACTGAAGTCAATTAGGAACCTGCCATAGCCCTTACGCTGGTATTGTGGAAGAATCATTATACAGGAAACATTGTACTTCTGTTGGCAGTGTTTTTCCTGTTGGAAAAAAAAAAGCATCCAATTAAAAACAAACAAAAAATACCAGTGAGAAACAGCAGAAGTTGTTCTGTACAAGTCCCTAATTACTTCTATAGCAAAAACTGAGCTAGAAAGCCACAAAGTTTCTTAGGAGCAGCAACGTACATGAGCCAAGGAAAGACTTTAAAAGAGATAATAATACTAAAGCTCTATTAACATCATTTCAGTTCAGAAAAACAAAAACAATGAAACCCTGGCATAACTACCACGTTCTCCTTACATACAACACAGTAAAGAATTAGGGCTGCATAGCAGATAAGTTCAAGGCATAAATCTGAAGGCAGCTAAATTCACCGAAAAAGATTGCAGTATTCCAGTGAATCTTTAAACATTATAACCGTAACATACTAAAGTCCAATCTCAAATCCGCTGTTTTGAAGACTGAAAGGAAAAGCTTCAATTAAAGCTATGTAAGAGTAAGTAAAACAATTACGGATAAAAATCTTAAGAAAAGGCCCATCTGAAATCTTGGCCCTGCTCTGTCAAAAAAATAAAAGATTTGAAATGAGATGCAAAATTGCCAAACTTGTTTAGAAATCATCCTATTTACAGAAGGAAAGATGAGATAGAACAACTTGGTAACAGTATTTATCTTGCAAACAGTACTACCTATCACCACCAAGAGCAGGAAGTTATTCGAAGAGTTGGGTTATTTCAGCTACTAGCTGCAGTACAAGTTCCCTAGAGAATATATGCTATTCAACATCAGGAGGAAACTTGGGTTTATTAGTTGGTGTAGTTGGTGGTCTCTGAATGTAAATAAATAAAATCTGTTTGCAACAGATGTCTATACCTGTATTATGCAATGTATTATATAAACTGTGAGAGCAGTTTATATAATAACTGCTCTCTGCTGTACCACCAGAACTGGCACAGCAATTTAAAGACTCTGAAGCAGCATTTCTCACCATAGCAAACACTGTTCCAAGTGTGAAGTGCTCAAATACTTGCCTTGGAAAAGTAGCCAACAAGGTGACAGCCCTTGACATCATTCTGTGTCAGCACGTAGAAAAGAAATGGCTCCACATCATAATAGAGAGTCTTATGGTCCAGGAAGAGTTTGGCTAACAAGCACAAATTCTGGCAGTAGATAGTGCTGACATTGCCATCAACCTTACAGAAAGGAGGAAAAGTTTTGTCACTCCATTTACTGTCATGAAAGGACGCGCTTCACCTGGGTATGCCTGTACGTTTGAAATGCCTAACGAGAGGAAGGCTTCTTTGTCATAGGTAGCATCCCAAAGGACTTACACTTCCACAGCACAAAGGCCATGGCCACATCACTGTTACATTCATTAGCTTAAGAGAGAACTTAAAATTTGTTTTCCTAAAATGAAAAAGCATTTTTACAAAGCGAGCCTTCTCATATGTTTTATGGATGAATAACCTATACACGAGGTCAGGTCCCACTGCTTGCTTGTAGTTCTTCACTCTCAGCAACTGAATGCTTAAGAATGAAGATCTTTAGGGCTATGGAAAACTTATCACACGATTGGGTGCTATTTATAGATAAAAGTGAGTGACTTAGTTTTCTAACTTACCTCAAAGACTGAAATATTATTTTTTCTGTAGATTTCATTGGCTGGAGGATGAAACCAGCCACATTTTTTCATATGCTGCTGGAGAATAGTTCTACTTTTCATGTACTTTAGACAGAATTCACAAAGGTACAACTTGGGTAGCCTGTAAGGAAAGATAAAGAAAGATCAAAGACTGAAGATACAGATTTTTGTATAAAATTCCTCACTCCTGCAGGAAGAGAACTTGATGAAAACATGCCCAATATATACCACCTTACGTATGTGCTAATCAGGCCAAAAGCACCTTACCATACTTAAAGTCATGGCACTTACTCATTCTGTAATGAATCCATATTAAAAAAAATATGTATTTAATGTCCTGCATAATTACTTTTATGTTATTAATTTACGTCAGAAGAAATACATGCATTGATTAAAATCCTAGAAAAAATAGCAATAAACCACCAGTTTTGTAGTAGTGACACTAGAATGGGTTTGATAAATATTCTCTCCCTTCCCTCCTCGTAACAGATAGCTGTATGTACCCCGGAGGAACAGGTCACACCACCATCTATCCGTTTGCTTTAAAAGCATTTTACATACTACATTGACATGAACATTTTGAATGCAAGTGACCGGATATTGTTGTGATTTAACCCCATTTATATACTCTAGCTTGGGCAGGGATGCTATTTTCAGTTACCTTCAATGCCTTTAGCAGAGTTAGAATAATTCCTCGTGACAGATCACATGCTCTTATTAAATGTTACAATGAAGAGTTTTACTTAATTTTCTCACTCTGGCTATGACCTTTAGATATTATTCCTCTTTCTGAATAAAGTTAAAGTTTGGAGTTTACAGTTTAGACAGTTTACAAAGCTCTTAAGCAGGAGAACATCAAAACAACTATACGTGCATCACAGCAGAACAATCTTTCAGATGCCAAAACCTGTAACATCAAACATTTCTTCTTTAGCTGTGTTGAACACATATAGCATAAAAATAATATATGAAAGTAATTCCTGTGAAGTTTCTATTTATTTTTCTCTTTCGACTCCCATAGATAATATACAGACATTTCTAATCAAATAATTTAATATACAGTTAAAATCCTATTCCCTAAACAAATCTATTATTTTTTATCACAACGAGCGCTGCAGTTGATTCGCTGGAAGGAAGAGATGGCATCCAAAGGAACCTTGACAGGCTGGAGGAGTGGGCACATGCGAACCACGTGAAGTTCAACAATGCCAAGTGCAAGGTCCTGCACTCCAGTCGGGGACAATCCCCACTACCAGTGCAGGATGGCGGGTGAGTGGATTGGGAGCAGCCCTGCCAAGAAGGACCTGCAGATACTGCAGGATGAAAAATTGGACATGAGCCAGGAATGTGTGCTTGCAGCCCCAACAACCAACCGCATCCTGGGCTGCATCAAAAGCAGCGTGGCCAGCAGGGCGAGGGAGGGGATTCTCCAACTCTGCTCTGGTGAGACCCCACCAGGAATATTGCATCCAGCTCAGGGGTCCTCAGTACAAGACATGGACCTGTTAGAGTCCAGAGGAGGGCCACAAAAATGATCCAAGGGCTGAAACATCTCTCCTATGAAGACAGGCTGAGAGAGTTGGGGTTGCTCAGCCTGGAGAAGAGAAGGCTCTTGGCAGACCTTGTTGCAGCCTTTCACATATAAAGGGGGCTTATAAGAAAGACCGAGAGAGACTTTTTACCGGGGCCTGTTGTGATGAAACATGGGGCAATGGCTTTGAACTGAAAGAGGGTAGATTTAGATTGGACAGAAGGAAGACATTCCTTACAATAAGGGTAGTCAGACACTGGAACAGGTTGCCCAGAGAAACTACAGATGCCCCATCATTGGAAGTGTTCAAGGTCAGGCTGGACAGGGTTATAAGCAACCTAATCCAGTGAAAGATGTACCTGCCCGTCGCAGGGGGGTTGGACTAGTCAGTCTTTAAGGGCCCGTTCCAACCGAAACAATTCTGTGATACCACACGTAAAGAACCAATGTACTCTGAGACTCAGATACTCTAATCACTTATATGCTTAATAACAGCCCAGTACCAGGTCATTCAGCTGAGGCTGCTCCCTCCTCAGAATGTGGAATATGTCAGTTCTTTGGGAATCCATCTAATCCTATATTCCTGTGGCAGTCTGAACGCTCACAGCATATGCAGGTTGTTGCAGAGAGCTTATCAACTTTTTGACTCAGCCTAAAAAGACCTTAAGACATCTATTAACTACCATGAAAAGTATCTGGATTATGTGTACTTTGCTTCTGTCCTACATTCAGATAGAATCTTCTTAAGATTTCTATGCCTGCTGGAGTACAGCTTGCCCATAAACACTGAAGCAGAACAAAGAAGAATGTTCAGTCATACCTTGAGTATTCCTGTGGATATGGGGAGGAGTACCAGGTCTGGATTTCGTACTTGCCAAATTCTATGACAGAAGGGCATCGCACTTGTGGATCAGGAGGCCCGGTCACCCCTACTTTCTATGCAAGGGGAAAAAAAAAGTTTTCGTGAATTTCCAAGTGAAAGACTTCTAAGATGAAATAAATTAAAATATTGTTATCTACACAGTCCATCCTACTCAAACTCATAGAGAATTAGCGAGACACAGACGTTGCTTTCTGACACTAAAAACCAGTACCAGTCACATTCAAGCAAGCATGTGATTCAGAAAAAGGAATTAGCAAGCATTATCATACCACATACCTCCACTACCTTTCACACTGTCGCATGTCATATTTTTAAATACAAATTAGTCCACAGCAAAATTCAACACAATCTTTTTTCAGTCCCGTGGCTATTTCCTTTCTTGTTATTTCAATAACCAAGAACAGAAACACATAAACTGCTCCTGAGATCAAGATCTAGAATATTGAAGTATCTAACATAACACATCAGTGTCTTCCCAGCTCTGAGACTATATGTACTACTGTGAATGTAGTGTCTACCAAAACAATACTCAGGGTACAGCTACCTGCTTATCATCATGAGTGCAGAAGACTTAAAGAAAATCCTAAAATTATTTATTAGAAGAAAAAAAATAGAAAATATCGTATTTTTTAATGACTTATACAACTTTATTTCCCCTCTCTCTGATAGTAACTGTATATTTTATGGGAACTAAAAATATGGGAACTAAATACTCTGCTTTCAAGGAAAACAAATGTTTTGTCAATTCATGAAGATTTTCTCTCAAAAGACTGTCACTCATACAATTATAAATCCAAATATTCCCACTGGCCTTGCATTACCGTATGTACCACCTGGACAGCAAAGCTATTAATAAACTGGGCCATGTTTCATGCAGGAGGTCAGAAACTAACGTGAAGAGTACCAGTGAATTACCTATATGCAAATTTACGCTAGCAGAAGCAAAGAGCTATACCCAGGACAATGGCTTAGGGTTTGAAAGGCTAATGCTCAAAATTAACCTTTTTCTAAGTTTCCTAAGTGGGAGTGGCATAAGCAGAAGTCACTTCAGAATCTAACCCTAGGCATATGCATTTTAAGGAACTCTGTCTAGATTCAAAAGGGCAGTAATCTCCTATGAAAACATTTAATCCAAGAGCTCCAAATAGACCCATCAGTAACTAATTCATGTTTCCTTCTATTCTTACTCAGAAGATAAACAGAGTATTTCAGTAGTCAGCCAAATAAGGTCTTAGAGCTTACTACCTGCATATGACCCACAACCACTTTATTATTATTTCTCCCATCAGTTTATGGATTTATTCCGTGGGCTTCTCTTTTCATCTTAGGCTACCTACTCAGACAGAAACTAGATAAGAGAGTCAATTTATCTTACTTCAACTAAAAAGCTAGATTTAATAAGAACAAAATCCCTAGTATTTAAGAAAAAGAATTAAGACAATATCATTAAATAAGCACAATCTTGCCTGCTAAAAGCTTTTGCTATTTGTGCGGATTCCATGAGGAAAGGAAAGCACAACCTCTGCATTTTTGGTAATTGATACAATTCTTGCAACACAAAAATTTCACTCCTTGGCAGAACAAATCACCAACAAGCAGTTTATGAAGGCAGCTCTTTACAGCTATGATAATCTATAGTTAGGCACTTCCTACACTGTAGTTTCAAAGGAATCGCTGTTACCACCCCCTACAATAGGTCAATAACAAACACAGTTATCACAGGCGTATGACAAGTCTCAAGGAAAACAGAGTAACACGCACCTGCAACACTGAGTCCTCACCCTTGCTGCCTTTTCAGCAAGGGATCCCTCCTCCAAACGAACGCCCAACACAAATGCAGAGACCCAGCTCCCACACAACTGTTCAGGCATCAGTCATTAGAAGAAAGCCCTCAATAGGAGACTAGTGCTCTATATAGACACACACAGTAATGCCCTATCCTCTTCCACAAAGAGTTAAAGTCTCTAGAAAAAGAATGTTTTAATTAGCCAGAGGCCCTGTGTGACCCATGCTGCTAGCAGAGTCCCATATTTTATTGTTTTAACAGTACACACATTTTATCAGCTATTTAACAGCTCTATGTTCTGACAGAACTAAAGCCACAGCCCTCAAGGCTTTTTAGATGCCCACCTTAACCTCTTATGCTCTTATGCTCACTTCTATATTAACCTTCAGCTCTCGAGTCAGTTCCCCATTACTCTCCAGCAGCAGAAACCAAGCACATTAGCTTCTGAGAAAGACTGACTAATCTGGAGTCTGTGTTTCTTGTTTTTTGTTGTTGGGATGGGGATTTTGGGTTTGTTTAAATTTCTTTTACAGATTTGGTACTTACTGCCAGACACTGAAAATTTAACTTTACCTGCAGTGCTTGTTCCTGAATATCTCTAAACAGCTCCATGTCTTTTTCAGTTAAGACATCCTGGCTCCCAAAAAAACGCTCCTCATTTTCCTGTTTTCCATCCCAGCCATCCTGATTGTCTGTAAATGAGAGAGAAAAATTGTCTTCACCTACATTTACAAAGAAGTACTTGCTGTTTAGTGCATCTTCTGGCTGTATCCAGACACTATGCCAAGTTGTTGGGGTTTTTTTTATGGGATTTTCTTTTTTCTTTTCAGATTTGGGACCACAAGGGATGAGCCAGTTCTGGATTTGTGACCATGTAAGAAGTATTGTCATATATTTAACCAGGTCCAAAACTCACCACTTAGACATTCATAGTATCATGAAGGCATCTGTAACAATGAGACAGTTTTGGTCAAATGGCTTACCATTATGCCCATTTCTCACAAACAAGGATCACAACTATTTAAATGCCATTATCTGGTGCAACCAAAACCAGGACACTTACTGTTGAGAGGTATTAGTTGTTTAGCTTAAATAAATAAGTTTTAATTAGAATAAATTACTTAGGGTTGTAATATGGTGTGATTTATGCTGTTCGCTTAGCTTCACTTAGCATGTGTAGCTAGATCTGCTGAAGCCTTTAGGTCGCAAGAGAGTTAATTTTCTTAGTAATTTTCCTAGCAGCTGTTACAGTGCTGTGTTTAGTCTTTCAGTATAAGAAAAATGTTGATAACACTGATGTTTCGGTAGTGTTTTCCTTAAGTCTGGGACTTTTCAGTTCCCCATGTTCTGCCAGCGAGAGCAGGTGCACAAGAAGCGTAAAGCAGAAGATAAGGAGGCTACAACCGTCAGCAGAGACCGCAAATCAACAAGATAAGAGCAGTCAACAGCCCGCCTGCCTGGACACAGGAAAAGAGTCCAATAAGGTGTCAGAAGACCCCAGACCAAAAATCACGATTGGACTAAAAGACACGTGAACAGCGTGTGAGGGGTGGGTGTACAGATCGCAAGGGTATAATTGACATGCGATTTCTTCGTTCAAGGTCCCTCCCTCTTTGGAGGCACCCAGTCAGGGCTGACCTCGCTGCTGTACCTTTCAATTAAACTACTTATTTTTATAAAATCTGACACCTGAGACTGCTGTGGGAAACCTAGGGTCAAGCCTGAAGGAGGAGGGAGCACACCTGAGAGTAAGTGTGTGTGAGGACTCAAAAGGGGCACCCGTCATCTCATTGGGGTCACCCGCTGCAAAGGGACCCTGGTCCTGGTAGTTACAGACTGGTGCGTGTGTGACTCCTCAAATGGGGTGCGAGTGCTCAGGCAGCCGCTTCTCCTTAACGCTTACGTCATCACCCAAGAAATACCCTTCCACAAAAAAAAAAGCAAACAAAACCCACAAGACACTCCACCTCACCCCCAAAGTATTAAGACACATGATTGTTCTTCCAGCACCAGCCAGGCTAATGCACATAAGTATTCTAAAGCTGTAAACCTTGTATGTTATTGTAGAATATTTTCCACTGCTTGCTTAGGAACAATTCAAGCTATGAAACCACTCAGTAAGACTGTAAAGTTCTGAATATAGAGATTAAATCTAGGTCCAGTCACAGATTAACGTCTTAAACTAGAAAAGAAAACAAAGCAAGCAGAACTGTGTTCAAAAGAATGGATGCTCTCCAGCAAGGTGCCAAACTGCATGAAGCAGGCTCCTCTATGGCTGCAAAAATTAAGAAACAGTTGCATGCAAACCTATACCATAATTGGAAACTCACGGGTCTGTGAGACTGGTTTTTATTATCTGTTTTCCATTTCATACTTCTACCTTGTTGTTCTTATTTTCATTGACGACTCCCTGCATTACTTCTTTCAAATGTGACATTATTTAGCACATTTCCTAGGGCAATCCACAAGCCCCTCATTACCAAGAGGCATTTCACCTCACGGTAATCATTTAATCCCTCATCGCACCTTGCCATCATATATAAAGAGGCAAAGGTCTCTAGGATCGCTTCCTTTTTCCAACTGGTGTTGTACCTGAATGCACCAAAGATAACTGTGTTTGAGTGTTAACTTTCAGCTCAAAGTTTCTAGTCTCTAACAACTCTAGTCACTTCAACATCCTAGCCTTTGAACGTTGGCTTGGTGTACAGGATACTTACATTGGCATGGTGAAAAAACTTTACCTGTGGGCCATTCTGAAGTGCTAGATTTCCTGGTACCCTTTTTCCTGATCCTGTACTGCTGAGAATAGTCTACGACTTCCCCTCGAGCTTTTCGTCCGTCAGGGGAGGGAGTGAAGAATTTAGTAAGGCCATCTATAAGCCCTTTGGTTTTCTTGTTAAACTTCAAGGTGGTGCTGCTGTCTCTGCAGAAATCCAAGACATCTGCCTGCTCCAGGTATCCTCCTTCTGATGACGCTGACTGGCTGGACAGAGCAATCTTACGCTTCCGACCCCGACCAGGGCCAGTTCGAACTTTGCTGAAAGGGCCTTTTGATCTAAGGAATGAGAAGGGGAAAGATATGGTCAGAAGACTTAGTAAAGTGGTTTCCTTTGGGTTGCAAAGTGGACTACCATCTTCCCTACTTATTTATCAGTCACACAGAAGCTAAATGTGAACTGAAGAATTTAGTAATAAAGGAGTAATGAAGAGCCTGTGTACCCTAGAGAAGCCAGGATTCTAAACATCTCAGTAGAAATACTCCGCTATTTTTCTCCACACTGAACGTTATGTGCCATTAATTTGAGTATAAACAATAGATTTTCACCAAATTTAATACAACATTGAATTTTAAAATCAGTAGCCAGAATCAATACATTGCACAAAAGGTTTCAATTTATGCAGTCATTAAACATTTACACTTGTTATTAGTCATAGAATCATCATAGAATGATTAGGTTGGAAGGGACCTTAAAGACCACCTTGTTCCAGCCCCCCTGCCCTGGGCAGGGACACCTCCACCAGCCCAGGTTGCTCCAAGCCCCGTCCAACCTGGCCTTGAACACCCCCAGGGATGGGGCAGCCACAGCTTCTCTGGGCAACCTGCGCCAGGGGCCCTCCACCCTCACAGTCAAGAATTTCTTCCTTATATCTCATCTAAATCTCCCCTCCTCTAGTTTGAAGCCATTCCCCCTTATCCTATCACTACATGCCCTTGTAAAAAATCCCTTCTCCAGCTTTCTTGTAGGCCCCCTTCAGATACTAGAAAGCTGCTATAAGGTCTCCCCAGAGCCTTCTCTTCTCCAGGCTGAACATCCCCAACTCTCTCAGCCTGTCCCCACAGCAGAGGGGCTCCAGCCTCTGTATTGTTTTCATACTGATAGGAAATTGTCATAAGAACTACACAGAAGGTTAATGTATGCAGGACATGCACATTTGCAAAGAACCTGTACTACTGATGGTCATCTTAGCAGAAAGCAGTGTTGGTCTCCAACCAGCTGCCATCTTTCAGGCTAGAAATTTTTCAACTCTATTGAGATAACTGAGTATTTAACATTTCTCAGAGGGATTGCCTTAGACCGCAGTTTTAGGAAGCTGACTGTTTTTAGCTATAATCTTAGCAGCTATAGAGGATAGAAATAGGCTGCTTTTTCCTAAAAAGACAAACTAAGCATCTGTGCATAATTCTGTGGATGTATTTTACAAGTGAAATGATGGAACAAAGGCAAAAAATTGTGAATAAATCATGAAATAAAAATTAAAAGCAACAAAAGAGCAATAGCAGACAGCTAGCTTTTCTTTTGCCCCTCTGACTCATATTGGGAGTTCCTCTAAGCAAAAGTATCACAGAGACTTTTTTAAAAAAAAAAAATGTTTAAGAGAGGCATTCCCTCTATGGTTTTATAAGCATTAAACTTTGTAAGTTTTTCTTCTAGAAAATCCTTTGTTCTTATTGGATAGAATCAAGTGACAGTTCAACTTAGTTTTCAGGTGATTTGATGCCCAAAACAGTAGTTCTTCATTGTTCTCCTTCATTGTTTTGTCCCCTCCACAGTCAATACTGCTGCATCACAACTAGCACTGCACAGCAATCTTAATTCAAGGAAATTGCTCTGGCTGAAGAGTTATCCAAAGAGTTCCCGCCCAAATCTAATTCCCTGATGACTGGCTGCCCCACAACCACCACGACAAGGCCACAGAATCTGTCCCAGCACAAGATTGCTCCACAAATGCAGAAACATGTGGAACGGAAGCAGAAAGGGGCCAAATATTTTCTGGAAGCACTGTCAGATTAAATATATGTCAAACAACAACCTCACATGCTTTCTTATATCCTGGTCTCTAAATTGAAGAGACGTGGATTTGACAAATGGACCACTCGGTGGATAAAGAACTAGCTGGACGGTCGCACTCAAAGAGTTGCAGTCAATGGCTCGATGTCCAAGTGGAGACCAGTGGCGAGTGGCATTCCTCAGGGGTCGGTACTGGGACCTGTACTGTTCAACCCCTTTGTCGGCGACATGGACAGTGGGGTCGAGTGAACCCTCAGCAAGTTTGCCGATGATACCAAGCTGTTTGGCAAGGTAGACACGCTGGAGGGGAGGGATGCCATCCAGAGGGACCTGGACAGGCTGGAGAGGTGGGCCCAAGCCAACCTCATGCAGTTCAACAAGGCCAAGTGCAAGGTCTTACATCTGGGTCGGGGCAATCCCAAGCACAATTACAGGNTGGAGCACCTCTCCTATGAGGAGAGGCTGAAAGAGTTGGGGCTGTCCAGCCTGGAGAAGAGAAGGCTCCGGGGAGATCTTATTGCGGCTTTCCAGTACCTAAAGGGGGCCTACAGGAGAGTTGGGGAAGGACTTTTTACTAGGGCATGTAGTAATAGGACGAGGGGGAATGGCTTCAAACTGGAAGAGGGCAGGTTTAGATTAAACATTAGGAAGAAGTTTTTCACTTTGAGGGTGGTAAGCCACTGGAACATGTTGCCCAGGGAGGTTGTTGAGGCCCCATCCCTGGAGGTGTTCAAGGCCAGGCTGGACGTGGCCTTGGGCAACCTGGTCTAGTGGGAGGTGTCCCTGCCTATGGCAGGGGGTTGGAACTCAATGATCTTCAAGGTCCTTTCCAACCTAAACCATTCTATGATTCTGATTCTTGTAGATTACTCAGAAAGAGTTCTTGAGAAATGCAAAGCAAAAAAATTATGCTGGAAGAAACAGCCATCCAGCAAAATAGACTTGACATGAACAGCAAAATTAATCTATGACTATAAGGACTAGTTCAAAACTAAATAGTAAGTTATTACAAGGAGTCAAAAATCTAGGTAAAAAGCAGTACTGAGATTATTTCTAGTCTTTCACAGCACTCTTCAGAAATTCTGTACTGAGGAATAATGAAAAGCTCTTTATTGTAAAACAAATGTTCTCACATAGTAGACCAGACACTTCAAATACACCCACTGCCCTACAGAATCTTACACCATACTCCTCCTTACAAACAGACTTACGTTGTATTTTGATTCTTTAACCTGTTTTTGGGACGTCCTATTGGGTTAGCATAACGTCGTTTTATCTGTGCTGCCTTCTTGTGTAGAAGTTTTCTTCCTTTCTTCCGTGGCCGACATATTTGACATATCCACATACCTATAAGACACAAGTCCCCATCACTAAATGCAAGGGACATCTATATAGGACAAAAAGGAGAATTACAGGCCCCAAGCCTTCCGACAGAAAGGGTAGGAACAGTACCAAAGGCCCCAGTTATCACATATATGGGTAAGAAAAATTATGTGTATGTTCCAGAATTCTAAACTTAAGTCCAGTTAATTTCTCACACTCACCCCCACAGATATACTTCCCACAACCACACTGGAAGTCTCTTTAATTCATAGCACATTATCAGAAAACCATAAAGAAGTAACATATTTAATTATCCCATATTCTGCTTACAACTACACTACATCCAACTATCTTCTATATGAAAATTTTCTTCTAACTACCAAGAAAGAACCTTTCATAGATAACCTGCTTTCTGATGGAAAAAAGAAGTTTGGTTGTACTCCAGGATTCTCTACTGTCCAAATGGATATGACTCCAAAAACATAGAAGCCCATTTCTTTCTTTTGTACACGGCTATTCATTCAAATGAAAGCTGATCATTTTAATCTGCAAGGATCAGTTTTATTCCCTCAAACCTCCAAGATTTTTTTCAAAACCCTTCATAGACAGTAATGTACAGGAAGCAGGAGACAGTGGAAAACCTGCATGTGAAGCTCTGACCCTCCTCTAGTTTGCAATACCTGAAAAAGCAATGCTGTAAAGAACAAGTTAAATGTAGCTACCAGAGGACCAAATATGTGGAAGCACTTTCTACCCACTAATCTCCTCCAATACCATCTTAAATAACCCTTTTCACCACAAAGTCCTCACCTTTTGGCATCCTGGTAAGAGGAGGGTCACAGCACTCCATATGAAAGCCACGGTCACATGAGTCACAAAATAGCATGTTATCCTGTTGAAGACAGATAAAATTAATCTCTCTTTAGATGTGCATCAGCATCAAGCCCTCCATTAATTTGTCACCATCTCAGAGAACACTCACATAGTTTTCAACTACAGACATATGGTATTTCACTGGTCTCAGAAAGACTACCAGACTCAAACAAAAGCTGCAAATATTTGACTCTAGAATGGTTTTATTTTGTAGTTTAGCAGAACATCCACAAAACTGATATCCTCTTCATTCAGTCCATATTCCACTGTACTCACAGCATTTTTGCCCTGATCTCGACAGGAACTGCATGTTTTGCACTCAATACACTGCCATCGCAAGGCTTTCACTCGAACTGTCAACTCTGGAGAGAATTTCAAACAGGACGGATGACCTACAGAAAAAGGAGAAAATTATACCAGTAAAACCACTCCACTGCTGTCAATGATCACAGATAGTTCACAGAAAGATTACTTTATCAATTACATATTCCAACGCAGAATTTTGGTTATCCAGATACTCCTCTATTTTTAGGTGCATCTATTCTTATCTACACAAAAACAATACCCTAGATAGCAAGTGGCAGGCCCACATACAAAAGAACACCAAGATAGCTTTTCATAACTGAATTGAGAAACACGATAAAACTGGTCATCATTACCACATTTTTAAAGAAACCTCCAGGAGCCAAATGAACTATTTGTGTTATGTTAACTGTCTCCCCTCTGGGAGCACGAGATTCAGCTGAGCTAACTACATTATATGCTATAGATGCATACTCCTCATATGTATGGGTCAGGAGTAGTCACTACACTAGACTCCTGTCTCAAGTGGCAAGACTGCTATTAGATGCATGCTCCTCATGCGTATAGGTCAGGAGCAGTCACTATACCAAGCTCTTCTGTCTCAAGTGGATGGGGTGTTACTAGCAGCACTGTGAACGGTCACCTACCACTGTTGCCACAGTCAGCACAAGAAATGAGCTCTTCAGGTTTCTTCTCCCGATTTTGCTCTTTTGTACCAAGGCAGAAACTGCAGATTGGAATTGGTTCAGCAACCGGCTGTGAGGAAAACAGACAATAAAAGCACTGAGTATATATCAAGGGAGCAAATACTAATACATAAAATCACACAGACATTTATATCACATGTAAACAGTATGTAATATGCACCATGTCTCACAGAGTTTAGTTGGTTCTCACCACACAATATTGCATTAACTGTAACCTGAACAGAATTCAGAAGTCCAAAGACAAGAGAGGTACAAAGGAAAAGAGAATGGAATTTCAGGGCTAGGGGAAACTTGGAAAAACAAGCTGGGAAAGAGAACAATAAATTAATACAAAACTGAATGCAAAGTCGGAGAGAGCTGGTGCCCTAATTTGTCAACAAATGACTGAGCTATGAGGTGATGCAGCAGTGGAAAAAAGGCACAGATGACCCCAGAACACAGTGGCCTTAGAAATTCCCATCAGATATCCAGAAAGCAGTAATGCAATCATTGAAAGCATTTGCAATACATTACCTAGAATAAAATGTATTATAGGACAAGTACAAAAACTGTGCAACTATTAACATGATTATGAAAAATTAAAATAAAAGAAAACTCCCTTGTAAGAAACTAGGTGAGTATGCTGTTTAGCACTGAAAAGCAGCAGACAAAAAGGTTTGCTCTCTCTGAAAAAGTTAAGGGGGAGTTAAACATTATGCAGGGAAAAAGATATACTTAAGATGAGGCATAACACTAGCAAAATAACAAACAGATATTGACTAGCCAATAATACATTTGGCCTGAAATAAGCAGGAGGTTTTTAAACCAAAGGACTGACATTCTACAACAGCCTTCTCAAAAGAATTAACAAGTGCAACAACTGATTGCTTTAAAGTGGCACTCGATTGACTGATGAGAGGGAAACGATAGCTTTATTTCCAGTAACATTAAGTGCTAGATTTCATAATCTAGCAAATTCTTTCTCGTCCAATTCCAAGACAAGAATGTGATTTATAGTTTTCAGAGCAAAGATGTAAGCAAAATTTAACTTTAAAATATAATAAAAATATGCTAAAATCATACTTAAAACACTGGAAACACTAAAAATGATAGATTATGGAAGTTTTGAGACACATTCTTTGTATAGCTGTATCACGTTATAGTTAATGATTTCACTCATGCCTTTTTCAGAGTATATTATGCAGCTACATACTGATAATTATTGTATAAAAGAATATGCCAGAAGAACTTCAAGGAATCTTTACTCTGACTAAGCCAAAGCAAAAGCTATATCCAGAATAGAAACAGGTTTCTTTATAATACAGTAATATAGAAACTGGAAGTTTCAAGCTATATCTTTACTTCAGTGTACAGATCCAGTGTACTTACAGACGGAGGTGTGTTCCTTAAAACATCCACTAGATGGAAACCATCAGAACACCTTAGGAAATTTGCTATTTCAAAATGAAGCCACACAATATGGAATGACTACTTGGGAATGAAAGCCTAACATTCCTCGTTCTGAACCCAAGTATTTATCTTCTCCTTTGGGTAAATCCCAGACCATGTTGAAGTGTAAATTAATATGAAATCACCTGCCCATCAAACTATTTCAGTCTGGAACACATTCACAGGTTTAGTTAATTGAAGGATTCCAGTTTCTGCTCCTTTTAAGAAAGGGAGAAAATAAAACAACTGTAGATAGTTAATGCCAAGCACACAAACCGTCAATATCCAAGCAGAGGGGGGAAAAGTAGCATCTTCACTTCCAAAGGAAGTATCTGTCCAGCCACAGCCACCACTGTAATGTAAAATACTTACAAAACTCTTTAGCTTCTTTTAAATAAAGCACATTGTAACTTCCACAATATTACAAGTACTGTTTTGCCAGAAATGGACTCGGTGAAAATAATTTCACATCCCAGAATCATCCATTTTCCTCTCATTTCAGTCTGAGGTTATGATAAAGTTTCATAGAGAATCTCAACTACACTGTAACAGTCTTTCAGACGGAAGGTAAAAAGGTGCATTTATTCTTTCTAATAGTTTAATGCAACTGAACATTCAACAGCATCAGTTTCCCTGCATGTATGGCTAAATCTCACTTTCTGTCACAGTTTACTAATTTTTAACTCATAGTTAATGTGACATTAAAGTTGCACTGTCGAATGCTGTAGTTTACATCTGGTATTAAAAAAAAAAGCAATGAAGCAGAAGAAGCATTAAGAATGACAACAAAGCTATGACAAAAACATTTCTATTACTCTACACACTTCTGTTAGCTTTGAAGTTACCAATTCAAAGCAGAAATAATTAAATGAAGACTGCCAAAAATAGAAAAAGAAACCATGATCCAAAACCCCAGCACTTCCGTGCTCTGAATATAGAATAATCTCAGTGACACTGTAATAGAACAGAACAAGCACAAAATGTTGTTTTTCTTAATACAAAAGGGACAATATACTTTCAGAACTGAATTCTGGACCAAATTTCAAACTAAATTGCTTATCTATCTCAAGAAAACATTTATGGCTTTAGTTCAAAGGGCTGTAAAATGGTGAGTTAATTCAGAGACTTGACGTAAGCCTAAAATGCCCACTCTGCAAATCCGGATATATAGAATCAAACTGCTAATCAGTACTCAGAAATGCCGTAAACATAGTTACAATTAAACAACCAGAAGAATTTCATTTTCCACTATATATGTAATCACGGTAGCACTTGGAGAGACTACTTATTCATGGAGAAGGGCTGTACCCTAACATCACAAGACAAAAAAACCAGGCAAATCATATTTGTGATCACAGAATAAGAACTGAGGTTTTTATCATCCCTTACAGATTACATCAAGAATGCATTTGGTCTAACATCTGTGAGTGTAGTAAAATGGACCTAATTACGTGGTCACACCTTATTAACTGTATTACTGAATTGCAACACAACCACAGATAAGACATTCGAACTTTTGGCACCACTTAAAGAACACATACACACCATTTTGTAATTATGTTTCTTTTTTTGGTTTTTTTTGGGTTTGTTTGTTTTTTTTTTTTTTTTTTGAAATTTAGGGGAATAGCTTTTTTACTTTTTTATGAGTCATACGCTACAGCCCGACAAAGTGATGAACCTCTTGCAAAGCACGGATTTCAAAGGGGATTTCTTCCCTCTGATCAGTGTCACAGCAAACACCATGGAATGCAATAAATCACATAAAAGAAGACAATAAGATTGCAAGATTTTTGCCAGCAATATTAGGTGTACGTGAAAGATACAGTCAGGATTAACAAATTGTTATTACTGGGCAGCAAGTGAGAAAAATAAAGAGAGCAGAACAACCTGCAAGGAGGGGATGGGAGAAACAAATGGCAAAAGGCTCCTTGCAGGGAGCAGACAATGAAATTGTAAATGATGTAAATATTGCCTATCGATTTTTACTGTATGTGATTAAATATTACAAATACAAGAAGAATATAAAATAAAAATTAGATTTCGAGATTATTGTTAGGATTGTATGTCTAGCTCCAATATTCACATAACAGCAGGACATGGAAATAATTTTCAACAGACAGACAATAAAATTATTTAAAAATAGATGACCTGCAGAAATTAATATACTCAGGAATGACTGAGAAATTAATTGGACACTAAATGTAAATATTTATACATGGAAGAAATATAAACATACTAACATATTAAGATAGAGCACTATATTGAACACTGCAGTCCTATATACTTATTAATCAAAGAACACTAGCACAATAAAAGGAATTAAAAATTGACTGTTTAAATATATTATAAAGAAATATTGTGCGTTTAAGCCTATTGTATACTTCAATCAACATTTAGTACACTACATCAAAAATCACCTGTTGGCCCAAATTTTCCAAATGGCTCAAAGCCTCTACCATGAGTACTGTTTGATAGAGTTTTAGATGACTTACATATCCCCACACATCTGAATCTCTTACTAAGTACATGCAATGCATTCATACAAGAACGGACATTTCACAAGTGGCAGCAGGCGTTTCTGGGTACCAGTGATACTGTTAACCACTGAAGGCATCGATGCCTTTGACATCAATCGCATATTCACATCTTACTGGTCGCTATACTGTGGTTAGTTTTAGCAGAAGTCATTTTAAAATGACTATCAACTTGCTAAACTGCATGCAGAACACACTGTAATAGTTTTTGCAGAGCAGAGTAACACTGATGGCAATTTCACTCCTTTTGGCACAGGAAAGCCAGCAGCAATGACCAGTGATATCACCTACTACAGTGCATAGGAACATGTAAGTGACATGTCAATCAATGTAATTTCTGGAACCAGTCTGTTCAAAGGTCTGACAGATATCCAAGCTCAGAAGAGACTGTAGACAGCTATGCCCCTTTACATAGTATTTAGAGCTACCACCTTTCTCCAATGGCAAGAACCACTACCACCATCGCACTCCATAGACTGCACCAAGCAAACGTCAATCCAGCAGTGCAGGCTACGTTATTAGCACCAGTGAATGTTGTTGGGACCTCCACTCTGACTTTTTGATCCGAGAGACTACAGTAATTTTTTTCCAGGAGGAAACCATACACTTCGACCCATTGTTTCTTTTTATCTGTCTCAAACCCATGACTTTTTTTTTTTTTTGCAATCCCCCGTAAGAAACTGCCATGGTTCTTGGAANAAAGACTACCACAACAGATTTATAAAAGTATCTTTTATAAACATAATTTTATTCAATCAATGAATTGCTGTCAGAATGAAAACTTCCTGAGCTGCAATCCTACATTTTTTTAATACATAAGACACCTGCTACTCTCCTGGCCCTTCAGCTGAAGGTTTTACCACTACATCCTAAACAACGTGCCAACTTCCACTCATTTAATGTGCTCCCTCACCTTCCACGAGAAAGGCTAGTACAGGAAGAGACACAGCAGAAAACAACCCAGAACTTTAAGCAGACGTCAAGTCCTTGGTTTTAGTTTTAAATAAGAAGTGCTCTACAAAGTTAATATGTTATAATATACAGTCAGCAACACGGCAATCTCAGAGACGCTCCCTGAGATAAGTCCGTCGGAGCATTAATTATGAAATCTACTAACCAAGGAATTGTATTTCCCTTTGGAGCAAAAGCTTACTCCTGGCAGCAGCACCCCGAAGCGTCTTCACTCTTCTTCCTGGCCAGCAAGGACAACAATCATCTCCACTTGTCTTTGCTTTGATTTACTTGGCTGTAAAAAGGAAACAACATTTCCCTTTCTCAAATTCTGGTATTAAGAGTTCAATTTCAGCAGGGCAGTTCCACTGAGATTGAACAACTCCAAAGCCTTCCTTGTCACTGCAGTCACTCTCATTCCACCGTGTGCACGCACTACTACTGCACCTTAACTGCTATGAGCAAGGGAAGAATTATCTGTCTTTTGTCTGTTCGACCCGAAGGGAAAACTTGAAGCAATTGTGCAATCCAGGGCAGCTGATCATTTTACTGAAATGTTTTAGAATTTGATTATAATGTAACAACACCATGGCACTAAAGAGCAGTGAGCACTGAAAACCAGGTACACCAAAGGAAGCTTGTGCCTGATGTATTCCATCAGACTGCCATCCTGCTTCAGCAAGAAAAAGCCACAAAATTACTTTCCTAGTGCACGCACTTTCACTTGCACGCATTTCTTTTGTGCATGTCCACACTGCATTTGTATTTGCAAGTCACTTAATACCATTAAACTGCACTAAACTATGCTTCTATTCACCTTGCACACACTTCTATCCGACTTCACCTCCAAACTCTCCTGCAGCTGCAGCACATTGTACGACACCAGCCAGAACGAACCTGATTTGTAGGAAAAGATGACTTACAAATAAAGTTCATTCAAGTAATCAAGTAACTAAACTTTAATATTACCATGACTGCTATACAATATTGCATCAAGGAGTCTTCTACCACTGTTTCACTAGTTGTAGTGCAATATACATTATTCTTACATTAAAAAAAGCAGCACAACTACTGCCCCTGCAGACCTGTACATAAGTTATGGGGAATTTATCATATTAGCAGTTCACATCTGAATTGTTTCAGATTCAATGATAGCTTCATATGATTACATACGCTCTCCAGCTATGTGACTGAGGGAGTTACAGAATGCTTATATGACCATAATAGCTGCATATTCCTCATGAAACATTAGAAGACATGAACAATTATATTTGTTACAGTTCTCCCTATCTCTTAGTTTTCTTTATGTTACTGACTAGCAAAGCTTTGCAGTGAGTTTCATTAACTGTCTCGCAATTTTTTTTTTCTTGGATACAAATACTTTTCTGCAAACAGGAAGAACAGAAAGTATATACCATTTCACTGAAAAAAATTTCCCCAAACACAGCTGGCCTTATTTAACAGTGGCTATCCTATATAATTTGTGAAAGCAACCTTGTGAAAGCAAAGCTGGAACATTCATGCAACTTTTCAGGGAAGAAGTGAGCTATTTCATGTATCTTCTGCAGGAAGTTCATTAGCAACTTATTTAATCACGGAGAACTATATAGAACCTCTCTACAGTCAACAGTCTAAGATAGTCTCTCTTATCTCTTCTAGCCAGTATTTGCGCACACCCTGTTCATCCCCATAGTCCTTCAAATTTGGATGTCCACATGTAAACACTGTCTATCTTTGGAAGAACCAGATCAAAGACTATCCTTTACAGCTTCAATGCTTCCTGTATTTACCACCTCTGACAAACTGCAAACACTTAACCACACTTAAAAAACAAATCAGCTACAGTTTGGGGGAATAAAGAATAAGATTCTATCAGAATTCAAAATGTTTTAGAATAATTTATTAAATTGAATAATTCTGAATGTGGAGATCAGGCTACTCCTCCAAAGCTTCTGTGTGAGACTGCGTTATGCTAAGTATGGAGAGATTTCACTGCTGCTGTGTTTGTTCAGCAAAGAACATCCTGGCAAGTAAAAAACGCAAGCACACAATGAAAGATTCGTGAAAACAAGACTGGAAGCAGCCAGCTCAGTTTCATACTGCAAATTTTTTGGCAGACATTCAACTCCTTCTGCTGTTTTTCTCGCAAGCACATCTATCTGTGTGATGTCACCAGATTCAGCGAGGAAGGGAGCCAGAACAAATTGGACTGACAGTGTCTTACAGCCTGCCAGCCTCCCAGCACATGTTGTTACTATACAAAGGATGTCTGGAAACCAAACGTGCTCTACAGATTCACAGACTGTACCCCCTCCTAAAGACGACTGGAGAAGTGCCTATTGAAAAGGGGGGGGGGGGATGATATAATTTTAAAACCTCAGTTTTGGCCAATCCATCTGCTTTGTAGTCTTCTCAACTCAGAAAAAGTGAGGCGGGAAACTCCCCGAAACTCACAGCTAGCCCTGTAGCCCACACTGTCACAGCGGTCACCATCAGTAACCTGAATGCACTTTACTGCCTGCAGACATTTTAACACTGTCAGAGGCTCACTAGATACCAGGACTGTCTTTGCCCCACCATCACACATCTGCTTGCAGCAGTCATTGTGTTTGGAATCAAGTAGGTGTAAAATTAAAGCTAGTGTAAAAGAAACACATACACTCACACCGACTTTTTTTTTTTTTTGCTTTGCTTTTTAGAACATCCTGAACGTGAGCCCTCCAGAGAGAAAACTTACACAACTAATACTTACAGAACCATCCCCACTACACAACATTTGTTTTTAGCTAGGAAGTGATCATCCAGGAGCACTGATAGATGGCTTCTGAGAATTCACGCTAGGTAACGTTTTATTTTGTGTCTGTTTTTAAACAAGTGACAAAGCATTACTCCTCACTTCAAATAGCACATGCTGTTGCAAAGGTCTGCCTCAAACGCTGAAGCTACTGGAAAGAGTAGATGAACCAGAAAAGCCAGAGGGGAAGTACAACATACACCACGTGAAGAAAATGACTTAAAACATGAGGAAACATGTTTCAGTGAGCAGGGCATCACAAAGCTTGGATTCTGTGCCTTTTGGATCAGTGGCTGGGGAAGAAAATTGTTTCAGTTCCGTGCTTCAATAAAATCAGAACTAATGAATTTTAATAGGGAAAACAGCATAATTTGGGAAACACTATTCAGTAAAATCAACTTGTGGCAGCAATGGGCTCAGCTTTTTCAAGCTGGTGAGCGACTCAGCTGCCTTCTTCTGAGTTACCAAATCAAAACTCTTAACAATTTCTCCAGACAGTACGGTGAAGAAAAAAATTTGAAGAGTAAAAACAGAAATTCCTTAAAATACTCTTTGTGCTCAAGAAAACAACACTACATGTATTTCAATAGACACATGAAAAACTATTACGTAACACATGTATGTATGTCCGCCTGTGTCAATGGATATTTTGTCTCTGATTCACTTAGTTGAGTCTCACTTGCAAGAAAGCATATTTATATGGCAGAATGATGGCTTAAAACACGAGGCTACACTAGAACAAGTGTAAGGGAAAAAAGATAAAAAAGTGTACAGAAGAAGTGACAAGCATGAAATACATACCTCTTCCAAAGAGAAACATAAAAGGGTCATTTGAAAAGAAAAATCAAAGGACTTTCAAAATAAGCGCTGCTGTTTGAGGAAGGACTATTACAACAGAGAGAACACCTGAAATGCTGCTACAAGAGTAAAGTGAAGTGTGAAGGTTAATAGCTTAGATATTAGTGCATTATATACAGGCTGAATTCTATGCCGTGGTTATGACATCTGGAAACCTACGAAAAAAAGCAATGTGGATTCTACTGGGGGCTGACATTCAAACTGAAGAAATCGCCTTACTATTAGGCATGCACATGATAGGAACTTTACAGAATGTCAACTGGAAATATTTAGACAGTCAATCGTTAAATAACCTTCCCAGAGCTAACAAGTCCTCTAATCAGAGGATTAAAACAATTCAAGATCTGTACGTCACAATCAGAATCACATGCCAAGACTTCCTGCCTGCAAACTGGGCGGGGGGGAAGGGAGGCTCAAATTTCTTTATTTGCAGTATAAAGAAACTCCCTTCGTTTGACACTGATTCAGGAACCTGGCAGTTCGAGTCACTGAAGCTTTCTTTACCCAAAGCTATATCCTGTAAGCTCTCTCCTATACTTTGTCCCAGCTTCCTAATTTTCAAGAAAACAAAGGACTCTGTCTTAGGAGCAACAAATGATTATAACACTCAATTTTAGATGAAAGAATATTTATAAGTAGTCATAGACTTCCACAGCTGCAAAAGCCTAACACACCCCTCCAATCAACGGCAAACTAAATTCTTAACTCCTCTCACTAGAAACAGTTTGCATTCCATGATACTTTGGTTTTCACAAAAAAATAAGGAACTTCAGTATCGACTTTGATTTCTAGAAATAACTAATTACTTTGAAGAAGAGATTTTTGTAAACACCTAAGTAATTTCTGTGCATATAGGTAATTATTCTGTCTTTAGATACTGTACACCACTTTACTTCAACACTAGCTGCTTCCCTAAAAGAAGGGAAAATACTTCAGTTCGAAAACAAACATGAATGAACAAAAATATTTAACACAATGCAGGGGCCCACATAAACATGATAACAGAAAAGGCACAAACGGAACTGTGAATGAGAACTTAGTGCACGTTAAAAATATCTGATAGAAGGCTGCTATATGTAGTTTACTCAGGATAGCCACACAAGTGCAACTATGGGACCAAATCCTACTCATTTTTTGAAGCTCTACCACCCTGAACACGAGACTGGAGAAAAAAGAAAATAAACACTCCGCATATAATTCTTCACTATGGAAATCCACTGCTCAATACAACACTCTTGACAGTAAGATATGTCTCATGTTCTTGACCCGCAGTCCTCACTCAGTGCTATTCTCCTTCCCCGCACCCCGAGCAGTCTGCACAAGCACAGATCACTCCCACATGAGCAGCCTTAAACAGCATAGGCGGCAAAAATCCAAACAGCCGCAGAGAAAATCTTCTCCAAAAAGCTCTGCTGCTGAGAGACTGCCTGTACAAAGGTACCCCGAATTTGCAAAGCCAGGTGAAGTCTACGCTGAAGTAAGGCAGTCAGTCGCTGTATTTTTATTAATGTGTATTAAAAAAAAAAAATATGGTAGCAGCATAAAGCAAGCGCATCTACTTTTTCCTGAGATTGCTCTAAAGATTTGGCCTGCATCTTAATGATTAGCAGCTTCTGAAGCTTAGTCATTGTAACACTGAGCAGCAGAATTACTTTCTTTCCTTCCACGCACACCTTCAAGGAATTCACTACGAGTCCAGACAAGTTCAGAGATGCAGCACTCCACTCAAAACACCTCCCTACTAAATATTCCACATTGAGTCTCAAAGACTGAGGAGAAACCTAATGCCTGGGAGAGACTGTATATTGCTGAAGAATTTTAAACTAAGTCAAGCCTACACCCCCCCACGCCACCAAAAGCCGCATCCATCACCAGTTTTCTGGACTTTTAAGATTAGATGGGACAGTTTAATAGAAATGCAGAGAAATCCACAGAAATAGTGATTTTCTTTATAAATCAGAACACCTTTAGTTTTGACATAATTACCATTTTACATATGGATAAGCGGAGACAGAATGGTAACTCAACTTGCTGATAAAGATTTAAAAGCAAAGAATCCAGAAAAGGCAGAGCTACATCCTCATATTTTTAATAACACTTGTGCAGGTATTTAGCTGTGTACAAAGATCCATACTTTGTTCTGTTTAATTTTCAGAAATACAGTGAACTGACAGAGGTATTGATAATGAAAAGTTTTAGTAATTCATAGGTCTTCATAGAAACATACTTGGGAGATTCAGTATTTTCAACCCAGAATTCATCACTCATGCATGGGTCCACAGACTGATTAACTGGCCTTCAAAAGTAACTCAAAACAAGCAAATATGTTATTAATGGGATTCTGTTTGCTATGCAAGGCTCATGCTTTTTGGACACCCTTCTCCCTCCTTTCTTTTCAGTCTCACTACAAGTCCAGATTTACCACATTAGCAGTAACAACAGAAGGACTGCCAGATCCTCGGACAACAAAACAAGCAATAAGCTACAATTTCTCACCCAATGTCTGAAGCAGTATTAGTATCTGTTCCAAGGAGAGGTGTTCACATAGTCAGAAAACATTGGTGAGGACAGAAAAATTAAGTCAGATTTACACAACAAATAAAGAGAAAACCTAAATAGGTGGAAGAAAGACTAACATGACTTATCAAAACTCATTAGGATAAATTTAGTTTGAAAACCTTTAACAAGGCAAGTAGGAATAAAATATACCTACCCACCTACTCCACAGAGCACAAGAGGTTAAAGGACTCAGCAGTCTGTCACACATAGGATTTGTTTACCAGTTTTTCTGTTGATTGCATATTTGTACTTATTTTAAGAACATGGAACCTATCTTTCAACTAAAATGACATTATTTTATTTAATATTTATACCTTTTAACTGTTTTTCCCACCACCACTATGACTTAAGATAAAATTGCTGGGCAACTAGTGGAAGGGCAGGGACAGAATTATCTGCCCTCACTCTCTCCACTCTTTCTTCCCTTGCCACATAACATAGCTAGCACTGGAACAGGCTGTTGTTTACTTAGCAATGCTCTCCATCATCCACCCTCCTCCCTGTCTGACTATACTTTAAACCTCTGTAGTAAATAAGGTTCCTTTATTAACAAACTTTAGAGGTTTGTCATTCCATATCTGTCAACAATCTCCAGGACAGCAAAGACTAACAACAGGGACCCAGCCAATATATTAGACTAGTCTCCTCCTTTTTAACCAGCTATCCTATACTCAGCTTCTGCTGAAACCGTGTCAGAGAATGCCGTCAAAAACACTTCCTCCACAGCACTCCCCCATTGACGCAGGTACTCATCACAACACCTGATGTCTTCCCACAGTCACAAACTTTGACTTCAAGTTACCATCACTCCAAATACTGCCAGAGCTCCTCTTGGTACCATTCCGCACCATTTCACCCTAAATGCACAGTCTCACAGTATCCATTCATAGCTGTCCATGACAGTAACATCTCTGACATGCTTACATTTGCTCTATTACTAAGAGCTACTTCACCTGTTCACTGAATGAATCAAGTTCAAAGTAATTTTTTAGCACTTGAGTTTCCAGAGTTACACCGAGTGCAGATGGAGGCCATCTGTTATCAACCATGATTTTTTATTTTTTTATTTTTTTTTTAGACAGAACTACAGCCTTCTCTTCCACAGAACCAGCTGGAAGAGAGCGAATCCTAATCCTCCTCCAGCTGGGAGCCAAAGCTTGAGGAGCACCCTTGGAGAGCAAGGGTGAGCTCTCAAAATGTAATTACAATGCTCTGGTTGCAGATCATTTATGTACTCCACCCAAAACAAACCAATCCACAAATAACTTCCTTACCAGTAACGGCACAGTCCTTTGCTTTAAGACATGGAATTAACAGTTATTAACCTAAAACAGGCACAATATAGCAATAGCTATTGTATGCTTAAAGGCCTTCAAAACATCTATGATGCCTCCAAAGCATATGAACTTTCTAAAAAGATACAAGCAGTTTGGCTCCATGTGATAAACACTAGTGCACACTGGGATCTAGAACTACTGTTTGCGAGAGGGAAGGCCTGAAAGGTGCTGCGTGTACAACAACTCACAGTTAAAGTGACTGATGAGTACCAACAGATATAAATAGCAACACAAAACTAGGAAACAGACGTGCCATAAGGAACACATAGGAGACAGCAGCACGGGGAATTCCTCCTATTTTTCAGCCACAGAAGTTTCCCTCATTTTTTTTCAGGAAGCACTTTCAGAATTTTGTTTTTATACTCTCAGCTGTACTGCGGACAATATTGAGATATTTACTTAAAGGTTGCTACAGCCATATCCAGTTTTAACTGACATAAAAGATGGTTTCAAGGAGAGTGCAAACGGAGATCAATTAATACCATCTGTGTTTTCCTTTTAATTGTGGAAGAAACAGTTCTACTATTGTCCTGAGATCAAACTTCAAATGCTCTGGAAACATCCAACGTGTACATCAATTATTTCAATGTCTCCTTCAGTTAGCTGATGTGTTAACTTATTACTTTTTTTAAAAAATAACAATTTTACAAAAATTCTTACAGCCTTTTAACCTGTGTTCTGTAACAAGTGTCAACAAAACAAAAGCAGAGCCAGCTGTCTTTATCTAGAGTTGCCAGCCTTAAGACCTGCATCTTCCTATAGCTTAGCTCCTCCCAACAATGAACCAGGAAACAGCACTAATTATTACTGTAGTGTAGGAGTCTTGTAGCAGTGCAGTAATTCTTGCATCGTAGTAATACTATATTAACTATTAAACAGTACTTGTATAATTGTAGTCATACTGCAAAAAAAATCATGCATAGACCACACAAATGGTAAATTTAATTCCTATTTGTTAAATACATTGTTATTATTATTTTTGTTGACAGTCAACGGATAAACAGAACATGAAGGGTAGTGAGACAATACACTTTAGCATTCTGGGGATTAGCAGGTTTAGCATTTATCAAAAACTGCTGCATTAATAAGGTAACACAGTTTGCCTGGACTTTTATACAAGTACTATATTCTGATCTCCCACATCTTCATCGGTTTTTTACTAAAGCTAGTATTCAAGTTGTGGCTGAGTTCCTCCTTCTTGTTTGACCATCATACTACACAATTTTAAAATCACGCTAAATGATTCCAAAGGAAGATATACCCTGTAGTAAGTACTGCCATAACACACAATCACAGTTTTTTGTAATCTCAAAACCATGGATGCATTTGTTTTGTAATGCCTAAAAGATTATTAAAATTTTCAGCACACAGGTAATATACAATGACTTTTATTTGTCACATAGCTAGTATTGCCTTGGGCTCTCCATCTCATGAGTATTGTCCTATTTCACACTAAATGCCAACTTTCTAAAGCAGATGCTTTTCAGTTATGCTTTTGTACAGTGCCAACACAGTATGACTTGAACTACTAGGTGCCATAGCCCTACAAATAAAGGCTGCGGTACCAAAGAGAACTGTTCAGGAAGACAAGCCAGGGCTTTCCAGACCCACATAGTTTTGGTGAGCTCTTCTGTTTCAACAAAACAAGGGGCGGGGGGGAGAGCACAGTTACATATTCCAAAATTTCTGATTAAAATAGACTCATACAGTATTGCAATCTGCAATCATTTCCCCCAGCACTCTACAGATGCAGCACGCAACTGCATAAGAAATTTCTCACAATTAAATATATAATATGCGTTTAATAGCCATACATAAGCATCAGATACTCATTATTTTTCAGGCTTCAAATGCATAAATAGGGTATGTCAAACTAAGTGCCTGTAAGAGAGAGAAATCAGTCTTTCTTGTCTGACCAATGCGACCCGCCTTTTGTGACAAGAAGTAAGCAAAGAAATAAAGGTATTAGTGGTACAGATAAAACAAAGGTACAGCGGGCTGCACGGCCAACTCAACAGCATGCAACCAAAGCCTCTGATGATGCGCCAGTTCACAACAGAGAGGATTAAAGAGGCTACTGCCCCGTGTTGCCCTCTCTGTCCCTTCATCAGGGATTCTCTCCCTCCAGCAGCAGCTGCATTTTACAACACAGAACATTACCTTAAACCAAAAATTTCATTTAATAGTAATAAACGGGGCTACAAACTGCAGGAGTTGAGGAACACCACACCACATGCTTTATCTTTGCAATGGCTGTGGTAACCTCTGGCAGAGATGCAAGGTGTCAGTACAAATAAAATTAACTTTCTGAATCATCTCTACAGCACCTGCCCCAATCATAAACAACAAAAAAAAACCAACAAAAAAACCCACCCCCAAACCCAAAACTAAAAACCCAGTCAAGTGCTGGTGAAATATCCCTGTCCTGTCCAGAAAATCTCATCAAGATACTCTCTAAGTTTTTTCTGCATACTTGTGTCAAGCCTTTCTATTCCCAAAGACATCTCAACAGCCACTAGATGTTAAAACAGTATCATAGTTTATTCTATTTAGCTTTTATAAAAGCTAAAGTCTGCCCCAGCTACCTGAAGATACACAGCATTCATTAAAAGATAAGTTATGGTTTCCAAAGCAGCACCAAAGAATTTTTCTCCCACCTCAGAAAAAACATTATTTAAAATAATAATTAGTAGGAAGTTTAAAAAGAAAAAACTGTTCCTCTGAACCAATACCAGCATATAGCAATTTTTCCTCAAGAAAAAAAAATACTTTAGAAAAGTAAAAATCCTGTTTCAGTCTGCAAGTATACTAATTACACATGAAACAGAAGTGACAGTTATACTTTAAAGAAATCTTTCATGCATATTTAATCAGTGTGTTACTGTAGAAATTGCACTGTAACAGCAGGATTACTTATTTTAGAGAGTAGCTTGCACAGTATTGCTCATTGCCTACAGATGTCACTGATGGATGGTGGACTCAGCGCAGAACATTCTTTGCTCCATGCTTATCACCTCTTTGGCTGACCTAATGTGGGAGGCCTGACATCTACACTTCCTCACTTCCAGCTACATTGAAGGGATAGTGCTTGCCTGATACTGCCAAGAGGCAGCAACTCAACCATCTTCTCTTTCAGTATAATTGCAGTATGAATTCCCTTTACTTTTAGGTATTGCAACAATTTGCCACCACCCGCACCTTCTTTCTTTCCACAACAGGGGTAGGTATTGTGAATCTTACCAGTCTGTCACCCATCATAGAAAAAAACACCACAGTAAAGTCCAGCATTTAGTCCAAAACGTGACAAGAAATGCAAAAATAACTCTTAACTGCAATCCTCATTTTAGCTTCTAAACTACAGGAAACTGGAAAGAAATAAAAGGCCACTTGCCTAAAGCCTACACACGAGCCATTAATTCTGGCAGAACCATAGGATGCTTAGAGCTGGAAGGGACCTTAAAGATCATCCAGTTCCAACCCCCTGCCCTGGGCAGGGACACCTCCCACCAGCCCAGGTTGCTCAGAGCCCCGTCCAACCTGGCCTTGAACACCTCCAGGGATGGGGCAGCCACAGCTTCTCGGGGCAACCTGCACCAGGGGCTCACCACCCTCAGGAGAGAATTTCTTCGTAGTATCTAACCTAAATCTCTCCTCTTTCAGTTTGAAACCGTTCCCCCTCATCCTATGGCTCCCCTCCCTGATCAAGAGTCCCTCCCCAGCTTTCCTGGAGCTCCTTTAGGTACTGGAAGTCCGCTAATCTACATAGAATCTAAATAAATGTTTTAATATCATACAACACCTTAAGAAACTAGTATGAAACTCAGCATGGGTTACGCAACAGAGATACGGTACATGAAGAACAGAAATCTAGGATATTAGTTTAAAACATACAAAAAAAAATCAGAATTTAATGAAGAAATCACTTGCAAAATTTCTCTATAGCTACCACGCATTCTGATGTGACTAACAATCCTTTTAGTGTTCATGCTGCTCAGACTTGAACAGGTGGAAAGGTATTAGGGAGCATATCTAACCACCCAAAACACACATACATATATGTGTGCATGTGTTTATATTTATGTACACATAAGAACTTGATACACATATTTTCCAGGGGACAAAAAACAAGCCCAAGTCCAAATTCAGTATTTATAGTAGCCCATATTATCATTCACCACTCTGATATATCTCATTTTAAGAAAACCCCAGGGAACGCTTCATCTGAAAGAATATCAAGCTGGTCCTGAGTTTCGGCACATTACAAGACGACCGAATAGGCTGCAAAACATACTGTGTTAATAATAATATGCACAGCTAATATTTTCCACTGTTACAACCACTCTCAATCCAGCTGCCTCATGTGCCAGGCTTGTTTACATCCAGTTTTCATACCATTTTACAGCTATACTGATTTCATTACAGATAGAGTTGGAGAAGTACATAGGAAACATTTGTAGACAGAACACTTGAAAAAAGGACAGAGGAAGCTACTGGAATTTTCAGCATAGTAATACTTCCTACGTTCCACCAGCCCACAACACAACGCTCTGACTAGTTAAGTACTGCGTCCACAGTAGAGCTCCCACAGTTAAATCAGAACTTCAGAGAAACTTTAGTGGTGATAAATCGGCACAGACTTTTTTTTTTTTAGGAAGACGACTACTACAGCAGTTTTAAATCTTCAAACCCTAACAGACAGTAAAGCAGCCCTCTCACCAGAGTCAAGCTGACTTGAAAACACATGAACAGCACACACTCAAAGAACTCATCCCTGAAGAGCATATTTACAACAACAAAAAATTTCAAACACTGCTGAAAAATGTACCTATTATGTATAGAAAAAACAATTTCCACATTCTAGAAGTCTTGGAGACTAGTAGTGCAAAGATATGAATTACTGGCAAATTGGTCTTCAATAAACAAAGACAGAATTCCGTTTTACTTTGCTTCCACAGTAGCACAAGGACAGGAAAGATACCGACTGGCTATGAATTTCACTCCAACAACTTCATCTTGAGGTTGGAGTGGAGGGTCAAAGACCCTAGGCATGCAGAAGGATGGAAGAAAGGAGGGGGGAAAAAAAAGCATAAAAATATGAGAAAACAATAGAAAAATACTTCAGTTTGTACAATAAACTATATTTAAGAAAGGTGGGGGGAAGCACACAAAAGGGAACAGAAGTCTGTGACTGTTCATTCCAGCATTTCCATGCTCTCTACATCCTGATTTCACTCTTCTTTTCAACTGCTATATCCCATATACCTTTTCTTCCTATTTCACAACAAAGCTGTTCTGGGACAGAAAGCAATTTCTTCACTGTGAACAAAGAAAGCTTCTACGACAGCATTAGGTGGCAATTGCTAATCAGCGTTTCACTATGTTATCTGTATTCAAATAAGAAGCCGAACTGGCAGTCAAATAAAAATGTGAAAATAAGAGATGATCTCAACTTTGCTTTGCAAATCCACCTCACCTTAAAGTGAGGAGGCTTACTTGCTATGTTTTGCTAACATAACTAAAGCCTGTTTAACATACATTCAATTCCACTGCACAGAAGCATTAAGAGGTAAATTCCCCACAGTATTTCATTTGCAGTTTTCAGGTCTGAAGTACAAATAACGATCTATTACACTTCCTCTGATCACACTTCAGAATTTGGACACAGTAGGATCCTAAATGCACATTAGTCATTTCCAACTTACAAGATGCCAGTTAAACAAATCATTGACCTCAAATTGCAACTCTGTATTGACACACTTCATCAATCACAAGAAAATGCTCATGCAAACTGGATCTTACCTTATCCTTTTCATGGGGAAGGAGACACACTGGCGGGAGACAGGAAAGAGACTCAAAACTCTCTTTCCCATCAGCATTAGTGGTTGCTTTAGTGTTGAGTTGGTACAGAGGTCCATCTTTAAGGAGCCTACCATGGCCAACAGCACGTTTGACAGCTAATCGTAATTGCTGGTGAAAAATGGAGGCAGCGCTACCTCCAAATAATGCAGACACATCTTTCTGACCTTTCAGAAAGCGCTCGATGTTCTTCAAGGATGAGCCACTAGACTCAGCCAAGCCCTCAATTGCCCGTTTGATAAGTTTATTCCAGTCCACATTTGGTTTACCATCCAACTTGCCATGGTTCCGAGGCTTCGGAAGTGCTATTCTCCCAGGATTATCAGGATCCTTGTAGGAGTTGAGACCCTTGTTGGAGACTTTTAAAATAGTTCCATCTTTAACACTCAACTCTAACTGTTCCAGAACAGTTTTGCGGTCCAAACCATGTGAAGACGACACTGCATTGCATATCCTCTCCTCTGAAGGACGCTGTTTTTGCTTCTTTACCTTTTTGATTGCCTCCAAAATCCACTCTGTATACAGCGGGTTGGCGAGTTTTACCATGGTGAAGAATTCTGTATATCCATAGAGTCGTTATCCTTTATCCCGATGTTGAACAAGTTTCACACGATGAGAAAACAGATTCTCGAATGACGGGAACCAGCTAACCATAGCATACACGTTTTCTGTTCTGAATTACTCCTCCTTTCTCAAAAATTATTTGTTTTCACACTGAAAAGAGGAAAGCAAAACAATTAGAAATTTCTTCATTCTTTGCAATAAATACCATAAGAGCGTCAGAGAAAGTTTTTCCACAAAGGTATAAAGATTTCAGCATATCTCACCTCAACTTCTGGTCTGTGCGCTCACAATCAGAAGAACTGCAACATTAGGCCTGGAAGAAAACAAGAGAGACATTTCCAAAGAACAGTTAGGAAAAAAAAGAAAAAAAAAAAGAAAAAAAATAGCAGCCAACATTAATTCATTAAACACGTAGCAGAGTTTTAATCCACTATTACAATTCTGAAACACTGAATTAATACTTAAGGTTTTATCTTCACTACTAACAAAGCATGCTTTAACACTGAAATAACTCCATATAACCTAGAGAAAAGAGTATGCACTCTTTCTTTCAATCCATAAGTCAGTACAAATTCTATACCAAGTTTTATATCATTGCTAAGCACAACCTAAATTAATATTGGGGGGGGAAACCCACAACAAAGATGCTAAAAAAGCAGCAACTCTCTTCATTTTTGCTTATGAAAGATACTGCCTGAAACTTCAATAGAAAGCAGCAGGAATAGCCAAGAGTCTTGAGCAAACAGCAAGAAACTTTCAGAGCGCTTCCAGGAGCGTAATCATAGGTCTGTTTCCCTCCTGCTAAGAAAAGCTATGACAGTTGTTCCATCAAGAAAAAAAGTGAAGAAACGCAGCTGGAGATTGTAATTAAATGTTCCACTTTCAGAGACCATAGAAAAGAAGACTACAATATTATAATCTTCAGTATAGACGAGGCACACTGAAAACACTTGAGGACAAAGTAACAGGTGACCGTACACAATGAAGAAGGAATGCTTATGACACTGCTAATTAAATATGCATATGGAAGGGTACGAGGCTCTACTTCACAGCCTTTAGTTGTCTTTCACAAAGACTTTTTCTAAGTGTGATAACAGTATGTTGTGCTGAAGTTCTACTGCTGAAGTACGCTAACCGACAAGGGTTTATAAACTGTTTATTACAAGGAATAACGATTTTCTGCAAGGGAAGTTTTAGTCACGAGCTAGTCGTCAACACAGTTCTCCCATTCTGCTTTCTAGTAAGTACCGAATACTTTATCAACACACAGAACGCATTTGCATACAGACATCAGACAGCGGTACAACTCCGCACAGCCCGTACCAGAGAGCCAGAACCACCGTTCAGATGGGAACGGGTGCAGCGCTCGCCAGAGCTCTTCAGCCCGCCAACAACAGCCGTCAAGGCAGACGCGGGCCCCGAGACCCGCCCGCCCGGCGAGGCGCAGCCGCGCTCCCGGGGGTCCCGGCCGGCGGCGGACGCGGCTCCGTCCCCGGCGGAGCTCCCTGCGCACGGCGTTACGTAACCGCCCGGGCGGCGGCGGCGGGACGGTCCCGCCGCCGGGTCGCTCCCTGCGTGACGAGCGGCCCCGGCCCCTGCACCTGCTACCGTTCGTCCCCATCCCTGCCCCGGGCCGGCCCCGCACACGGCGCCCCGAGGGCGCACCGCCTCAGCTGAGGGACCCGCACCGGCGGGATCGGGAAAAACGGGGCGCAGGCCGCAGCCCCGACAGCCGGCCGGCCCCGACACCGCTCTTCACCCGCCCGGAGACGGGCAGCGCAGCCCTGCTCCTCGCACCGACTCGGCCGGGCCCGCGCCCGCCTCTCACCGCCGCGCTCTCCCGCGCCAGAGACGGAGGGGAGCTCAGCGCGCGACCCCCTGGCCCGCACCGCCCGCCTCATCCGCGCCCCGCCACGGCCGCCGCCTCCCCGGGGTGTAGGCCCGGCGGGCCCCAGGGGAGCGGGCGGCCGGGTCCGGGCCTGGCGCAGAGCGGCGGCGGGGCCGGAACAGGCCGCGAGCCTGGAGCGCCCAGCGGGCCTTCCCCTTCCCTAGGCCACCGAGCTCGCCAGCCGCCTGTCCCCGAGTCCCCCGGCACCGAGCACCCGAGCCGGTGTGGTCCCGCCGGCGCTACTTACCGAGGCCTGCGAGAGACGGGAACCGAGAGGCAAAGGCCGGACGGCGGCGAAGCCCGAAACTGACACGGCGGCCATCTTGGGTCCGGAGCTCTNGCGCCCGGGGAGGGCTGACTGGAAACGGCGTTCGGCGGGAGCCGAGAGAGCGTCCCGCTGGGCTGCGGGGAGCCCTCCGCGCTCCGGGACCGCGAGGCTGCGGCCCGGAGCGCGGCTACCGGCGGCTCCGCCCGCCGCCAAGCAGGCGGGAGCGGCGGGAGGGCTCGGGCCGACGATCGCGCTCTGGCGGTAGGCGGTTATAACCGGTAAGGTTGGAAATGCGCCTCTTGGGCTTAACGTACTCGCGCCTGGAACAGCGGCTCGGGGGTTTCTGACTGAAAGGTACGGAAGTGATGCAGAATTCTGAAATACCGGTGCCGCTGAGCTTGGGGAGGCGGCGCGGCCGGCCTGCGCCCGTAAAAATTTGCTGCCAGAACATGAGCCGTTCCCCAGGGAAACAGCTTGGGACCTGTCGGGGTACGTCGGTCTCGGCCCCGCGGAGCTGTCGCTCCGTCGCGGGAGTCTGAAGGGGCTCTGCGGAGTGCGGCCTTGGCCCGCTCGAGTGGTTCTCCTCCGCTCTGCACAGTGACAGCGCTGCGATAGCGTGTGCTGGAAGTTGGCAGAAATGAGCAAAGAGCAAATTCTCATTTTACAGCGTTCTCTCCCAGGATATATTTGATTTAAAGAATCATATTTTGGTATTTGTCCTGATGGCTGTGTGCTGTATGCAAGTTCTCTAACCTCTTCTAACCTTTGGCCCAGTTTGCCTGTTGTGTGCATGTTATGGAGCAGGCATTTTTCACCATTGCCTTAAAGGACTGCTATTGTGTAAAGTTTAATGTGAACTTCCCTTTTTAGAAAAGAAAAAATAAAATCTTAAGAAATGTTGTGGAGACAGTTGATAAAGCAAACTTGGGATGTTTTCTGAATGGCTTTGTTTAGTGTCTGGAGATGAGAAATTTATTTTTTGAGCAAGAGGAACTCTTGATGTTTTAACAGAATAGGTTTTTCAGTGCAAAAGTTAAATGTTCTCAGTGAGTTACTTATTACTCGAAGCCAATGGAGTTTGAGGTGCTATTGTACAACATACTGTACAAACAGTTCTGGTTTTGCCATGTAGACTATCGAGGTCTGGCCTTGTCTTGTCAGAGCTGGATTCTCCCTATGAATTAATCTCTTCTCCCGTCTCTTCCTGAGTCTTCAAAATTCAGGTGGCTCTATGCTGTGTGACTTCCAGTGCCTTAAATTACAAGGCTGTGGGTGCTGTATTCAGGAAAGCTAATGGAGATATAAACATAATTTCCAGAGAAGAAAGTAAAGCAAGGCTAAGAGGATTCTGTACATAACAGTGAAACCCAACTTTGTTTCTTCAACACAGAGTATCAGTCTGTAAACTCTATTCTGTTTCAAAATTGGCAGTAGGTTATTATTAGCACCCTTGAAAATTTGTTTTTGTTGACTATTGTAAATAAAAAATGGGCTGTTTTCTTCTACTCTCTTTTATATTTTCACACCACAGGCTAACAGCTAAATCATCAGAATTCCTGCACATGAAAAACTACAGATGGTAAGGAATTGTTTTGTCATAAAGACAGTGCACAGACTGGCAACACTGTTTTGTAGCATTTCTCTTGGACTGTGCTTAGGTTTCTCTGGGGGTTCTCGTACTGTAACCGAAGTATAGTACCCTTCCATGAGCAGTTTTCAGGCTGTCAGTAAATTAACCAGCAAAAATGAAATTCTGTTGTGGCAGTATCTTCTGCCACGTTCTCCTTTTAGGTTCCAGTTCCCGAGCCACTGTGGAAGCTGACTTTCAGAACAAAATATGATCTTTGTGCAAGCAGTTTGGAAGCAGCCAGGCAGCGTTTCTGCTGCAGTAAACAGTGGTGTCACTACAAATTGTTCTCTGCAGGTGCCAGCAAGATACTTTAATAAACCTGTCTTATTTTAAAGCAGAAATTTAGTTCCCCTTTTCCCTGAACAACCTTTTCCCTTGGTGTGCAGAAATAATTAATTAGCCTTTGGTTGCTTTTGTATTGGCACCAACGTTCTTGCTGGCTAAAGAAATTGAAGTAACCCTAGGAAAAACACAGAAGTGATAACATCATGAACTGGGTAAAATACTAACAATTTTGATGATGGGTGCAAGCAGTCAGAGGGAAATGGCAGTTTTTAAATAATGTATAATACAGTCAAAACTGAAATGCATTTCATGAGACAAAAAAGAAATGCCTGCATTGAAAAAACACATCCCATGACTGTTGATTTTAAGGTCCAGGTTAAAAACAGAAAGGTTTGAGTTTCTCGGAGAGCCAAATGTATAAAGGCTTTATTTTGTTGGTCAATTTAACTATGTGCTGCTGTTTTCTGCCTGTGATACCTGTATGACTCCCATTAATACAGTCTCCAAGAGCCTCATAGACAGATAAAATAATCTTTACCTTTGTGTTAAAAGTAAAGTGATTATATTAAAATCACAAATAATTATTTTAAATTCAGAAGTGCTGTAATTAAATGACAAATACCCCTTTGTTGCTCTCAAATGTGTAATTCATTACAGTAATTTGACTTAGACATTTAAAAAACATTATTTGATGTTTAAAAAATGCGTTTGATAGAAATCATGACTGTAAAAGAGAAATTAATATGTAGGTCACTTCATTATTTTCTGCTACAGCGAAAAGCTCATCTAGTGTATGTTGAATTATCTAATATTTTAAATAAGGATGTATGCATGCAGTAGCATTAAAAGGTAATGTCAGTAAATAAACTGACCTCCGCAGCATTTGGGGGGAAAAATAGCTACAATGTGTCAATTGAAAATAAGATCCAATATACACTCTGAAGGGTGCAGTTTTTTGCATTCCGACGCAATCAGTCCATTCCGCTTACTCGTCTTCCAGATGTGGTGATGTCACTGCTCCAAAGCTGCGCCCGTCGTCCCGGAGCGCCGTCGGGAGCGCGGACTCAGCCCCGAGCAGCGGGCGGTCGCCTTCCTTCCGCGCGGTGAAGGCTGTACGCTTAGACAGCTGTTTGTTGGGATAGAAAGGGCTTCTTTTTCGTTGTTCTCGTGTTTGCGTCTGTTCCCAGCAGAGCAGCGAACGCGGACAGTTGTGTGCGATGGCGGTGCCCGGCGGGGGAGCGCAGCGTCCGCTGCACGGCCGCGCACAGCTGTCCTCGCGCGACGGGCTCCCTTGGCACAGGGTTTGGGTGCATTTCGCATGACAACTGCCACCTTCGTGCCGGCCGGGCTGTGCTTCCAGCGGCGTTACTGCTCCGCGGTGAACAAACCAGTGGCCCTGTACCGCGGAAGGGGCGGGCGCAGCTGCCGCGCGCCGTGGGCGCCGCGTTCCCGAGCGCGTTCCGCAGGCGGTACCGAAATGTCTGCCCCAGGCAAGGGCGCCCCGAGGGACCCGGCGGCAGCCGCGGGTGCAGAGGCCCTGTCAGCCCCGCGGGGGACGCTCCGGCCGCCCCTCGCGGAAGGCCCGGGCAGAGGCGGGGCGGGGGGGTGGGTGGGACGCGGAGCGGCCTNCTCCCGAGCGCGGGTCCAGCCCCGGCCGTCCTCGCGCACGCCCCGCGGCGCCCCCTGTCGGGCCGCGGCGGTTGACGTGTGATGTCAGCGCGCAAGGAGGGGCGGGGCCTCAGGTGTTGGGGCGTTGCTGGGCGCGTTCCCGAACTTGTCCGGAGCCCGGGCAGGCTGCTGGCCCAATCGGAGCTGAGCGCAGCGGGCCTCTCTCCTGCGTCATTACCCGCACGCCTCTCCTCGGCCTATCGGGCGCGGCTGTTAGTGGGTCACCCAATCAGAGCGCTCGCTGCCAAGTCCCGCCCGGGGAGGTCAGGGGGAGGCTTTCGCGCTGCCAATCCGCGCGCTAGGGGCAGAGCTTGTGGTGGGAAGGGGGCGGGAGGGACGGGNAGCAGCAGCCGTGATCCACAGCCTGTTCCTCATCAACGCCGCGGGGGACATCTTCCTGGAGAAGCACTGGAAGAGCGTCGTCAGCCGCTCCGTCTGCGACTACTTCTTCGAGGCGCAGGAGAGGGCCTCGGAGGCGGAGAATGTGCCACCGGTGATCCCCACGCCGCACCACTACCTCCTCAGCGTCTACCGCCACAAGATCTTCTTCGTGGCTGTTATCCAGAGCGAGGTGCCGCCCCTCTTCGTCATCGAGTTCCTGCACCGCGTGGTGGACACCTTCCAGGTACGGCTCCCGCCCCGGCGAAGGGCCCTCAGCCCCTGCGGGGCGGACAAGGCGGCTCCTCACGGTAGCGCCCATTAGTTTCCTCTTTTTTTGCTGTGTCTCAATTCTCCTCCTGTGGCCGCGAGGATCCAGAGTGGGTCTGGAGGGCTTGCGTGGGGAGGAGGTACCGCACGGGGTGGCGGTGAAGTCGCGATAAGCCAGTGCGTGCAGGAGGGACCCTTTAACAGTCACGACTTCGGCACGTCCTCTGGGAGCTGTGCACCAAGACCAAGCTGTCCTCGCTCTCACAGGGGGGTTTTGCAATCCATAGCCATGTGCTTCAGTCAGTTAGCGACAACCTGCCGAAGTGCTTATGTCTAGTAACCTTTCTTGGAGCCATATTCGCTTCCTAAAGAAGCGGGTTGCAGGAGTTGCCCCAGAGCAGCCATGTTCTCCCTGTGCGATGGCTGATGTGATGGCCGGCCAGTGTAGGGAGATAATGAAGAGGTCTGTCTTCTGCCTGCCAACAGCATGACTGTGTAGTCCGTGTTTGAAATGTCTTGTGACCGTCATCCTACCAGAACACGGGAAATGCGGGTGCTTGGTCAAACAAGTACCATGTGAGCTTTTGCTTCTAGGTGCCAATCGGAACACGAGTGTGGGCCGAGTTACGTTTCACTGTCTTCAGGGAGTGGATTGGCTGTTCAAGCAAAAACGTGCTACATCAGTTGCTTAGGTCTTGGTTTTTGTGAGGGGATGAGGTGTGAGTGTGTCTTCACTGGCTTGACCGTATGTTAAAAACTGATATGTCTGAAAAAGAAATAGCATTTGTAGTGCAGGACTAGGAATTCTCTAGCTTCACGGTTTATGTACGCTCGTGCTTTGTGCAGAATGCCCAACCTCTTTAATTGCTCTAAGTAACTAGAAGCTCAAGTTTGTGTTTGCATGCACATGTTAGCTCTTTCTCCAGAAAGATGCATGAAGTCCCCACAGAATAAAACTGTAAGTAAATGAAATGTTCGATTTCTAAAATTGCTGAATTACTGGGAATGCTTCCTATAATGTATTCTGAATCTTGAAAGTTCTCCACTTAGTTTCTATACCTACATTGTGTTACAGATTTACAGTTTGACTTGGTATATTTTTACTGAAAACTTTAATATTGCTAATTATTATTTTGGAGTAGGAGCTGAAGAAACAGTGGAGGAATCAAGCTGGGGAATAAAATGGTCTGTGGACCTTTTATGATTCACGTTCTAAGGTTCTGCTTTATACACCTCTTAAATTATGAAGAAGGAGAGTTTTGTTAGGTGGATAGAATTGTTTTTCAGACTTTTCAGGATACTGAATTTCTGCTATTAGTCTAATACATCTTAGGATGTATAAGCAGTCTGTACATCCCAAGCAGCATCGGAATGAAAAAACACAGGTAGTGTGTTGGCCGGATTTCAGAAATGTTCTCCTGTAAAACAAACACAGATGTAGGCAGAATATGCTGAGTGTTTGAAGCTGTGCTTCACCTATATTCAAAAATAAACAGTAAAAAAATATTTACAGAATTGAAGTTAATAATTGTATTATTGCCCATATGTATGCAAGCATTATAACAAAAGTAAATAAAAAGCTTTGAGGAGAGGCTGAATTCCTTAAACAGCAGTGCTGCCCAGTTAAAATATTGAGAGTACTGTAAAAGACCAGGGCAGCTGACGAAGGATCTGGAGTCTAATGAAAGGCATCACTGCAATTCAGTAGTGGCTGCAGGAAGTAAGTTTTTCTTATTAATATTGCTGCTTAATTGTTTGCAACTGAGCCACTTTCAAGTGCTAATTAAAAAATCTCTTAGCTATCAAAGGGAATCGTGTTATGTAGAAAGGAAATAAGAGCATGTGATGCTGTGATTTGCCAGCTCGCTGGGGCAGTGGCAGAGGTATGCTCAGAGTTGTGTGTGTCTGTTGCAGTGGTCAGTCTATCTGACGTTGCTTGGACTACCTCCTCCAAGAAGAGGGTTGATTTATTTCTGTGTGGGAGAACACTGAACTGAATGATTGCTAAGACTGTCTTTGAGATTGTTGAGTAATTATTTCTTTTGCACAGGATTACTTTGGTGTCTGTTCAGAGGTGATGATCAAGGACAATGTTGTGGTGGTTTATGAGGTGTTGGAGGAGATGCTGGACAATGGCTTTCCATTGGCAACAGAGTCTAATATTCTTAAGGAACTGATAAAACCTCCAACTATCCTGCGAACAGTTGTCAACACCATCACAGGTACAAGGAAACAAAAAGTAGATAACCTGGGGAGGCCGCGTGGCAATATTACTGCATAAGTAAATTAGGATGTGGGTGAGGAAAATTTATGTTGTCCCATACCATTCTAAACCCCAGCATAAGTGTATTTAGGGTGTCCTGTGTTAGTACTTTGCTTTGAGCTTCTTTCCAGGTCCAGCACCAGCTGCACTTTTGTTAGTTTTTTTTTTTAACCCAAACAAGCAGATTACATTTTTAGTTACAGCCGTGACATTACTTCCTGGATGAGTTAGTTTGGTGTGAGTTTTTTGTTGGGGTGGCTTTTTGTTTTGTTTTTCAGTTACGCTTCCCCGTGCCTTATTATGGTATGTTTTACAGTTGGATGTAAGAGAGGTGTAAATTGTAGATTACAAACAGTGAGTCTGGAAGGGTAATTGCTCTCCTACAAAGAGATAGAGGTTCTCAGGGATTAATTAAAATTAAGTTATAGAAGGCCAAGGACTTGTTCTGGGGCATTGTCTAACTTCTGTGGTTGTTGTGATTGCCTTTCTTTTTCCAGGAAGCACTAATGTGGGTGACCAGCTTCCTACTGGACAGCTATCAGTGGTGCCTTGGAGACGTACTGGTGTAAAATATACCAACAATGAGGCGTATTTTGATGTGATTGAGGAGATAGATGCAATCATTGACAAATCAGGTACGGAAGTTGCTTCTGGCTAAAATGACGGTAACTTGTCCTGATAGTGCCTGAAGAGAGATTTAGGTTTCCAAAGAGGAGCTCCCTTTTCTAAGTGTGGGAAGCTCTATTCCTGTTCTTACTCTGGAATGTTGCCAACTCGTAGGTGCTATTCAGTCAAAAATTTTATAGAGGTACTGAGGTTTTTACTTGTCCTCGTTCCTGAGGTCTTGTAAGCAATTCTGTATTGGTGGATGTCAAGAGGATGGGGCCAGATTCTTTCCAGTGGTGCCCAGTGACAGGACATGGGGCAATAGGCACAAACTGGAAGATGGGAAATTCCGTCTGAACATGAGGATCCTCTTTCTTGTGAGGGTGGCAGAGCACTGGCACAGGCTGCCCAGAGAGGTGGGGGAGTCTCCCACTCTGGAGCCATTCCAAACCCGCCTGGACGCCGTCCTGTGCAACTGCTGTAGGTGCCCCTGCTCTGGCAGGGGGGTTGGACTGGGTGAGCTCCAGAGGTCCCTGCCAACCCCTGCCAGTCTGTGATTCTGTGATTGGGAAAATAGAAAGTGAGTGGAAATAGTTCTATGTACAATCTCCTTAGGTTTTTTGCATTTTAGTCTTGTTAGAGTTGGGAGCTATTGTCATTGGCCATTAAAATGGACATTGCTGGTGTCAGCGGTTCTTATTTGGATGCATCTTCTCTAGAAGTCATTGGGAATGAGAAAAATGTTGAGCAAGCAACATAATGAGCCACGACATTTCATAAAGATAATAGATTTCCTTCCTCCCCATTGATAGTTTTTCCACATTGGGATTTTTTTGATCAGGTTCACATAACTTCCCATGTTTACTTTATTGTTGCAGGTTCCACGATTACTGCTGAAATCCAGGGGGTGATTGATGCTTGTGTCAAGCTGACTGGGATGCCAGACCTTACCCTCTCCTTTATGGTAAAGCTCAAGGATGTATCTTTCCTTAAGTATTTTGAAAAGGGTTTCCCAGCCCTGCTACTAGGATCTCAGTCTCACGCTGATGGATTCCAGTAGATCAGAACCTGGATATGCCAAACAAAAAGAGAAAGAACTGACAGTGGAAACTCATAGTGAATATCAGCAACTTTGAGCCTAAAGGTTTTATTTTCAGATTCTTTGTTAAAAGTACTGTTAGTGTTTGCTGTGACTAAGTTTCTGAGATACGATGGTGCTTTAGGCAGATATCCTGAAGGGCCATCTTTTTTTATGACGATGCATCAATGTAATTATTTGACATGACTAAATTTTCTAAAATAGGATAGAGATTGAGTACTGCTGTCACAGATGTAACAGCATCAAATAGCTTAACATGTCTGAATGTAGATACCTTCAGGTGGGCAGAGTGTGTCGAATGGTAGGCCCTTCACGGATAGAAGACTGAGAAGAAAAAGAGGTTATTTTGAGTAATACTGCCTTCACTAACCTTGTGACTTTCTTTTCTTTCAGAACCCTCGGTTATTGGATGATGTCAGCTTTCATCCGTGTGTGCGTTTTAAGCGCTGGGAGTCAGAGAGAATACTCTCCTTCATTCCACCTGATGGAAATTTTCGCTTGCTGTCCTACCATGTCAGTGCTCAGAAGTAGGTGATAAATGTAGTGCTGTGAATTATGAAATTTGGATCTTCCTGGCTAGGGGAAAAACAAACAAAAAAAGGAATTGCTTTTAAAGATCAGGTGGCATGTCTTGCCAAATGAAGTAGAGGTGCATGGTAACCTGCACTTTTCCTTTTTTTAAAACATGTTTTCTCCTTGATTGGAGCAGTGGTTCTGTCATTTCTTTTTGGTCAGTCAGCATTTTTCAAAGTCTAGTAGCAGATGAACAAACTAAAGAGGGAAAGAATTAGGCAGTATAGAGTAATCAAGCTGTTGATTTCCTATGTTTATAAAAAACTTTCAGAATAAAGCAAGATAGTTTAGTAACCTTGTTGGGGTTTTGACATCTCTTAATAGAATTACAAATTCTTGTTCACTGCACTCTTTTCTAGAAGCAACTTACCAAGTACTAATTGGGGTTACAGATGCTAAAGCATTTTGTCAGACTTTTCAAGTAGATGAAAAGGAGTGGGAAATCCAACCAAAAGCACAAGCATGAAGTTCAAGTGCTGCTGTACTGCATGGAGCTACTTGCCAGCTTGGTTGTGACATGCAAAAACATTCCTCATCCTTTGCTCAAGTCTCCTGTTACATTAGATGTAGTGGCCTGTCTGGTAGAGGTAGACAACTAAGATACAGCAAGTCTGATTTAAAAAAAGTGTAATTAAGACTTGAGAACAGGATTCTGACTTTGCTCTTAGATCAAACAAATGAGTGTAGGATTTCCTTCTTTTTTAAGGAGATTGTTTTCCAGTGTTTTCAGTGTAGAAGGCAAGGACTGCATCAGGAAAAGCAAAGATGAAGGCGAGAGATTGACAAGGACTTCCTGTTCATGTCTTTATTCTAGTCTTGTGGCAATTCCTGTCTACGTTAAACACAACATCAGTTTCCGAGATAGCAGCTCACTGGGACGTTTTGAGATCACAGTGGGGCCGAAGCAGACTATGGGGAAGACTGTAGAGGGGGTGATGGTTACCAGCCAGATGCCAAAAGGTGTCTTAAACATGACCCTTACACCCTCTCAGGGAACACATATCTTCGATCCGGTTACAAAGGTGAGAGGAAAGAGAGAAATTAGATTTTTTTTTTTTTTTTAAAAAAATCTTTTTTACCTTTCAGCAAATGGAGTTGTTCATGCTTACATGAACATTTCCCTGAACACTGCTTTTCTGAAGGCTGTATCTTTCCTTGGGGTGAGAACACTTTCTGGACAATTGTATATTAGAAGTTGTCTTAATCCCCACAACAAATAGTTCAGTGTCTGAGTGGAGTGTAGTTCTGGTTGCTTGGTGTGTGCAGAAAATCCAAGAACTGGTATTGTATGATGAGGCATTAGTCTGGTGGATGCTTTACAAACTTCTACATATCTATTTGTCATGCCTAGTACTGTACATGAGACTTGGCCCTTTGCAAACACTGAGGGTTTGGGTTGGTTAATGGGGTTTGATTTGTTTTGGGGTGTTCTGCTTTTGTTGTTTGGCCTCCTCCCTCCTCGAGTTCACTTTCTTTTCTTATTGTAAACTTAAATTTGATGGTTTACCCACAGTAGAGCCTCAAGCAACACTGCCTCAGCTACTTGGAGGCAATATTCTGCATTATTTTTGTCACTGTTACGCGTAGGAAATGGGGTCTGTAGCACAAGTAGTGGAAATAGCATTCGTGGTAGGCTTTTGGGGAACCTCACGGAAAGAGAGAGGGAGAACAAAGGTCTGCAGCAGCTGCTCCTTGAGCCTGTACTGTGTCTGTCCAATATGAAAGGAAATATACCAAAACAAAGACCTTTTCCATCAAGAAACATTAAAAGCGGTCATTGGAAGGGGACTCTTCTTCAGAGGGTGTTACAGCACTTCTGTTTCACTGCTGCATTTTCTGTCCCTTGAAGCTGCTGTCATGGGATGTGGGAAAAATAAACCCCCAGAAGCTGCCAAGCTTGAAGGGGAGCGTGAGCTTGCAAGCTGGGACATCAAAACCAGATGAAAACCCCACCATTAACTTGCAGTTTAAGATTCAGCAGCTGGCTATATCTGGTAAGTGACTGTCAGGTAAAGCCACTGACTATTCTCTGCTGTGTCAGTGCTCACTCTGCACGTAGCTGAAATAGCTCTGCAGGCCTTCCGAAGTACATTCTATCTGAAACACGTTCTTCAAGTAAAAAAAATTGTGTGCTTTGACTACAGATATATGGATTTGTTCTCCCTGATGCTCTGTGAAACAGCCTATTGACATTTCCTTGCATTTTATGCTTACAGACCTATAAAGAATTGTAGGGTGTGGATGTGTTTGTAAAGAGTGATTCTGACAATTAGCAGTTGTCAGCTTTTCTCCGTTCTGTTTACTGCTTGCTGAAACTTTCTCTATGCTTTATGCACCTCTAGTATGATCTTCTGCTCCTTTATTCTGAAGGCCTGTCTGCTTTGTTTGTGGCAGCACTCAGTCTTATGCTGTGTTTGTTTGCCTTTAGGACTGAAGGTGAATCGCTTGGACATGTATGGGGAGAAGTACAAGCCCTTCAAGGGGATAAAATACATGACTAAGGCTGGCAAGTTCCAAGTCCGAACCTAGAGGATTCCAATAGTGAGGAAGAGCACTTTCCTGTTTCTCCTTTCTCTGGCTGTTGGATGCAGCCTCTTACCCCATCCATCTGTTTAGGGTTGCTCCCTTGCCTGTAGTAGCATGAGCAGGAGAGCCAGTGCTTAGGGTGCTGGGGACCAGGGAGAAGTAAGGTTGACCTGAAACCATCTCATCCCTAGCTGAATCTGAAGTATTTGGAACAATGGCAGATGGGAGAGGTGTTCAGGTCCGTTGGGATTAGTGAGTCAGCTACGTAAGCTTGTATCACCTTCATTTTGCTCTCTTAAAGGAAATTCTAGGGATTTTTGCCTTTTGTAACTCCTCTTCCATATATTTTGTTGGCTTTTATCCCTTTGAAGATGATACAAAATAGAATTTCCACAATCTTCAACTCCAGCGTGATGGTCCAGCATCTGCCCTTCTCCATCACTGGGCGTTAGGGTGGAGAGCTGTGTCGTTCTTGGCAGCAGAGCGATCATCTACCTGTTTGCCTCAAAGGGACTGGAAGAAGTGAAAGGTAGATTGTCCCACCCGGGATGGGAAGTTAAGAAGCCTGAGATTGGGGATGGTGCCACTGAGGGAGGAAGGGAAGAAGTGGATGCTTTTTCTAGATACTTCATAAGCCATCTTGGTCATCAAGTATCATGTATCTCTGGAGATACTGGAAACACATCCAAATCTTAGTATGGTGTCCTGTGAAGGACTGGCTGTAGTGCATATGGTGGTGCCATCTGAATGTAATTCTGCTTCTCTTATTTTGTCAGTGTTTGAAGGTAGGTGTTCTCCTAGCTTCTTTGGGGAGTCAGGGAAGAGACACAGAGGCAGGAGAATTTTTGTGGAGACATAGCACTCTGATGGAAACTGAAGCTGCGGCTAAACGAAGACGATTGCTATCCCGCTAACTTGTTGGAACCTCTTTTTGTCTCTGCCTGCCTATTACGAATGAAGGTGATACTGCTGTTCTCCTGCTCACTGATGTCTTTGAGATAATTGTGTCCTGGTACCTTTGTAGTGCTTCTGGCTGCCCTACCTCATTCCAGTTCCTGTACCAATCAGCTGCTGTGCAGGTGGATTCAAGTCTACGCTGGATTTTTCACTGGGACCATCTCTTCTGCAGGATCTGTTGCTGCATCTGCCCATTCCAGTCTGTGCTGCATCTTTCTGTGCAGGATAAATATAAAATGAGAGGCATCTGCACTATTCCGTATTGTCTGTAATGTGCTCTTTGGCCACTAGATGCCCATGTGTTTTCTCTGTGGTAGCAGAACTTGTTCCTAAGATGCTGTACGTGTGACTGCAGCATCTGTCAGGTGGCTGTGGAGTTCATGCTTGTGAACAGAACAAGGTGACCCTAAATGAAGGATAACATACATTCTGGTTTGCATGTGATGGATACTTGCAGTGGATGAGTGGCGTCTTGCATGTGGAATTGCAAGTTCCAGTGCGACGAATGCCATAGCAGGCGGCCTCACTGCTGAGCATGTTCAGTGCAAATATAACCTTCAGCAAGGGCATCAATAAAATTCATTTTCACATGTCGTCTGTGTCATTTCAGAGTGGTTTGTGTGGGCTTTACAAGAAATACAGTTGATATTTGAGGAGGAAGGTAAATTATGCCAGTTGGATTGTGGATAGTGGGTGCTTTAGGGAGATAAACGTCTTGAGGCAATTGGGGTTGTAAGCTGGGGACTAAGTCACTGTCTGAAAAGCTAAAATTAATTACTCGGTAGTTTTTCGTACTGTTTCCAAAAGGAGTACTGAGCTCTTACTAGAACCTCAGTGAAACTGTGTTTAGGAATGCAGCTGAACCATTTTTGTTTACTAGGTAGGGTTTTCGGTAGCAGGCTAAGGGCTCTGCTTTCGTTATGAAGACAATGAAATACCTCTTCACCTTCCTGCTCCTCAAGTACTAATATTGTCCCTTGGCTTTGTAGCTTTGTTTTTTAAAGTATCCTTCCTTACCTGTTGCAGTGATTCATGTTACTTGAGATCTTGAAATGCTTCTTATATGCATAAGGGTGTCTGGCCCTTAGGACAAGCTTTCCATATCAGCCTGAGACGGCTGCAAGTTCCTATGGAATGAAAGATGAAGCAGGGCAGAGGGGGAAGCAGGGAGCAACATCAGTGAGATAACTTGGTAGATGATGATATAAGGAGTTTTGGGGGGAAGTGTGAGGTGTAACTGTGTACTTCAATTACAATAAATGCTGATGTTGATTCTGGTTCTGAAAGAACTTGGATATGATAATATCAACTGCAAAGTGAGAAGAAAGATGAGGCAAGCAGATGGCAGTCGTTATTGTCTTAGACCTTGTCTCAAGATGGTGGTACTGTGTGCTGGAACGGGACAAGTAGGGGAAAAAAAAAAAGGATAGGAAGGGGAAAAGCTGATGTAGAGATCGAAGTCATCTTAGGGTTTTTATCAGGGAGGGATGTAATGGGTAAACAATCCAGAGAAATGCAGTTAAATGCACTGAGCTAGGTGGCAGCAACTTTTGAAAAATAAAACATGAAGCTAAGTAAGGCTGGACAACATGACTTCTAGTTATTGGACTGGGATTTGGTAGATCTCCCAGGTTAAGGATCTATTACAAAATGAGGCATAAAGAGGCATTTGGAAAAAATTTGGAGTTGATTCTGGGCCCTTCTTCAAGTCAGCCACAGAGAAGACATCACAGAAGACAGACCAGAGTGGAAAGAAGTAACCAGTGCAGAGACAGTAGCTAAGGCTTGCGTAGCTCTCTTGTCACCTTGGATATTTCATGCAAGGGTGTTTTCAAGGAGCTGGTAATGGCTGTGATGCAAAACTGTTCTCTGCAACTTACATTTTTGTAGGATGTATTTTTCTAAAAGATACCAGTATCAGGTGTGGTTCAGTTACATTTTATTCGGGGCTGTTAGATCTAATTGAGCTCAAATAATGTATTTAATAGACTGTTTGAATTGTGGAACAAAAGTTGCGTTCCTGAGGACACTTACCTGTGTTACTCACTGGAACAGTTTTGGGTGTTTTACAGGCTGCAAATACTTGGCAGGCTTGTGAATGCCATGATACCGAGGCACAGCAACACTTGGAAATGGGTTCAGGGGAGAGGAATGGAAATTTATTTGTCTTTTTCTAAAGGTTAATACTTAATAAAATACAATTAAAAACAACAAAAAAAATGACACACAAAAAAACTGAACTGTGACTCTTGCTCATTAGACATCTTGGGTTTTTTTTTCCCCTTCCACTGGCTGGAATACAGGACTCATTGCTGGAGCTAACTGGACTTAGACTATCATTTCTCTGAGGACATTAAATATCTCTTTGAGGTCAGTTTCTAAGCTGGTAGCTAGAAAGACATGGACCATTTGTAAAGTTGCCGTTTACAAAACACGTTTGAGGCAGTAACGGGCATCCTTACCAAATCTCTTTTCTGTACTTACTGGTGATATTCGCTTCTCTAGTTGGCCAGAGGCTGTGCTAGTAGATCGTCAGAGAGCTCCTTAAAACTGAGAGAGTAAACATTTTGAGTTAGAATGTTTTGAATTTCCCAAATACAACAGACTAGTTCTCTAGCTACAATGCCTGGTTGGTACGAAAGCTAAACTCCTTTTGTAGCCTCAACGTAATTTTTCCCGTTTGTAGAACAGTAGTCACACCTGCTTTCTCTTAATTTAGAAACCAATTGCACAAGAGAGAATCTCTCAAAGAGGCTTAACCCTTAGGACATGCAGATACCACTTGGCATCACGTGGCAACTGCAACGCAAGTAAGTAACGCTCAGTTGCTGAGATTCTAGTTCACAGTGACTTGGTTATAGCTGTCCTGTCTTCTGTTAAAGGACAAATGCAGCCTTGTGACATTTGACTTGATCTTTACGGGTGGATGGAAATCTAGCAGGCACTGAAAACTGCTACCATTACACTTGTCCTTTTTTCCACCCTGCTGCTGCACTAAAGAGAAAGCTTTTGCTTTCATATCCAATGGTAATGCATAGAAATTTAATAGTCAAAAAGTAATGTGTTGATTCTCTGGCACATAAAGCTGCTGTTAAGATTTTTATCTATTCCATATTTATTTAAATATTTAGTTCCTACTAGGAGGAAAAGCGAGTGGAAGAACAGAATGGCCTAACAAGCATGCCATCCTGTTAATGAATAGGTTCCAAACTGAAAAAGCAAGTAGTATATTGGTATGGAAATAAACAGCCCGTGCCTACAGCTTTGCTCTTTCTGTTGGAGTCAAGCTGAAACCAGCTTAAATAACCAAAGTAAAATGGTATAAGACAGAACTTATGCCTGACTGGAATGTCTTCCAAATTTACAGCCAAATAAGAAGGACGAAGATGAATTTTCAGGAAATACAAATCTGTCCCCTTTGGCTTCAGGTCACACCCATTCCCAGAAGAACATAGCTGCTCATGGGATGCGTGATGTTCTCTCTTGGTTTATTCTCTTGGGCCAAAATTTATTTTTAATCATACTCGTGTGATTGATGCAAGGAGAAAGCTTGGGGGTGTGGGGGGAAAGGAGTGTTAGCTTCCAATAACCTGTAATAACGAAAGGAGAGTAATTAGAGAATGTGCCCTTCCCACACATTGTGGTTTGGTAGTGAAAGTCATAAGCGTCCGGAGAAACAGGAATCCCTGTCAGCAGCCTGGAAGTACCAGAAGGAAGCTGTGAGGCCACGGCCACAAGATTGTGGACAGTTCATTTTTCTTTCTCAGGGTTTCATGTTGTCCTGAATCCAGTCAAGATAACGATTCACATTTGTATAAACGCCAGGTATGTCTTTGCGGCCACAGCCTATTCCCCAGCTGATGATTCCAATTAGATACATACGATCATCCTTCATACAGACCAGAGGCCCTCCGGAGTCGCCCTACAGAGAAGCAGCAGGTTAGTAACAGTCTCCTCTTTTGTTTATTTGGGTTTGTGTTGTTTTTTCCCCCCAATTAGCTTTAGTGGTGCATTAGTGTCTCTGGAAATACCCTACGTAGTGTGCTCACAAATTGAGAGCTCTTCGTAACAGCACTTTCACATAAGCCACTTTTGTGTTCCAGACTCCCTCAATGCTCCTCTTGTGGGGAAAGACACAAAAAAATCTAACTAACACTAAAGCGTCTAACTTTGTATGGCGCTCATTTATGAAATGTAGGTGAGACACCGATAAGAACAAAAAGACGAATGCTCTTATTCAAGCTGTAAAGATCCAGGGTGTTTTATACTGCTGTAACAGTAAAGCAAAATTATTGGAGCTGTTTAAATGGAAAGGATGTGGACTGAACGTGTGCCCTCCTTTTTCCTCATGGTACAGCTGCTCGTTCTCTACCATCCTTTAGCCTTTAGTCCCCTTTACTCCACTTTCCAGTAGACCAGCACCCCCTTCCTCTTACAGAACCTCCCGCTGAGTGTTTTGCATGCTCACAAGAGAAAATATTAGGAAATGCTGCTGAGGTAGAGTTTCCTGCTCAGTTTTGTGGTATTTCCTATAATTGGGATTTTCAGTCTATTGTTCTGGTTTGCTTGGTTACGTGTGGCTTGCTTTCGCAGCTACGAGGGGTAGGGGAAGAAAACAGAAAGAGGAGCCAGCAGTTCTGTTCTGTTCAACAAAAGTCTGCTAGAACTTCCATGTAGCCAAACGCAGAACTTCTTTAAACTATTTTCTGAAACTTTTTGTTTGGTTAGTTCAGACTATCAAGGACAGACCTAAAAAGAAAAGAGGGACAGAACTGGGTTTACCTTGCAGGCATCATCAAGGTGCCTCGTGTCTCCTGCACATAACATGTTGTCTGTAACTGTCCGGTTGTCGAGATGCTGTGATGTGCACCGACTGGCTGGAAACAGTCTGACGTGGCCTTCCTTCAGGTGCTCTGAATAGAAAGGAGAAACTGCAAGAAAAATGACAATATAAATATGTGTGTGTATGTGTGTATATATTAAAAAAAAAAAGCAGCTCAGTTTCCATAGTTCAGGGGAGAGTAAACAGAAGTAGCTGGCGGTCGGGGGGGGGTGGCTGAACTAATATTTCTTTGCCAAAGGGTCTTAATTCTTGGGGGTTCTGCTTTGCTCGTGAGAACAGCTTAAATATAGTAGAGAGAGAAGATTGCTTCTTTAGCACGCTTAAATGCTAGGGAGGGTTTTGTAGGCTCCCAGTGAAAGACTGCTGGGTTTCTTGGATGGACAAGTCATCTTTGCACAGTTGCATCCATCAAAATGAAGTCACAGGAGGTGCCTATGAAGATCACTAACTGTATCAAACAGGATCCTGACTTCTTACTATCAGACTTGCACTCACAAAAATCAGCTGCCTTGTACACAATACTGAGTAACTGGATAGGAATGTACACTTATGTGATGTTGGAACAGAAGGGATTTTTTTGTTTGTTTTGGGTGTTGGTTTTATTCTGCATAGCTGCAATTGCACAAAGCTGAAAGTTGGCAGGATTGTTGTTTTTCAGTTTAGTATTACAGTTGCAGCATCCTTTCCCTCTCAAAGAGTTTATCCTGTACTCCCTGTAAGCAATGCTGAGGACTCGCTTCAAAAGCAGTTTATGCCACACTTATATGTTAAATCTGCAAGTCTGTTCCAAAACCCCTATGGGTTCAAATCATGATTAGGTCTTGCTATGATGGATGCTTCACAGCCTCTGTCCCAGAGTGTACAAGTTAGAGAATAAAAAGAAATTAGTAGAAAGTGCTAGTAAAATAAGAGCTGGGGCTTTTGGTTTGTTTTAAATATAGGTCAGCCTGCGTATACTTTCCAACAGGTTTTATTCCTCTTTGTTGCAGCTCGCTTTAAAAACCCTTTAGCCAGCCTTTTAATATGTATCTGGGATTGTTATTTCTTTTGCTGGTTTGGGGGTTTGGGTTTGGGTTTTTGTTTTGCTTATCGCTGCACAGCTAATGTATCTTTTACAATAATGCAACTACCTGCAACTGTATAGTATCTCAAATCTTGACAGAAATGGATTTCTGTGAGAATGATGACATCTAAACGTACTCAGTACAGCAGACAGAAGTGTGGCAGCCCTGATTGCAAATTTTCTGTCTTTTCTAACTTATTCATTGTGCCATTTTTTGTGTTTCTACTGTTGGAGAGTATCAAGCTAGTACACTAGCCCATGCAGCTCGCAGAACTCAGATGAATGAAATAACTTACAGCAAAACTTGGTTTTGTGTATCTCCCACTTACACATACGTTTTGTAGTGCTGATACAAGCCCATATAATAATTTAGGGGGTCAGACATGAAGCGATGCTAAAGGCTTGAATTCTTTGAGGGCAGGGGACCCAACCTTTGGACACAGCATCTTCTACTTACATTCTTCATTCCTGCCATAACCAGAGATCTCGCATTCAGTCCAGTCGGGCAGCTGCAGCTGTGGCGTGGGGAGGCAGGCAGCGCGCACAGTGTCTGTTTCAATAGCACATTCTTCCGCATCTGAGCTCAACTGCAACAAAGCTGAAGAGGGAAAAAGAACCCCCGCTTCATTAACCACAAATTTGAGCCAACCGTGACCTTTCCAGTCAGGTCAGAAAAGTTCTTACCAATGTCATTGTTGAAATTTTCTGAGTCAAATCTCTGATGCACAGTGTAGTTCTTCACTTGAAACTTTTGTTCATTTTCCTCGGGAGTTGCTCGGGAAGTCCTGCCCAGCACAATCGTCAGCTGGTTTGTACTAAAGCTGAGGAACAAGAGAGTCTTACTTTCTTCCTGTATTAACTGGAGCAGACCCTTCCCTTGAAGATGTGCTGCTGGAGCTTCTGCTTTTCTTATTTTAGCACTGTTACTGCTCATTACCCAGGCAGTTTGACCTCAAGTGTCCTGTTTGCCTTCATTTTTGCGCTAATTGCTTACAGCCATCATGACAAAGCTCCTCTGCCAGCCCCTTGCTATTCTCAAGTTTCAGATGGCTCTGCATCTGTATCGACGACTTTGTTCTTCAGCTATTTGATATTCTGCTGTGGTACCTTAATGCCGTGCTGCGAGCCTGCCTGTCTGTAGTGCTCAGCACAATTAGCTCTATAATCCTTAGTGTAGAGTGACTTACTGGGATAAAGAGCTCTTTTCAAGCCGTTTACCCTTCCAGTAGGGCTATACTGGATGCTTGCATTTTCCAGATTTTTTTCCCCCCATACGGTACTGAATCCTCAACTTACCCTTCCTCAAAGCAGTGAGCAGCTGACAAAACCCAGCAGGAGCGGATAAGAATTCCTCCACAGAGGAAGTGCTCTCCGGGAGCTCGGCGATACTTCACAAAGATGGCAGCTTGCCACGGGTGAGCTGCAATGTCGGCATAGGAGCCGCCTTTAATCCTGTACTGCCGTGCTCTGCGCTGCCGTAAGCCGCAGGTGGCTGTGGATGACAAACCCAGAAATAGGCTTTTGTTCAAGCACTCTTCCTTGAGTTAAGAGCCTGTTAGTCGCCAGTGCGTGTCACAGCAGCCTGGCACTAACTGTTTAGTATCTGACTCATTCCCGTTTCCTAGGAAACTTGTATTCTGGTTTGAAAAATACAGTAAGGAAACCCTGCCTTTTCTGTCCTCCATTTCTGCAGTATTCCCTTCTGGCAGAGAAAAAGGCACTTCTGTGAGAGCAGAGCCACAGAATGTCTTTCTACTCCAAAAAGCTTTTTTTCTTTTTTTTTTCCCCCAGCTCTTACTTCACTCTAAGAGGCTTGAGTGTAATACAAATGACATGCAGAACAGTAATGCCTCAAAGAAAGAGAAGAATCAGGAGTGCTAGGATACTTACAGCAAGTAGGCACACTGCAGTACTCCCATGTGAGCTGGTTTCCTCTCAGTACATGGCACCAGGGTTTGCTGTCATTGTCAGGATTCCTGCAGCACAGGAGAGAGAAGAGCTATTTGTTTGATCAGACCTGCAGGGAGTTTGGGGAGGCCTGAGTGTAGTCTGATTTTTCTAGAGATGCAGGGGACCCTAGGGGCACATGGAATTTGCGTTTATGGAGTCTTACGTTAGAGAAGCATAGGTAGGTCACGTGGAATAAAATCACTATTGTCAGTGAGCTTCATTCCCAGCGGTAATGTATTTCCTGTGCTTTAATAACCCACATAAAAGACTAGAGCCCTGCCTCGAGGGTACCACGAGGAAGTTCGGTGGGATTTTTTTAATTCTATAACTGATTACATACCGGCAGAAATTGTGACTACCGAGGCCCAGCTGGTAAGCATCTCTTCTCCAAGCAGTATATAACTTGTTGACAAGGATTCGAGAATTCCACCTCAAACAGGTAGCTCCAGAACTGGTAACACTGTGGCTGCCTCGGTAATCTGTGCCTCTTCCAGACTTGCAGTTGCTGTTCCCAACTTCAATAAGAAAGCTGCATGTTAACCAATGGATGTGAACCCATTAGCTGTTCCTAACTGTGATTTCTGTCCAGGCATCTATACAGTAGCTGTACTTATCTCAGTCTCTCAGTGTCATAAATATTAAAAGCTTAAATGTGATTTAACATGAGAGTCTCAACTTTTCAGGCTACAGAAATAGCACAACTCCACAGAGAACCCTTATATGTGCAGTGAATTGTGGAAGCTCTATAAAGTTCATTCCCTGTCCCCCTGCATGTACCTTTTGAACAGGAGGGCACACTGCAGTGTTCCCAGATGTACTTTCCCCCTCTATAGATATAGCACCACGGTCTGGAATCCTCATCTGGGTTTCTGAAAGAGTTATGATATTATGCATCATTATAAAGCTGTTGTTATTCGTCCCTTGTCTGCCATCTAGTTCAGTAACTTAATCCTGCTCTGCTGTGAAGACATGCACTGAACCATCAGAAGTCGTTTGGATTCCTATTTTAATTATAAAATTGTGGAGCGTGTGGAGGTGAGGATGAGCCAGCCAGTCGCTAGCAGGAGTGGACAGCTTGTTTGTGCAGTTTAGTTCATGTGCAGGAAGCACTATAGAGTTTCGAGCAGGACCTGGAGCTGCAGGGAACCGGCTTACGAAGGGTGTTTTAGGCACTGAGAAGGGACAAGGGAAAGACCATGGGGTGAGAGATGTATGCTTTCTGTAGTCTGTCACAAGATAGAGCTGAAGTTCATACATGTCAATTGCTGCTCATGGGCTGTGCTGTTGTTTGCACCTGTGCAGATTGTTCTCTGCTTGGTATCAGACTGTCGCAAACAGCCGTTCTTTGCTCCGAGCTCTTAGAACAGGCCGACTCCTGTGGCTCTGACCCGTGTGCCATCAGTCCCTCACCTGCAGTAGTTGTGATTGCCCAGTCCCAGCTCAGCAGCATCCTCTCTTCGGCCGCTGTACGGCCGGTCCATCAAGCCATTGCTGTTCCAATTTAAACACTCTGTTCCGCTATCTGTCATGCTCCACGTACCCCTGTATGTTACTCCAGCACCTTTGTAGCACTTAACTTCAGTATCTGAACAAAAATGAACAAAATGTTACTATAAGGACAGCATCCCAAACTCCGCTTCCCCATCTCTGTTCTGTTTAAACTTGACTCCCAGATGTCTTGTCTAGTAAGTCAGTGAAAATGCCTTGCCAGGCAGACTGTAAGTATACTTCAGCTCCAAAATTCAGAGTTTTATTAAGAAACACTGAGAACACCCCAGCTGTCCTTCTGAAAAGTTCTTTGTAGTATTAGCTTCAGAATAAAAAGAGGCAACTTAACAGAGAGCCTAGTATACAGCAGCAGCTTTTGGGTACCCATCCTTCTGCACTGCATAGCTAAAACCAGTAATTCACAGTTACGGACATGGTATACTCACCTATTTCACACTGCTTCCCAGAGAAACCTTGGTGGCACTGGCAGATGAAGAGCTGTGGGGAATAATATGCCTGTGAACACTGGCCCCCATTGTAGCATTTATTTCTAGTGCAGGCTGTGGAATAAGCAAAAGCCAGGAAATACTGTTAGATTTCACAGAAGTAAGAAGCTGGCAGCGTATAACCCATCTTTCCTCTCCTGTCAGTCTCCTTTAGCCTGGGCTATTTTTCCCTGCCTACCTGTTACTGTCAGGTGTTTGCAGTCTTTTTGTGTAGTGTTTACGTTCTTCCTTTGCTCCATTCTCTCCACATACACTATTAGGTGCCTTCATCAACCCCTTGCCCACTCCGGCTCAGTCCTGCCTAAGTTGGTATGTATTAGTATTTTCATTTCTATCCTATTCTATTTCAAGCCAAATTTTCTGTGTAGTAGCTCCTTCCCTGACAGTGGAGTTCTTATTTAGGATGATTAGATGGACAATCTCTCATTGCCCACCATTTCCCTTCTCTTTTTCTTCTTCATACTCACCTCTGATAGGCACAGTGTGGCAGCGACTCCGACCACTGTCGCACCTACAGTATTCTATTCTGCTCCCTGAGAGCCTCAGCCAGGTCCCCCTGTGCTGGTAAATTTCTCCAGATGAATTGTCTGTGCAAATGGCTGTAATTGGAGAAAGGAAATCCTACTTTAGAGATTCAGGGAAAAGACCTGGCTGAGCAAAAGAACTCCCTTCTCTTTCTGGGAGAAAAGTATCTGTGATGGGAGTATCTGTCTAACGGGCCTGTTTTTTTTCCCCTTCTCAGACCACAATTGTCCCATCTCTCTTACTGCTGTGTTGCTGGATGTACTGTTCCACTATTGACCGCCCTCTTTTTCTTTGAAGAAGAGCAGAGGGAGGGGAAAACTTTGTTCTTTGAGTTGTGGATGGTATTAAAGGTCTGGTATTTTGCCTTCTGAATCTCTCATCCAAATAACCACGACAAACAGCGTTCAGGCTCTGTTCTGTCAGCAGGGGAACAGAGCTCCCCTCCCCTGCTTTCCCTTCCTGTGTTCATAAAGCTCCAGGTAACATATTTGTAGTTTGCCCGGCTTACCTCTAGATCTGGCTCCCCGTTTGAAACGCGTGCGTAAGCCCTGCAAGAAAAGGTTAATTCTGTGAGTAACTGTTCTCTTAAGAAAACTGCCTCCAAACAGACAGTCCTCTTCTGGAGGTATTGTAAATCAGGAGCTCTGCGCAACTGTCTGCCCTCCTCATCAGACAGTACGGTGAAAAGTGCCTTTAGTACCTCAGCATGGGTACCGAGAATTGTAAACCACTGAGTTGCCACAGAGTACCGGCTGATTGCTTGTCATCCGAGTGACAAGAACTTGGGATGTGCTGTACTCACATCGTGTGTGAAGTGGTTGTGTGCTCTTGGGGCATAGCGAGTGCTACCTAAAGCTTGTCAGCTTTCTGCTATTTGAAGGAGGTTCAAGCAAATAATTTCCAAAGAAGTAAATGTGAACAAGCAGTTATTTTTGCTTACTGATACGCAGTTTCCCCATAAGCCTCTGTAGCTTGATTACCTTTGACAGATATGTCTCCTGCAACCAATTAAATAAAATATTTTGGATTAAGTTTTAAGGAAGAAACCAATTTAGAAAGCTTCTTTGGTCAGGCCACAAGAGAAAGAATAACATAAAAAGAAAGAGGAAGGCTGGGATAGCAATTTTTTGAGAAAGAGACTAAAAGTTTTAGAATTGTGTAGGGTTTACTCAAGCTGCACAATGTGAGGCTTAAAACGAGGGGCCATGGGAACCACCGATGACCAGTTGTAAGTGAGGGTATTGATGAAGGTGATGCCAATAGAAAGAAAATTAAAGGGTGATCACAATGGAACTCTTACTAACAGTGAAAGGTGACAGCGAACAGTTACACCATGAAGATTTGGAGACTTGCTTACTGAAATGAAAACCAGCCAGGATAACACATTACTGGAAATCCCAGTTTAGAGGTAGACTACTTTGTAAGGTTTTCCTTCCTCTGATTTCTAGTGATATAACCAGATTCTCCTCCTGCCTGATGCAGACAGCTGGAGTCGGTGGTAAGGACGTGCTGCTGAAATCGCAGGAGGATGGCAAGGGCGTTATTTGCATCAGCCTCCTACCTGGCACTGAGCAGTCATGATTGCTCCCACCAGCAGGAGGAGACATGGGAGTTTGCCTTCCATCCTGAGCGTGTTCCACATTGCCTCCAAATCTGAAGTTACCTATAGAAACAAAAGAAAAAAATAAGATGTTGAACAAAGGCATTTTTGCAGGGTGAATGGAGTTCAAGGTCGTAAGTTTAAATAAAGGTTTTAAATTATGAAAATTCTTTTTACATTAAAACACACTTTCTACTCTGCAGTTCTCGGCCATCTGGTCTAGCTGTCCTGGTGTGCCTGGACAGGGGAAGGGGCCAGGCTGGGCCCAGATGTGCTTTTACTTGATAAACTTAAAAACCCGACAAGCTAAAGCACACCCTTTTAGGTCTGGAGGAAACTCAGAGAGTGTTTCCTGGGAATTAACACTGGTAGAAGTAAACCCCAAGTCCTTTTTCCCTAGGTTGCTGGAAGCCAACAGTATTGTGTGCATTATTAGAGAGACGGACTCGTCTAATGAAGGAGCGTAATGCTTATTGGAAAGTGTTAATTGAGATTTAGGTCACGAAGGCCTGCCTAAGAGATCTCTTGCAGGGGCACAAAAATATGCTGAAGGGTCAGTCTGTGATAACAGTGGTTTAAGAAGATTTGCGTTTTCTACACAGACTGCTGCTTTGGGTGAGAGTGAGGGCTCCTCTCTTGTGTGGAGGATGCATCAGCAGGAAGATTTGGTTGATGATAGGAGGGGACAGCACTGCTGTGTCTTTGATTTCCAGTATTTCTACAGTTTCTCCTCAGCTAAGCTTTTAGTTTCTACCATCATCGTATGCTTTTACTAAAAAGGGAGAATATGGCAGTTGGATGGTGGGCTGGCTTTTGGTCTGGTGTTCCCATTTATTCGACGCAGCGTTTATTTCTCTGTGTCATTTCTATGCTGTCACAACTACGTCTTATTCCCTTTAATCCCTTCAGCAGCTTTACACGCCAGACAAAGCCCTCTTCCATACCACACGAGGAGCTTCTGCTTCCTCCAGACTGATTTACACAGTCTGTCTCCTACAGCAGTAGTCCTGGGAGAGAACCTCCAATGGTCTCTTGTGGGAGATCACCGACCGGTGCGGTGTGGCTGGGGTTAGGGATGAATCTGGATTCCTGCCTCCATTCACCTCATTTGCTTTGAAAAATCTATTTCTCTCTCCACTCATCAGAGGTTAATTTCCTAACTGGTGAAATTGCTGATCTGGGCACAGATAGCTATAGGAAGGACATACTGTAATCCATTTGTATTTCTTCCTACTGTAGCAAAATTTATTTCTGTCTGGCCTTGAGCAGGCAAGTTGGTTGGCAGAAGCGTGAATTTAGGTTTCTGTAGCCACTGACTGCAGCGAGATAGGCTATCATCGTGTGCCCTGGTTTCCCCTCCTCCAGTTTGTTTCCTGACAAAGGAGGAAAAATTATTTCTTCCACTGAAGCCGAGCGCCTTGTGTAAGCGCTGACTGGTTTAGGGAATCCGCTGGGCAGAGAGAAAATTCTGAGCAGTGGAGAGCACACTCACAACACAGCATAGTTTCGAGCGTATACAAAATTTTACTGCTGAAATTAAGCAACACAGGTTTTTTCCCTTGCTGTACTAAATGCCATTTCTAATCTCATCCGCATAGCAGGAAAAATACACGGGATGTGGCAGACAAAGGCAGCGAAGGGCTTTCTGAGGAGGTCTGTTGCCTGTGAAGGCAATGCGCTTTGCTGTGGGCTTCTGGCTCCTCTGTTAATCCCTGTAGGGAAAATCCCCAATTTTGTCCATTCTTTTATCTTGGTGACTTTGTAATAACTGGAAAAGATCAGGCAAATGTATGTATGTCAAAGAACTCCATTAAAGCCTAACTTCAGCAGCATGAGTTTGGTAGCGAGCGAAGTTCTATTTTATATTTAGAAACACTGAACTTGAGGCCTTTAAATGAGGGTTTATTGGAACACCAACAGGACTCTGTTGGCAGCGGGGGGGAGGCGGCTGCTGTTCATGGCAAAACTTAAATTAGTAAGGTGGATACAAATGATTGTACAGTGTCAGAAGTTTAGAAACTTAGTGCCTATGGGACTTCTTGGAAACATTGCGTTAAATATCAAGGTCCAATATATCTATTAAAAACTGGGGAGGTATTATTGATTTTCACAGTGAGTAATGGCTTTTAAGGACTGGAGTTGTCATTATTATGTAATCTGAACTCTTACAATGAGACAAATAACTTTATCACAGGTTTCCTGCCTATGGCAGGGGGGTTGGAACTCGATGATCTTCAAGGTCCTTTCCAACCTAAACCATTCTATGATTCTGTGATTCCTGACTTTAACCCATAATTTTCCTCCTAAAAGTAATAGTTACTCCTGCATGCAGTAATAGCAGCTCTTTTTTACAATTGAACGAGACATAAGTAATCACCAGTGAGAACAGATTTAGCTTGATCCTCTGTATGAACTGTGACTGCTACAGCAGTCAGTGTAGATGGCAGAGATGAAGAATCACGAGAGTGTGATGTAGTAGGACCCCCCTGCTTTGAACAAGTCCAGCACCAGAGGTCCATTTTCTATCTTCCTTTAAAAATATAATGCCTCCTATAGAAACCAAGAGATGGGAGTGAGGTAGAGTAGCAGGCAAGAAGATATAGTTTCATTCCAAATCTCTAGGATTGCTCTGCAGTTCCAAATCTTTGAAATAATATTCAGGTGCTGTCTCCCACACTATCAGCATTTTATCATCTACATTATATGAGCAAATAGAAAGCTAACCAAATTATTTGAGAAAACTACTACTTCCAGAAATTAGGAGCTCAGACTCTGTTTATATAAAGCTAGAGGAAGCAGCTGGATAATATCTGATGAACATTGGACTATGACAGATGAATGAGTCACAAATTGGGATTCAAGGCTAAAAAAGGGAGAGAGTTTGTGGTGGTTTCGTTTTTATTTTTTTTTAGAAGATCTGTTCAAAGAAGCAAAAGGCACAGATATTCCAGTCTCTGAAGCAGAACTGGGAGTACAGCAGGATAGTTTAGGCTGTGGTTTCTCATCATTAGACCGCACAAAGAGGAGACTTAAATTGCAAGTCAGACTGAAAAGATTCACTGGAACAGCTTCCAAGAACCTTTGTTACTCCAAGTCTTGTCTTTAGGTCACATCTTGATTATGAGATCCTTGTAATTCTGAGAATTTCTCAGGGATTTGTATTAGTACGCAGATTTTGTAGTATACTTTCCAGCCCTTTCTCACCTCATAGGAAGCATTTTGCATGGTATAGCAGGCCTTTTTAAAAGCTGTAAGAGTGATTTCCAAATAGGCATTGACTTCAGTTGAATCTGAACTAAATCAGCAGTGTTTCCAAAGCTGAAATGGATGACCTGAACTGCCACCCAGAGCCGTTTGGCTGCTGCTGTCACCCCATGTTATGTGCTGCATAACATGCTGTCACAACACTGCAGCCCCATCCCCTCCGTGGGGGGGATGCCTGTGCACCCGCTGGTTGCTGCAGTCCCATTATGCATGGAAACTGCTAACAGATGTTGCCAGATGTTTATTTTCAGTTTCAGGAAAGGTACAGCTTAGGCCAGTCAATTGGAATGTTCCGAATGATAAGCCCTATCAAACTGAAACCATATGGCTGTTTGAAGAATACCGTGTTTACAAGACTCCAAGCAGAAACCTGCAAACAATGTACTTTTTGGTAGGACTCTGCTAAACAGTTTGTGCCTTCTGCTGTCACCCTTTGCTTCCTCTCTCATTAAAAATACTCTAGCAATAAGCCACAGGACTAGATGTGGTGTGCTGACATTTTGATTCTTCGCTTTCAGGTATATTAGGACATAAAGATATACAATACCCTAAATTTATCTCTCTCTGCTGAAGCATCATCAGCAGGAATAATTTAAATCCTACATATTAATTTATTATTAATAACAGCCCTTCTAAGCACTAAGAGTATTATCTTATCGATATGGAATAAGAGCTAAAAAAGATGTATCTTATCAAGGTCGAACAAAACAGTCATTAACAGAAATTAAAAGTAGCCCCCCCNCTGAATCTATAGCACTAATAGCTTTCTTGTTTACCTATCTTGATCTAGTTCAAGCAAAAGACTGCAGATCCTTGCTGCCTTTTCCTACCTCCTGGAGAAAGTGCTTCTGTATCCCTTTTCTAAACTGAGCAGATGAATATTAGACTTGCACTATTTCTCTTTAAAATATAACAGTGGATAGACCTCTGCTTTTGGGGAAAAGAATTAAAAACAAAACAAAGAAAGATTCTGTAGTCTTTGAAGGCATTGGAGGAAATAGATATTTCAAACTCTAGCTTTGTTTTGGGAATCATTCTCAATATTTCCTGTGGTTTTGGCTGCATTTGAAAAGCGTGTTTAGGGAGAACTGAAGCAGACTTGCCCTCCCCCTCTTTGTCCCTCCACGATCCTGGTTGGGAGCTGGGCTGAAAGGCATAGTCTGATCTCCTCCCGGGAAGAAGATAAATCATCCTTTCACCGCTAGCACTCTAGCGCTCTCCTTGCCATCAGATATTTGTCCGTAACTCCTCCTTTGTTTCAAGTTCCTTTGCTAATGTTGCTTCTGCAGGAGACTCCTCCTGCAGAGCCTGAGCTCTCAGCCCTTTCCCGGGAATAGCTAAAGCTTTCTTGAAACAACCCAAAGCTCGTGGCTTTACCCAGCGTTGTGAGTCTCTTCAACAGCTGAAAGGCAATAGCTCAGACAGTCAACTACCATGGTGCTTCAGTGGGAGTTATTAAATAATAACATTTAATAGTATTTAACAACGCTAGTGATGTTGAAAACGCGGAATGCACATTCTGAAACAGGTGCAGAGCAGTACGTACCTTTTTGCTTTTTCTCTTCTGTTTTCTGCTGATGATTTCTCTTCCAGACCAGCCGGGTTTTGCGTTTTCTGCGTCTGTGCTCCGCTCTCTCCGAACAGCTCCTGTCCTACTGCAACCCCGCTGGAGGGGGTGGAGACTGCGGGGCAGCGGGGCGTGCTCCCCGGGGGTCTGGGGGCGCGCCGGCCAGCCGGGCAGAGGAGACCCCACTGCCGGACGCGGGGCTTTACTGACCCATTGGTTTGGTCGGTCTCTCTCCCAGTCAGAGAGCAGATTCAGTCTTCACAACAATTTTTCCCCATGGAACACCGTAAGCCTCAGCGACAGTAGTGCATATCCCTCGTGACGAACTCCCCATCGTGCTCATAGGAACAGAGGGGGGCCCTGCCCGGGCAGTCCCCCAAGGGAACGCACAGGGGTGTTATCCAACGTACCCAGAGGTCTGCAATCTGTAGACATAGTCCTAGTACGGAGAAATGCCTGTTTCAAGCAAGAGAGTAGTGTGCTGTGCTCGGAGTGCCATCCACTGAGAATGTTTGGCAGAGAGACGCTGACCTGTGCGTGGAGCAAAGTGTGACAGGAGCAGCACCACTGGGAGAAGAATGGTCAGAGCTCTCCAGTTAAGTGGGGACAATGAGCAAAACTTCCACGGATTCTTGGATAGAAATAAGGAATGGTATGTTGAGGACCAAAGAGTTAAATGTTCACTGATATTGTCCGTCCTAGAAAATGTGGCACTACTCATCAAGGCGCAGTCATGAGGGACGAACTTACCACAGTGCAGCAGAAAAATCACAGTGATCAGGTTTAGAGCTGAACTCAGGGCTGGGTTATGAAAACTGCCAGTGATGCAGTCGTTACGGTAATGGATGTGTCCTAACTTTCAGGAACTGATTCACTAGAAATCAGGTTCCTGATACAATTTAGTGTAAGCACAGGCATGAGAAACGGTGTGTGAGGAACCTCTGTCTTCAGGAAGTAGCTGGGTAGAGTCCTCAGTTGGGAATCATGGCAATGGTTATTTTGCATATTGGCAAAGACAAAACACTGGTTACTCTGAATGTTTAGCTGTTCTCTGTACGGAAATCTATCTCAAGATCATCACATGTATTTCTCGGAGAGTCACAGTGCTGGTGGTAACATTACAACTATAAATCTGATTTAAGGGCAGCTGTGTTTGACTGTTTCCAGAAGGGACTCATGGTTGTTAAGAAAAAGATGATTGGACACTGATGACTGAGCAGGGGTGAATTTATATTATTTTTAAAGATAATAGCTATTTGCTACTGGACTTCGAGATTAAAGATGCTAACAAAGTAATGGCTGTGGGAGAAGATTTCAGAAGTTATTATTTCCTGGCTTTTCACAGCTTAGGGACAAGTGTAGCTGTCTAGAGAGTGTGGTGTGGGTGCCATCTGCAGCACTTAACGTATTTTAGGAAAGCCAGCAATAACAATGTTTCCTCTCTCAAAGACCACCTACTACAGGCTTACCGCTAAGCTGATCCAGTCTCAGGGTAGAGTTTCAGCAGGACTGTTTAATGTTAGTGATGAACATCAAAAAAAGCGTGGCCAGCAGGGCAAGGGAGGGGATTCTGCCCCTCTGCTGCGCTCTGGGGAGACCCCCCTGTAGTGCTGCCTCCAGCTCAGGGGGTCCAACAGCAGAAGGACACGGAGCTGTTGGAGCAGGGCCAGAGGAGGCCCCAGAGATGCTGCGAGGGCTGGAGACCCTCTGCTGGGAGGACAGGCTGGGAGAGTTGGGGGGGGTTCAGCCTGGAGAAGAGAAGGCTCCGGGGAAACCTTCGAGCCCCTTCCAGTGCCTAAAGGGGCTCCAGGAGAGCTGGGGAGGGACTCTTGATCAGGGAGGGGAGCCATAGGATGAGGGGGAATGGCTTCAAACTGAGAGAGGGGAGATTTAGATGAGATATGAGGAAGAACTTCTTGCTTGTGAGGGTGGTGAGCCCCTGGCGCAGGTTGCCCCGAGAAGCTGTGGCTGCCCCATCCCTGGAGGTGTTCAAGGCCAGGTTGGACGGGGCTCTGAGCAACCTGGGCTGGTGGGAGGTGTCCCAGCCCAGGGCAGGGGTGGGACTGGATGAGCTTTAAGGTCCCTTCAAACCCAAACCATTCCATGAAGTGTGTCACCCTACAGCAGCCCCACACTGCCTCACGGGACACCTCTGTGCCTCGTGGCCTTTGCAGGTCAGGCACGTGCCACTGGCCGTGCCGCAGGACGGACCTGCGCCCCCCGCTCGCGCCGAGCGCGCCTTTGCCGTGGCGTTACAGCGCTACCGCCGGCCCGGGAGGAAGCCGAACCCAAACCCGACGTAATGCGCAGAACAGTGTTTTGGCCGCGGCGGACCGCTGACAGGAACAGCGCATTTCAGCACCTTCGGCAGATTTTAGAGCAGCTGTGGGAAGGCGACCGCAGCTCCGCCATTTTACTCCAGTATCCCACGAGCTCCGCTCTCCCTCTGCCGAGTCGCTGACTCCGGGAGGACAGCGGCCGCCACCATCGCGACGACGCTGCCCGTCAGCGACAGCGCCGGCCGCGCCCGCCCCGCGCGGCTCCTTTAAGGGCGGGCGGGCGCCGCCGGCGCCGGAGCCGGAAGCGTCGGCGGAGGCGGCCGCGGCCCAGCGGAGCCGGAGCGTGGTGGCCCCGCCATGAGCCGGCCGCCGGCCCTGCAGGCGCAGACCTGCGGCCCCTGGGAGATGAAGGAGCGTCTCGGCACCGGCGGCTTCGGCAACGTTATCCGCTGGCACAACAAGGTAGGCGGCGGGCGGCCCCCTCGGCCCGGCCCGGCCGGGGCCCGCGCTTAGCCGGGCCCGTGCTGTGTCCGCAGGAGACCGGCGAGCAGGTGGCCATCAAGCAGTGCCGGCAGGAGCTGAGCCCGCGCAACCGCGACCGCTGGGCGCTGGAGATCCAGATCATGAAGCGGTGAGGCGGGGCGGCGGCCGGGCCCGGCTGTGGCGCTGTCGGCCTGGCCGCGCGGAGTCCGGTGCCGGGGCGGAGCTGGGCGGGGCGGGGCGGGGCCGCGTCAGCGGGGGCGGTGGCGGATCTAACGGCTGCGCTGAGGCAAATGGCGGGAGACGCTGTGGCTGCTTGCCGCCCGGCCTGCCAAAGGACCCCTGGCGCTGCCTTCGGTTGGTCCCGGGTCTCGGGCTCCCTTCTTCGCTGCGTCTGCCGCTGCCTCCAGCCTCAGAACAGCTCTGCAACACAGCTGCCCTCTTGCGTAGCCCAACGTCTGTGGTGGGTTCTCCTTCGAGGCATTGGGTTGATTTTCATGGAATCATAGAGTCGTCTGGGTTGGAGGGGACCTTTAAGATCATGAAGTCCAACCATCAACCCAACACTGCCAAACCCACCACTAACCCATGTCCCTCAGCACCACGTGTGCTTGTCTGTTAAACACTTCCAGGCATGGTGACTCCGCCACTGCCCTGGGCAGGCTGTGCCAATGTTCGAAAACCCTTTCTGTGAGGAACTTTTTCCTAATATCCAACCTAAACCTCCCCTGGTTTAAGGGAGGCCTAAAACTCGAGGCTGTTTCCTCCTGTCCCATCGCCTGTTCTGTGGCAGCAGAGACCAACCCCCCCTCGCTACCCCCTCCTTTCAGGGAGCCGTAGAGAGCGATAAGGTCTCCCCTCAGCCTTCTTTTCCCCAGGCCCGACNTCCAGCACCTCAGTGTCTTTCTTGTCGTGAGGGGCCCAAAACTGAACACAGCACTCGCAGTGGGGCCTCACCAGTGCTGAGTACAGGGGAACGATCAATTTTGTAGGATGCAGTGGTCTGATCGTGGTTTGGGTCTTTTCTGGAAGGTGGCAACAGACTTTGTCACACTCCTTCACAAGGCACGTTCCTGTAGCGCCTAGGCAGGTCTTGTCCACATGCGCTGAAGGAATGCACTGACTGCACGTGAAATGCGAGGAGTTGGGATGAGTTTAGGTCCATGAAGGGTGGACGAAGTGCAGACTTTTAGAATTTACTAGTTCAGTTTCTAAAAGGATTAATGTCCGTGTAGGACTTTGCATGATGACCACGAGCATGTGAAACTGCGTAGCTGTTACAGAACCATCATCTTTCAGGTGTCACCCTGGTTCCACTCATCGTGCGTACTTGCCTCATTTCTACTCCTCAGGCTGAACCATCCCAATGTGGTGGCTGCCCGTGACGTCCCCGAAGGGATGCAGAAGCTTGCACCAAATGATTTGCCATTGCTGGCCATGGAGTACTGCCAAGGCGGAGACCTCCGCAAGGTGAGGTCCCTGGGGTGGTCACCGACGGCTGAATCAGCTTCACAGCTGATCCTAGGATTTCTATTGAAGCTTCCCTGTAAAACCTCTGTCTTCACATCCTAATGCTTCCTAATTCTTGTCATGGCACCAGCAAGTTTTGGTGGGTTGGTCGTTGATACTACATTCAGCTTTTGAAGGCTTAAGTGCTTTCTGAAATTTTTCGTATTTGTTGGCTGCAAGTGACACCGTGAGGAGTTTGCACGTAGAGGATGAGGGCATGTGTGAGGGATGTGCAACAGGATATGAGTATGGCCAAGACTGTCGTAGGGCAGGGTACATCTGTGGGCTATACCCTTCCTGAAAGTGATTAACTCCTATCTGTAATAGGAAAAAATAACACGTTAATTCTAATCTTAATGTTTTTCTAACCTTTGCTGTAATTTGCCCATAGATAAAACTCAGAGCTCAGAGCTGAGATTTGAGCTGATAAGGCCAGGCACAGGGGAAGTGGCTATGAAGGATGGAGCAAGTAGAAGGAGGAGAATGGGGATGACAGTGACTTCTTTCACCCACTCTTTTCTCCTCCCATGCAGTTAAACCAAGGCCGGAAGCTGTAATTGCTCCTACTGGAGATCACAATCCTGTAGAGTTTTGTGCTTCTAGAAAATTGCATTGCTGTTACTGGAACTTCTTGGATCCATGAGAGTTTGTGGGACTGTGAGCCTCACTCAGGATACAAGAGGGAAAGACTATGTTCTGTGTTGTTTTCTTGCAGTACCTGAATCAGCTGGAGAATTGCTGTGGTTTGCGGGAAGAAGCGATTCTCATCTTGTTATCTGATATTGGTAAGTGGTAGCAGTACCTTCAGTTGTCTGAACTATGGAAGCCCTTTCAGTGCCGAATCCGCTCTAAAGATATGCAGCAGTGACCTTAATGAGTCCATCTTAAACTGACCTTTGCAGAGTATGCTTGCTTTGCCAACCCGCCCTCTGGGAGAGCCAGCCTTTGATTTTTGTTCATGAAAATGTAGACATGGATTTTTTGCCCAGCAAAAAATGACACTCAGAGTTTCCTGGAAGATTCTGAATAGCTGAATACTTGCCAAGTGACTCTGATTTATGTTGTACATCAGTCTCTACCCTCAGCTTAACAGCTGATCATCAGGACTTCAGAGTGTGTGTGATCAGTGGGTTTCCATTAGCATTTGGGCAACCACTATGTGGAATTTTAGACAGTTCTGGGACAAAGATTGCCAAGCGTTGTCGAGAAGCTTTTTGGGTAGAGTTTTTTGGTCAGGCTATGTTGTGATCTTACTGAGTTGCAGCTGAGGCAAAACTGGAAATGTGCTGAGGCTTTAGAAAGAAGATATTTAAGAAGTGCGTTTTTATATACTTATAAAATGAGCTTGTGGCAAGAGAATAAACATGCATTTGTCATTACGTTTACCGCAGGTGTGGCTGTTAGGCATTGTCTCCTGTCCTTTGTGTTCCCAGAGCATTTGTATTCTGCTGCCTCATCCTTATACTCCGTAGCAACCAGGAAATGATACTGAGTGCTGACCTGAGACAATGGCAGATCAAGTCTGGAGTGAAGTTTGTGTTCACATGCTTGTGTTTATATGGGAAGAGGGACAGACCCAAATTTTCAACTGTATGATCTGAACTGTAGCTGATAAAAAATATTTTTGACTATTGATATAACTTGTTCTCCTGATTGCTTACAGTGCATGCCTAGTTGGTCTTTCTAGGGTTACTGTCCTTCAGGAGGACAGTTATATTGTGGACAGCTCCCGAAAGTCTAGCTGTGTCATTTTGCACTGAACAAGAGAGCTCTGTCTGGGAATGCAACGCTGTCAGAAGGGACACTGAGAGAGCAGTAAAGTGAGTCCCTTTGGCTCAGGCCTGAGTCATGGCTGAAAAGCACAAATTGGAAATACTGCAAAGTTTTGATTTTCTCGCACCATGATTTTTCTTTTTATCCACAGGAGAGGAGATATATTAAGGTATTACCTTGAGCAAGTGTGAGAAAATAGAGGACATTTATTCTGCCTTTGTGTATTCTTAAGATGAGATTGTCTTTTTAGTATAGATGGAATTCATCAGTCTGCCAGTTGTGGAGTCTCAGTGGTTCTGAGCAGAGAAAGTAACGTTGCAAAATTCTTCATAGGAAATTTCTATGCAGGTGAAATGGGGAGAAGAACACCTTGTGGACAGGACAGAACAAAGTGTTTGGCAGAGCAGCTTTTGGATTCTAGGTTAAGAATGTTGGAGAAACAGATAGGTAAAGAAGAGGTGAGTACAGTCACTCCATCGCCCAGCCAGGATGTTAGCACTGATGAGTTATTCTGTAGGCAATTAGGAGAAATTTCTGGATTGGTAGCTCATGTCCTTATGGGAGATTTTAACTTCCCAGACATCAACTGGGAATATCATACTTCTGTGATGAGCAGGTGTTGGAAATTCTTGAAGTTTGTGGGAGATATAACTTCTTGTTACAAGTACTCAGCCAGCTAGGAAAGATGACCTCCTAGATTTGCTATTTGTGAATAGAGAAGGACTTGTGGGAGATGTGGTGGTAGGTGGCTGTCTTGGCCACAGTGATCATGAAATGGTTGAGTTTAAAATTTTCAGTGTAATGAGAAAAAAGGACAGCAGAGTTGCTACCCTGGACTTCAAGAGAGCAAATTTCGAGCTATTCAGGGAGCTATTTAGCAGAGTACCCTGGTAATCTACTTTTGAGAGCTTAGGAGTGCTGGTCAGTTTTTAAGAACTGCCTTTTAGAAGCATAGGAGCAGGCAATTCCAGTGTGTCATAAGTCAAGCGAGCAGGGCAGAAGACCAGCTTTGCTGAACAGGGAACTCCTCGTGGAGCTCAAGAGGAACAAGAAATTGTATGATCTCAGGAAGCAAGGTGAGGCTTCACAGGGAGATTACAGAGCTGTGGTTGATAAATGCAGGGAGAAGACATGAAAGGCCACAGCTCAATTAGAGTTGAAACTGGCCAGTGTCGTGTCAGACAACAAGAAAGGCTTTTTGAAGTCCGTTAATAGCAAGAGGAGGTCTAAAGAAAACATTGGACCAATACTTGTTGAGGATGGTCATCTGACTAATAGGGATGAAGAATAAGTGGAGGCATTCAATGCTTTTTTTGCCTCAGTCTTTAATAATACTGATAGACCTTGGGCTGCCCAGTCCCCTGAGTTGGAGGACCACAAGTGCAGGAACAGTGACTTTCTATTTGTGGACACTGAAATTGTAAAGGACCAGCTGTATCAGCTGAGTGTTCACAAGCCCATGGCCCTGATGGGATTCACCCCAGAGTACTGAAGGAGTGAGCGGATGTTATGGCAGGACTCCTTTCGATCACCTGCCAAAGGTCTTGGGAGTCTGGGGAGGTCCCTGCTGACTGGGAGCTAGCTAATGTTACTCCAATTTACGAGAGGGGCATGAGGAAAGACCTGGAGAGCAAACTCTGTTTGTATCTAGAAGTGTTTGATGCTGACTTTTCCTCTTGGACTTGGTGTTTTGCTGTGTGTTTGATTGTACAGGATTGGACCCAAAAGCCATGCTTATACTAGGTAGAAGTGAATGCTTACGAAGCTCATGCTTCAGGTACTGTTGGTTATGCTCTTACAAGTGGCTTTTTCTGTGTCTCAGCTTCTGCTCTCAGGTACCTTCATGAGAACAGGATCATCCACAGAGACTTGAAACCAGAGAACATTGTGCTGCAGCAAGGCGAGCAAAGGGTAAGCAGGAACCTGGTGTCTCTGCCTGCACAGACAAGTTAAGTGTGAGAGGAACATGCATGTGCTTCATGCAGTTACAGTGGTCCCTCTGCAAGAGCTCTCAACCCAGGATAACAGCTAGCTCAGATGTGTGTGTCAGATGAACAGCATTCTGTGTGCAGCTAAGATGAAAGGTTGTATTAGACTTCTGGTAACACCTGACATTTTGACTTTCAAGTATTAAGGAATTAACCAGACTGTACCGATTAACCAAAGATCTGAATTAGCAGTAAATGTCTTCAGCTCTGTGTATATCAAGCCAATAACAACATACATACTTTGTGGTTTTAGGAATCTACAGGACCCTGCCATTTCCACTTCCATCTCTTTGTTGACACCTTCCCTGCACACCTTTGAAGAGCTGAACCTTTTCTTTCTCTGCTGTATGGTGTGCTTTTAACAGGACTTCTCTCTAATGTTCTTATTCTCTGTTGTGTGTTTCAGTTAATACACAAAATCATTGACCTCGGTTACGCTAAGGAGTTGGATCAGGGCAGCCTATGCACATCATTTGTTGGGACTCTGCAGTACTTGGTAAGGAAGGAATTCAGCTGGGAGAGCAGCTACCGCTTTGCAGTGGGATAGAGTTTACTATTATCAGTCTTGGGGCTGGGATGAAGTACTTGTCCTGGTATGGGGTGTGTTTGGGGTGCTGCAGCTAGCAAAGGTGACTTTTTTGCTGACGCTGAGTTTTCACAGTGTCTGCTAGCTATGTCTGTTACAAATAAGAAGCAGGAGTGCCAATAACCTCTGCTGTTCACTCCGAGAGGATCTCAAAGCTCGTGAGAGGCAGGGTGTTCAGCACCGCCTTTAATCTGTTGCACAAACGTTAATGAGCTCTTCAGGGAATAGAGAGAGCTAAGAGATGGGTGGCTTTGTCTCATGTGTGTGTAAACTGTCTCAGGCTCCAGAGCTGCTGGAACAGCAGAAGTATACGGTGACGGTGGATTACTGGAGCTTTGGCACACTGGCCTTTGAGTGCATTACAGGCTTCCGACCATTCCTCCCCAACTGGCAGCCGGTGCAATGGTGAGTGAGCTGGGGCCAGCTGATAAGAAGAGTGCATGCAATGGAGCTGTCCTGTTTACAGGAAGTAGAATTCTTAGTAGTCCCTTGATTCTTAGGGTAATATCCCTATGTTCCTTTGCCCTTATGGAGACTGACTCCCTTCGCAGGAGTTTGACCTACCTCAGCATTCCTGATACTTGTTCTTTGGGATCAGGACTGACTCCTGCAGGACGGGTAGTCAAAACCAAAGCAGCATCTGTATTACATCCATCAAGAGTGGCTTTAAGAGCCTACTAACATGCAGGCTGGGAAAGGCAGGTGATTATTTCACCATTGTACTTGCTTGAATTCATTAGGCATACAAAAGTGCGACAGAAGAGTGAGCTGGATATTGTTGTTTCAGAAGACTTATCTGGAGAAGTCAAATTTTCTAGCAGTTTACCCTGCCCGAACAATCTAAACAGGTGAGGACTAGAAATCTGTTATGCCACGCTGGGATAAACTGTTTCTACTGCAAAAGGACCAGTTTTATATTATATGCCTTACTATGCTAATCTGTGAATAAATTGAGTGCATGACACAAACAGTGCTTGTGTCCCTTGTCAGGCTTGTGTAATTGTAAGTCTCTGTTTCTGCTTTCTAAACACTGCATTTGTGATCAGGGGTGAGAAATGGGGTGGGGAAGTTGTTTGTCAGTCCTTCTGTACAGACCAGGCCGTATGGTGTCTGCAAATGCACTTTTACCTCTTCTGATCACCTTCTTGTTTTGGTCCTTCAGTGTTTTGGCTGGGAGACTGGAGAAATGGCTGCAACTCATGTTAATGTGGCACCCACGGCAGAGGGGTACCCATCCTACATATGGACCCAATGGGTGTTTCAAAGCTTTGGATGACATTTTGAACTTGAAGGTGAGCAGTGGGTCTGTATTACCCTGAAGAGTTTTCCAGAGAGCAGTTGCCTGTAGCCCATGAGAGAAGAGGCTTGAATTGTAGACCTAGGAGGCGCAGCACAGAATCTCATTTAGCTGTCACCTGACAGTTAATGACAGGTGCTTTCCTCTTTCTTATTTGAGGACAAATACTCCCTGAGCTTGTTGGGAGTAGCAAATGGCTTCTGTGTGTGCTTGGTTCCATATTCTGGTAGAGGATTCTACAGCTGAAGCTGTTTGATTGCCATGTGGCCTCGCTTCCCGTTGATGGAGGACAATGGCATAATGTTATGAAGTAGCTGTAAAGTGACTTCTTGAGCCATGCAAGTGCTTTGAACAGTTTATCGGTGGCCAGTATCTTAATCCTTGGATCTCTGCTCAAACATGACCAATGTATCTTCAGCCCTTCTCATGTCACATTACCCTTCTTGTAGTTGCTTCATGTTTTGAACATGGTTACGGGAACTGTACACACCTACCCTGTGACAGAGGAGGAGACTCTGCAGACTGTAAAAGCCAGGATCCAGTCAGATACAGGAATCCCAGAACAGGACCAGGAGCTCCTGCAGGAAGCTGGACTTGCATTGCTTTCTCAGAAGTTGGCCACTAAACATATAGCTGATAGCAAGGTGAGTCTGGATCCTCCCTTCCTTGCTGTTGAGTGAATACGCAGGCACTCTTCTCGCTTAGCAATCCCTGCTGTTGTGGCAAGCTTTTGTCATAGTAACCACACAGACCTAGTAGACCTGGCAGAATAGGCACCCTGTTGCCTTTGGCATTCAGTCTTTGGCTGAGGAGGAACATTCTGTTTATGGTGTTGCTGAGGCTTGCTTTTTCTGAGAGAACCTAGTTGGGTCTTTTGTCTTCTGCAGGTGAATGATACTGCAGCTGCAGACACAGACCTCCTCTTCCTCTTTGATAACCAGAAAGTTGCCTATGAGGCTCAGGTTGCCTTGCGTCCTCATCCAGAAAGCGTCGACTGCATCCGTAAGGACTTTCTTTAGCATGAATGTGAGAGGTTGTCTGTGTTGAGAGGGCTGCCTGTGTTCTGTATCATGTGCAAAGAGGAGAGAGACCTTTGGCATATTGGGGCTGACGAAGCAGTAAAATGGACTTGCACAGCATTCATTCAATTTGTCCAAATAACTGAGGAAAGGAGGCATTTGATTCTGGTACACTGGGCAAGCTGCATAGGGGTTAGCCAGCTATAGGCTTTGCAAGAGGTAACATGCCCCTCAAAGGAGTGATGTTTTGGTCTGTTTTGTCATGTGATAACACTACTTTTAGGCTTCATGCTGATACGTACGTTTCCCTCCCTTCCCCCCTCTCCCCCTCTGTTTCCAGTTCAGGATCCAAAGAAGAATCTCCACTTTTTCCAGTTGCGGAAAGTGTGGGGTCAGATCTGGCACACGATCCGGATGCTGAAAGAGGACTGTAACCGGCTTCAGCAGGGGCAGCGAGCAGCCATGTACGGTGGCAGTTTCTCTGGAATACTTATCTCTGCCTTTGCTAAGGGAAAGGACAGGAAAAGGACCCTGTAGGAATGGGGAAGCCCATGAGTGGAGCTGTTAACGATTAATGAAAAGCTGAGTGTTCCATGCTCTGACACAACTACTTTTGTGCTCGCTGCTACACTCTGAAGTAACTACTTTTGATATAAGTGGAAGTCTGTGTATTTAGTTTGTGAGGGTAATAGGACCTTTTTCTTGTCCATGCAGGATGAATCTGTTGCGTTACAATAGCACCCTCTCAAAGATGAAGAATTCTATGGCCTCCCTTTCCCAGCAGCTGAAAGCAAAGCTGGACTTCTTTAAAACAAGCATCCAAATCGATCTGGAGAAGTATAAAGAGCAGATTGAATTTGGAATTAGTGAGTATAGCATCTGGTAAACAGAGGTCTTTTTATGCCTCTTATCCTCACAAAGTATCTATCTTTTCCTATATGAACCTGAAAAAAGCAATCACTCTTCTTCCATTCCTGTAGCTTCTGAGAAGCTGCTGTTTGCCTGGAAAGAGATGGAGCAAGCTGTGGAACTTTGCGGGCGGGTATGTTTCTAAATCTAACTGCTTATCCTAAAGGAAAAGAGGTTTGCTTTTCTTTCCTTTTTATTTTCTTTTTTTTTCTCTGTTGTCCTCCCTTAAATAGAAATTTCCTGTGTCTAGGATCATTCCAGATGTCATATTGCCTTGGCTTGGGTGGTACCATTTTTGTCCATTGCCAATACTTCAAGAAGCGTACTGTGTTTGTAAGGTGTAGGGGAAAAAGGGAGATCTTGGGGAATGTGAGAGGAGATTTTGCAGTGGTTGCACTCCATGTCCTGCTAGCCCAATCCTGGAGCCAGGATAGCTGAAAAGAGAGTATGGAACATAGGTTAAACTGAATGGGAAAGCAAACAATTAGATGATTGAACACAAGAATTTTAAGCATCAGTCTTGAATTTTGAAAAGGCAGTAATTTCCCATTCTTGATGCACATTTGAATTTTTTTATCAAAAAATTGTTGGAGATTATTTTATCCCAGAGCACCAAGCTAATTTTCTTGAATTGAAATTACTCATATTCTCATTTGTCTGTGTCCAAGGCTGCTGTTTGCATCTTGCTGATGTGAGTGTTTAGAAGTGTGAATGAGAAAGGAAGAGCCAGTGTGAGTGGTAGTGTCTCTTAGATTCCTATTGCTTATGTTCTGCCTTGCTTTCAGGAGGATGATGTGGATCAGCTAGTGAAGAGGATGATGGCCCTGCAGACAGACATTGTGGACCTGCAGAGAAGCCCACTAGGTCGCAAACAAGGAGGAACACTGGAGGATTTGTGAGTTGAACTACCTTGAACTTCAGATGTAGGAGTATTGCTAGTTAAGATTACTCACTGCAGGACAATGAAGAGTGCTGTCTCTTCAGCCCAAATTATGGGGCACTGGGAGGGCTTTGATACTGAAATTTTTTGACGCCTTACCTGTCATCAGTCTGAAACGGCAGACTGGTATATAAAAGATTTGAGTTCTTGAAGTATTTGTTCATAATTTAGGTTCTAGAGAAGTCCTTTATGTTCTGTGCCTTTGTCTTCTAGAGAAGAACAAGCCAGAGAGCTGTATCGGAGATTGAGAGAGAAGCCAAGAGGTAAAACACATTTTAGGTCATGGTCAGCTTGCTTTGTGCGGATAGTAACAATAGATGCAATAATGAGCACTGAGAAAACTCTCTGCCTTCTAGGCCTGCCCATGCTCTAGCTGCACAGGGACTCTGCTGGACTGGCCTTTTTTTTTTGGAGAGGGGAGTCAGGGAGTCGATTTTAAACTAGGCCAGCCCTACTTTCCTGGTGCCTTCTGAGCGCTTCTTGAAACTCCTCTGGAGCTCTTCTCAAAGCAAGCTGTTGCTGCAAGCGTATGCTACTGCTTCTGTGTGGGAAGGATGAAAGACATAGCTGGTCCTTTGAGCAGCTATGCAGCCCCAAGGCATTAGACCCACCCTACCAACTCTGCTTTCCAATTCTCATCATCTTGAAGAAGGTAGCTAAAATCTAGTGCAATTCATCCCATTCAAACTTGCATGCCACGAACTTGGGATGTTTCAGGATTGAAGAAGCAGTGGAAACAATAGGAATTAGGATTCCAATAGGAATCTTCTCACTCTGTCCTATAATTCTGCCTTTCTGTGTAATACTCTGACTCTCATTCCAGATCAGAGGACAAGCGGTGACAGCCAAGAAATAGTGCGACTGCTTCTACAGGCAATCCAGACCTTTGAAAAAAAAGTCCGAGTCATTTATGCTCAGCTCAGGTGAGCTTTGTAGAATCTGCTTCTGTTGGAGGGTTGAGAGAAAGCATTTTCTCTTTTAGCAAGAGGTTTTGTTCTAGGGGTTTAAAAACCAGCATGTGCAGCTAATGAGATCTCAGAGTGTTAAAGGAAATAAGAAACTTCAGAAATGTTCCCCTACTGCAGTTGCCCGTGTGTGATCTGATTTTTAAATTATTTTTTTTTTAATAGTAAAACTGTAGTTTGCAAGCAGAAGGCACTGGAATTGTTCCCCAGAGTGGAGAAAGTGATGAATCTGATGAATGAAGATGAGGAAACAGTTGTTAGGCTTCAGGAGAAACGACAGAAAGAACTGTGGAACTTGCTGAAAATTGCTTGTGTAAGTAAAATAAAAACTACAGTTTAACCTGAAAATATGGTTTGTAGCACAGGTTACTGAAATAATTAATAGTAAATTTAGTATGTCCTATGGTTCTTTTCTCTGTTATTTTGAATTAGTATTAAAGCCAAGTTCCAGGCTGTCTCATACCCCTGGCTGCTGGAAATCAGTGGAAATAAATAACTGCAATCTGAATCTTCTGTGTTTTCTTCAGAGTAAAGTACGCGGTCCTGTTACTGGCAGTCCAGAGAGCATGAACACATCACGTCTCAGTAGCCCTGGTCAGCTGCTGCTGCAGGTCCCTTCTGGAACCTACAATTTATCAGAATCTGTCAGGAAAAGGTCAGGCAAAGTCTGGACTTCTGTAGCTGCTAATTCTAGCATGACAAAGCTGGGGCTCCTGCTTTGTGAAATAACGACACGCAAGCTTTCTTGCATTTTACGCTTTGTGTTCAGCAGTCTTTTCCACCTAGTAGCTGGACTTCCTGAGGCTTGTGAATCTTTCTTATGGAAAATGGGGAACAATGTACAGCTTCACTTCCCCCTGCCTCAATAATAAAGGGTTTGTTTTACCCGGAATGGTTGGGCTTACTTGAAATACGCTGCCACAGGAATTGTTGGAGCATTGTCATGTAAGGTGATAGTAGCTGAGCTGTGTCATAAAGGAGAGACTGCTATAAGTAAGCACATGTAGTTCTGGCTTGCTTAAATGAACTGGGTCACCTGTTGGAAAGAGACACCTTAGTTTGTTTATTTGTATGTTGCTTAATCCTTTAGTTTATAGGCTGTTCTGCAATTTTTTCTATAGCAACAGTGACTCCACGTATTAGGAACCCAACTCCAACTTGGAACATGCTTCCTTTCCCCAGTCCCAGTAAATCTGAGGATGCTACCAACTTTCCCAGTTGCGATACGAATTACTAGCTTATGAGCTGACTGGTAAAGGTTAATACTCTTCTGTACTCTGCAGCATACCTGCCAGAAATATTTCTTAAAGGTAGAGGCAGCATCTCTTTAAACAAAACTGCTGTGGAAAATAATTGTGTAATAATTGTCATTTTCAGTGAGGAGCTACTGCTGGAATCACAGAAAATCTGTACCCAACTAGAAAATGTGATGCATGACACAATGAAGGATCAGGAGCAGAGCTTCATGGTAATATATTTACTATTATTCTATAAACAGACTGGGGAAGCTCATGGCTTCAAACTTCTGTTTGTGTAACCTTGCCACCAATAAATAATATGGCTAATAGAAATCTGCATATTACTCTTTTGGACAAGGAGAGAGTAGAAGTTGTGGGAGACAGAAAGCACCCACTCCCCGACTTGAACTGCTGACCAACATATTCCCTGCTTGCTGAGACCAGGAGCCACACGCTGGGGACTTAAGTTGTGCCGAACAATAAACGATGGGGGAAGGCACTTGGCTGTTGCTCAAAAATACTGCAAAATTGCACTCTTAAAATTGGGATGGTCTTGTGGTGGCAATACAGTGGTGGGCAGGGATGCTTATTTAATGAAACAGAATATTGAAAAGAAAGTAAAATATTAGAGAAAATAAGTAGCTTAAGGGTTTCCTTTACAGCAGTTGCATGGTTCATCACAAAGCTGTATTGACCAATTTGTTCACAGTAAATTTTTTAAATCTTTTAAATTGCTTCCCCTTTATTCTGAAGAAATCACAACTGTAAGCTAGTGTTGAACTTTGTTTAGAACAGAACTTCTGTTTATTTTTTAGGCTCTAGATTGGAGCTGGCTGCAGCTTCAGGTAGAGGAAACAAACAGTCCCGAACAAACCCAGATGTAAAATCACTTCAGTTGCCTCTGAAGACATGCTGCTTCGGGAAGCCAACTGTGAAAAGCTGCTGCCTCCGAGAAGGGAAGTTCAAATGCCTCCTTCTACTGTCACCTACTTCGTATGTGATACACATGGCCTAGCTTTTAGGATCCACCTCTCGGACACTTTTTTCACAACGATACAGTAGGAAATGCCTGTTCTAACTGCTTGGAAAATGTTCTTAATTGTGCCTTAAGACAGCAGCTATCCTTATTCTCTGTCCTGATGTATCTTCCCTTAGGCATCACATGTGGTTGTTTTGCTGCCTTTTAGGCACTCTCATGAACAATGGACAACACATGCAATCAGCTTGCACAGTCACTGGTAGATGTCACCTTCCTAATATACTTGAACTGTGAACTTAGTTTCTTCAATTTGCTGATTTGCACTTTTTTCCTTAAGTGTAATGGTTGTACTTACCTAATACTTGTTTCCTATATGTGAACGAAATTATCTAAAACATGTAAACTTTTGGGTTGCTCTTTTTGATACCCTCAGTAACATTTTAATGAAGCCGCTTTCACTGTGTGGGTCTCTAAAGCACAAGAGGTGTAAGGACGTTATCCTAGAGACCACAGAGAAGGAAGTCTTCGTGTACACATATAGTTTAACAAAACATTTACAGATTATCTATCAACCATGCTTAAAGTTGCACCAAAAAAATACCAACCCCAAAACACTGCTGCATGGAGCATAGCTGTTCTGAACCTCACAGAGAGACAAGATACACCAACATTATGTTCCAACTGTGACCAATTTATTTCACTCTGATGTAAACCCAAGTTTCCACTACAGCACAGAGACCACCTTTTATAAAAGGTTGTGAAGTACAGGACATGCAGGATGCAATACAATAATGGGAAGAGGTGGGATTTTCATCTGTTTTTAGGAACAGAATAAAATACACGAAACTGAAGTGAAATGTGGCACAAACATCACAACTTCCATGCATGCCTTCAAGTATCTTCCTTTGATGTGCTGGCACTCTCTAGACTTCAGTGTTGGGTTAAAATGATTCTTTGGAAGAGTAGAAAGTTCACGCTTCTTGAAATTTCAGAGTACTATTAAGGCCGAAACACACTGGGTACTTTTCCTTCATCTTCCAGAGCACCACCTGTTTTACTTCAAGCTGCATTAAGCTTCCAGCTCAAATCCCAGCCCAACTTTGTGACCTCCAGCACTGAAATTCTTGCCATCAATCAAGCTTGAGAGGGTCAGCTTTACACCTAGGAAAGCAAGTAATGAGAGACAATGTCCTCCCTCAAGTACTTCAGCCTCACTAATGTGTCTTAGTTGCTATAGGAACTTCTGTACGTACACATCCTTTACTTCTGTGAGCCTAGGTAAGATTTCTAGCGAATTAGTTTATCTATTCTGTTCTAGAGATGACAGTAAAATAACCCGTGGTGTAGTACTATATGCTGCTACCACTTGGACTTACGTACCGGGTCGGAGGGCATGAGTGTAACCAATTCCAATCAGGCTGGCATTATTCACTTTAGCCTACAGGAAAAAAAAAATCACAGTATTTATACACTTTGTATAAATATTCAACCAGAATTGTCCCAGTGCCCTGAGAAGGTGGCTTAGACATTAACTCTTCCAGCTACTTGTAGAGTAACCTCTAGGAAAGGCATATTCCAATCTTCCTCTTCTCCTCAAGAGCTTCCAGCTTAAGCTGTAACAGGCTTAAGTAATAGTTCCAATCTTTCCCTCAAATTGTGACCCATTATGCCTACATAAAATACCACCCTGTCCTTCGCTGCCCCAGCAATGTCTCTTTATAGCCTTTAAAGGGCTAGTTACTACAGTCCCTTTGTAGCCAACGAAGTCTGTCTTGTTCAGACAGACCCCTGTCCACAAATTGCTTAGCAGTGATTTTTTTAAAATAAGCAATAAAGATATGAATATGCAAACTCATTTTTGCACTACTAAGTTTTGAGCTGTTTACTATAGTACTTCCCATCTTTAATTTTGGCTGAATTGTCCTGGAACTAATTCTTGTTTTGAGGCGTAACAAATGCTTGCTACTTCAATTCTTAGTGTTAGAACGTACACATAGTTACTTTTATTCACTGTCACTTCCCCATCTCCCGAACCTCTCTCTCTCTTTTTCTTTCTCACTATTTAAACCGTTTTGGGTTTTCTGGTCCTAACATTTCTGCAAGAATTTGCAAGCATCAGTAACAACGCGTCTCTCAGGACCTCAGTTGACTTTCAAGGGTTAATCGATCGTTAGGACAAGGCTGTAAGCTCAGCTGAAATCCATCATTTCATTATAGTACAGTTCTACATTCTGCATTAGATGAGAATTAAAAGGAGACTGCATCCTCTCATTACTTTTTGCTTAGGCTCCAGGCACGCTACTCAGACCAGCGACTACTTCACCATGGACAAAACAGTGCTTTAGATTTTTTTTTTTTTTGGCATCATTTCACAAACTTGACCTGTAAGGTCCCAATTTAAATTTGAACCACAACAGAAGCCACAGTTTGCCATCTACCATACTTTCTAAGTCACTATTTAAAGCAACTACTTCATACTGCAAATTTTCAGTATTTAAAGGAGCTTGAAATACTTGTTCCTAGTAACAAAATTCTTACCACAATGGAAGTCTTCTCATCCAGTTGGTACTTAGCAGCAATACCAAAACGTGTGTTGTTACTGCCAGCAGTCCATGCAAGATTGACGGATGTCTCAACTTTATTGTTAACCTTCTGATAAATAGACCCACCAAACTCGGTGCCATCATTCCTGTTTGTAATAGATGCAAGTGTGTCAAGCCTTACCATGTTTAGTAAATAGTAACTCTTTAGATTAACCCTTCCCCACAATCATTTGATCATTATCTCTTAAAACGAACCAAGAGCTGCAATACTTCCCTGGACCCATGCTCATCTACTTCCTAGCTGGAGCTGGTAGAATCCTGCTCACATTTTTTACCCAAAGTGTAAGTTCTGCTTGCAGAATGGAACAAGACTTTCCAATAGCTGAGACCTATGGCTTGAGGTTCTGACAAAAAAAAAAAAAACAACCCAAAACCCAGATAACCTGCTTGCTTGTCTTAAGTTAAGAAAGCAAGCCTGCAAAAAAGCGTAACGGGACAAATCCAGAAGGAGACTTAAGTCAGTTATGGGAACGATGAGACTGAAAACAACATTATTGCGTTGCAGTTGTTTAAATACACCATCTTCAAAGACACCTAGAGCATCTGAATGCCAAGACTAGAGCTACGCTGTAATGACAGCTGGAAACACTCAAGCACAATGCAACACACACCTCTCTCCCACCTCGGGCTTTTCTGGGCCAGAAGCTTTGTCTGGTGGGGAGCAGGGGAAGGTATAATAGCTTAATTGAAGGCTCTTTTATCTAGCACCAAAATAGAAGTTAAAGTTTACAGATTTTAATTCCAAATTAACATTATAAAGTGCCTTTCCACCACTATCTTATAGACACAAAAACCAAAACTACCCCGAAGCAAGGTCTCAAAAGACAGCCAAGAGTTGGGAAGTTGTCTCTGCTTTAGTTGTACTGAAGATGAAAACACTGAATATAAATTATTTTGAAACAAATCGGCGTACCCTTCCATCCACCCACCTTTCACCTAACTCCATTAATGGTCACTATTCGTTTAGTTTGGCTCCTCTGATAATGTTTTTCTAGACTCAGATAATACTTACACATTAGTGTGCAGCTGAAAGTCTCCTGCCTTATATCCCAAGGCAAAGTTATTTTGTGAAAGCTTAGACTTGGCTGTATCAAAGGCCATCTGGTAGCCAGCAAGCCAGCCTTCATAGCCCAACACTGCCCAGCCGTAGATGGTTGGTCCAGAGAGATCGATGTCTATGTTGCAGCCTAGATTTACATATTCTCTTTTGTAGGAGGTCTTCAACTTTCCACTCTTCTTCCTGCAGAGAGAAACATGCCATTGTATCCCTGGTAGTATACAAGTATGTGTGTCCCTTAAAGCCAGTTAATTACATGACTGTAATGTCTACTCAAAACTTAACATTAACAGCTGCTGAAGAGGGCAAGGGATAAGGGTAATATTGGTATTATGTATAGTTACATGGTGCCACCTTTTCCTCCACCTTCTCAAACTCCTGAAAACCCTCAAGAAACAAAAGAGACAAAAGCATTTCTGCTTAATGCTCTAAAACCCAGCAAATTCTTCACAAGTGAGTGCACTGCGTTATGGCATCACCAGTTTCTTTCAGGAGGATTCATAACATCCTGCACCGACAGCTGGCCTTTCTGTCCTTCAGTGACTTTTTGTCTGCTTGGTTGTCTCCATGTTCCATCATGCACAGTGCTTGCTTTCCTTCCTTCTTTGCTGCTGGATGCCAGTCTCCTCTATCGAAAACGAACTTCCTCATCCTCCAGACATCATCCACTCAGCATTTTTCCATCCCTCTGGAGAAGCCTCTTCCTCTCTCCCCAATGTGTCTTTGCGCTCATTTTGCTACCAGTTCGAACTTAACATAACTTAGACAAAATTTTATCACATCTTTAATCCTCTCCCCGACCTCCTTTCTCTCCCACTGAAGACGCAGCAGAACAGCATGCTGCCTGTCACTCATACCCAGGCCTGGCGTCTCATTTTTGACTTGGCTTCTAATTCCTTACATCCAAGCAGTATTTCAAACGCTGATTTTTCCAATAGGATCTCCCCAACAATAAAGAAATATCAGTAATTATTTACAAAGCGGTCTAAAGCCTTGTACGCTACCCAGACATAAACACCTCTCCTTTGCTCTACTGCCTACCAAAAATAAATACATGATAATTGAGAAAGACAAAAAGGTGCTATTCCACTGCCTATCACAATACCTATGCGGTTCTACCTCCTCATTCAGTTGTGCATAGACATCTGCCCAAAAGCATCGGGGAAAAAAAATAATTCTGCTTCATGCTCTTAAAGCACTGAATCGACAGCAGTAGGACTGTCAACACCATCACAAAGATGGTTCGAGTTAAGTGGTCCATGTAAGACCCAGCTGTTTAAGGGGAGAGTTACAAAAATATAGTACCTACTGCAAAACAACAAATTTGCCAATGGCCAAAAAGCAGAAGAATCATTTCTAGCAGACCTCATCCTTCTGAGCCCGGTATTATCCATTGCCTTCAAAATATTCCACAGTGTCTACACAATATTCTACAGTAAATTTTAAGCATTTATACAATGACCAGGATAAGCACTTATTTCTAATTAAAGGCTATATGGGAAATTCCAGCACTCCATAGATAAGGGTAATGGAAAATATTTACCCTGTGTTTGGTACAAATGTAGTGTCAAGAGCCACCTTCAATCCTTCTGCCAACTGCAAAGAAAAACAGAGACATCTGCTCAGAACTCCGCTGAAATGTGATTTGTTATATTCCACTACCATAGCTCTACTTCCTGTCTAAAGAGAAGACAGAACACGACCATTGTCTCCCACATTTTACAATGAAATATGAAGATGCTGTATGATGAGGGATTAAAATTTGGACTTTTTCTTCCCACAGTGAGGCCCTGTAACAGCACATGCTTTTTAAATATGTTGTTACAGGAAGACTTCAAATCTACTGTTGACAAGAAAATTGAGAAATTATGTTAAAGAAAGAAAACTATTCAGTTCATGTTTGCTTATTCCCTATAGTTCCCACAATCCATACAGTAGCTCAGGAATCTCTCTCAGAATCTACAGGTATTCTTTTAAGACACGGTACTATTTCACAGGCCAAACCGTGTACCTGCCTCATCTTCCCTACCCTTGTTTTCCGCTGGACAGTATTTTCCATTTTAAAGCACAGGTAAAAGTGCAAAACCATAACTACAAAAGCTGATGGCTGTACATGGCGGAGGGCACCACAGGACTTTTACCACCTTTGGCACCATTGCCTTAGTTCAGACATTAAGTAAAAAGCATAAAGCTGTTACTTTGAAAAAGAATTGGGTGTTTTGAGAGCGCTCTATGCTAGCAACCCATTGTGTAAGCAGTGCCAAGTGGCAAACACTAATCTTTCTCTTCAACCTTACAAAAAATACTCAATCTCAAGGCAGCCAAACTTCAGTTGTTATGTATTGGAGCATTTAAAACTACAAGACCCCTCTTTTGTTTTCCCTGCATGACTGCAGCAGTGACTTCTACATAACTAGAGTGCATCTTTAAACAAAACCTCCTATTTGGAGTGGATTATAATGATATTCATTCACCCAGCTAGCTAATTTTGCATGCCCGTACCTGCAGTAACTCCACCTTTGGATCACTACGTAGCAGCACATTGCTGTGGGAATGCTTGCACCTCCCGCCCCCAAAATTCATGATGCTCTCTCTCAGTCTGCCTTCTACAAATATACGTAACTTCTTTCTTTTTAGTACTCCAGATAGTTTTGTGCAACTTTCACTCTTCAGTGTTTTCTGGTCAACTCAATACTTTCTCGTACCAGTTGCAGAAACATTTTCAGAGTATACTTCCTCTTACCTGATCCTCCACAGAAACTTCCGTTCCCAATGTGTTGTCTGTGTTCCACTTCTGGGTGAATGTAAGTCCATAGTCTTTGATCTTATATTTGGTCTCTAGACTGCCTGAAGCCTTGCCTGTGTCTGTGTTGGAAGAACCAGTTGCAGTGAATTCCTGCCGAGAGCATAAGATGAGTTTCAGCACTCTGATATTTAATTACATTCCTTTTTTCCACTTTTTTCCTCTTCCCTATCCCCACCAAAAAGAATTATTTTTTGCATCATAAAATGCTACTCCTTTTGGCACCTCCGTTATGGATATTTCTTTTATTGATGTGTGCTGATAGAGCCCTGAAACTTGCTCAGGTTGGAAAAAGCACTATTACACAAAGACCTGACATCTTAACTTACTTTTCATCTGCATCATGATTTGATTACCTGCTCCCCCCTCTAATTTTTACCACACTTTTTCCTTAACTTATCCACAAACCTCTCCTGCACCAAAAAAAGCCCTTTTCCGCCACCTTTTTTCCACTCTAAAGTGGCAATTGTTATTTCAACATTCCACAACTTCCACTGTACCTTCACATGGATCCATATCCAGGTACAAAAAGATACTCGCTTGGGTACAAAGCTGCTTGTATCCTTGGATTTTTGCTCACAATCTCCTCTAATTCCCTTTATCATCTTACCAGTACTGTTCCCATTGTGCATAAAATAGCACCTGTTATGGTCCTTCTGGAAATCCACTCTCCCTTAAGAAAAGCAAGAAATACATCCAGCTTACGCTGCTAGATGTATAGCAAAAAAAAAAAAAAAAAAAAAAAAAGTTTTTTTTTTTTTTTTTTTTTTTTTAAAATTTTTTTTTTTTTTTTTTTTTTTNCTCTCATTTTTATAAACATCTCATGTGTTTCTTACTTTTTATTCTTTTTTTCTTTTTCCACCTTTCAGGAGAGAAAATGTCTTCTGGAGAATGGTCATTGGTGCTTTTCACACCAACTACTACTGCACCGTGACATTGCTGTTCCCCCCACCCTTTATACTGTTGTCACTTGGACTATTCATACACCATGTTGATGACTTTAGTACCTTCTCCCTCAACCCAACTTCTCTGTCACTACCTCAGCCAGAAGCTACACTTCAGAAGCTAGGTCACCCCTTCGTAAGGCACTTTAAAATTGTAGACCTTTTCTCCTTCACAATAGCAGAAAATAACCTGACCCCAGTGGCACCTTGACATCTCTCCATCAGGCTGGTCCTTCACTGACTAGCGTAACTGAAACAACAACTTTGAATTTCATATAATATGTATTTTGTAACATGCTATCCTATGCCATTTGGCCAGTCCCCCACACATCGGAGCTTCCTGTTATTTAGGGGACCCGAAGCCTCAATAAGCAGCTCAGCGTTTCATGCACAACAGAATATAAAGCAACGAGTAGGCGTATTTTCGCAGTAGTAAGCTCAAGGTGTATGAGCTAGGTTTTAAGCAGCATCTGAGAACTGATCTAATTTCAGTTGTCCTCATCTCTCAAGTACTTTCCTTGAAGAAATACAATTAATCTGCCATTACATTTCCAAGTTACACCTCTTTTGAAGTTCAAATAATTGAAAGATACAGTGCTTTACAGATGGCGGTATCCACGGCCAACACATCCAAGCTTTGGAACCCTGACTTTCCAGATCCGTCTCATTCCAGGACAGTATTCCTGGATGCTGCATACATTACTTTGACAATTCTGGACTTTGCATAGTGTACAAAGACTGTCTTTAAACGGTTTTGAAGTGCCAGGGAAGTTCAGCCAGGTAACATTCCTCACACACCGGGGCTTACTCGAGCTAACGCACTACCACAGCAGCACAGCAGTTCTGTAACACATCTAGCCAGCCAACAAACACATGTGATACGAGTCAGGATGCACAAGACTATAAGACGCAATTGCTACACACTGCTCTAACATCACTTCCACAAATTCAGTGTAAAGACATCTCAAACCTGCATCAGAATTCAGAAGTAACTTTCTTCTGATCTTAGGGCAGGTAACTGATTAAAAAGGCTTGATTTATTCCTCAGACCAAGCAGAGGAAAGATTGTAAAACACTTTTCTCACAGCCAAAGGAAAAAAACCCACCACGCTGTCATATGATCAAAAGCCAAAGGATTTTGCCAGGTGTCAGAACTGGATCTGCTTCTGGAAGCAGAAGGCACTCAGTCAGCATATGCTGCCATCAATCCTTCACTGTCTGAACGAGAGACGTCTCATCAAACCATCTCATGTAAAAGCATTTCTTGAATTTTTTGTAACTGAAAACCAAACGCCTTCTGGCTCCATGTCACACTCCAGTCTGAATCAGCAGTCAAGTTCAGCTTCTCACTGACCTAGTTTATGGTGGTTGGCCATCTTGGGAATGCCATGCACTTACTAGGACAAACCACTTGCAATCTATGAGGCAATTATAACCAACAGACACTACTATTGTTGTTTTCTAAGTCCACAGGAAAAAACACTCAAAACATTCCTGTATTATAACAATTAGAGGCACTATTGGTACCCGAGTACAAATTAGATCTCACACTTTTTGTTTCTAACCTCGTCTCCATCCCCAAAACCCCATTGTGTTGTAGCAAAATGCTCATTAGAAACACTAACAAGCACTAAACCTACAGCAACAGACAAGTGTAGCAGTACTGTACCTGTCCTGTTTTCCCTCATGCGGTTTTTACAGTATTCTTATTGTGGACTGTTGGACAAAGATCATAGAATCGTGGAATGGTTTGGGTTGGAAGGGACCTTAAAGGCCATCCAGTTCCACCCCCCTGCCCTGGGCAGGGACACCTCCCACCAGCCCAGGTTGCTCCAAGCCCCGTCCAACCTGGCCTTGAACACCCCCAGGGATGGGGCAGCCACAGCTTCTCTGGGCAACCTGCGCCAGGGGCTCACCACCCTCAGAGTGAAAAATTTCTTCCTGATATCTAATCTAAATCTCCCTTCTTCCAGTTTGAAGCCATTCCCCCTCGTCCTATCACTACATGCCCGTGTAAAAAGTCCCTCCCCAGCTCTCCTGTAGCCCCTTTCAGATACTGGAAAGCTGCTATAAGGTCTCCCCGGAGCGTTCTCTTCTCCAGGCTGAACAACCCCAACTCTCTCAGCCTGTCCTCACAGCAGAGGTGCTCCAGCCCTTAGATCATCTTCATGGCCCTCCTCTGGCCCTGCTCCAACAGGTCCATGTGCTTCTTGTGCTGCGGACTCTAAAGCTGGACGCAGTACTCCAGGTGGAGCCTCACAAGAGCAGAGTAGAGGGGATTGCATACATGGATCATACAGTGGATTAAGAGCTATGGACACAGTCAAACTTCATGACGTGGATGATAACACGACTCAGAACAATGGGACAGTTTATGAAGGACAGCATGCACCACAGAAAACATCGCTAGACTATGCAATAAAGAGACAACATGCCAAAACAGTCACCATTCTTACCAGCTGGATAAACATCCAACACGAGAGTTGCATGGAAAAGGAAAAGCCCATTTTAGAACTTAATACAGTTGTTCATGCTCCGTCACATTCAGAAGACAACATAATTAACCATTAGCATATTATTGAGTATCAAAACTTCCAGCCAGGAAAACTATGCATATAATGAGATGTCAGTAACTGGTAGCAGTCATAGTAGAGAGACCGCATAGTTCCTCGTGCCTACACGTTCCATGCAAGTAGTCCATCAAAAGCTCAACTGAGACCGAATACAATAATACAAAAGGAATGACTTACACCATTTGTATGATAAGAATGCAAGAGAAGGAGGGAGCAAAGGCAAATATGGTTATGAAGTAGGCTGAAAAGCAGCACAGCTTATCAACCAGAACAGCATCAAGTGGTAGCACACACAGAACTGAGGCTCAGTGTAAGAATAAGCAATAAGCTTATCTAGTAAACAATGTATACCTGTGGCTAAAGACCAAAATAATGAAATCCATTCCTGGTTTTGCCAACCCTCCTGTGAAATCACGAGGAAGCTCCACTTCTCCATCATTAAAGTGGGGATCATATTTTCTAGTTACCCAAAATGCTAAAGCTTAACTAATGTCTAGAAAATGCTCTCAAATTCTACATAAATGCTACTGCAGGACTCTTTAGTTTTAATTAAGTCTTGCATTATAAGCACAGTGGAGATGAGTGAAAATGAAGTTAAGTTAAACTGTGGCTTTTATTTGCCCCTTGGCTTTTTGGATAAAAAGTCAGTCTGGACTCAAAATTCTATAAAACCCAACAACAGCAAAGAAACTCAACTGCATTCATAAACAGAAATGAGAGCTATTTAGGGTGAAGAAACTCCTATGTTTGGGATGTGGCAATGGGAACGGGGAGAAAAGCCACATGTCCACAACAACATGTGTGAAAATCCTTGCACGCCGCAGGAAAAGAAGTACCACTACGTCAGTTCCACACAGCATTACAGAAATACCTCAGTCAGCTACAGGTTTTAAGATGAGAACGGAAGAGAGAAGCAACAGCTGCTAGCAAGTTATTACCACCAACCACTTCAGGAATTTGTCCTTCCATTGCAACGCAGGTGATGTTGAAAGCTCCCAGTACTTACCACCCCACTGGAAGACTTGGTCTTCAACTCTAACTTGACCATTCCAAATCCTGCAAATAGAAAAGCATACAGCATCTGTTTCACTGCAGTATACAAGCGAGGCTTATTTCCAACACTAAATTCTTTGAAGAGGAATGCAAATACTGTGGAATTACTTCCACTACAGCTATGACAATAGGCTACTCTGATTAACATAAAGATCATTCCACCTCAGGAACCTGGGTGTTGCCGTGTATGGTCTCCTACGGTAATCTATGCAAGTTTTACTAATTTAATGCCTCTAAATACAAAAATTGGAAGATAAAAAAATGCAGCATTCTTCAGAGACTGTTCTGAAGTGCATCTTAAGGTCAAACTTGTAACTTTCCCCTCTAACTCTTTGCCTACTGCAGCATTTTCGTGATACCTGTCTAAGGTTCAAAATCAGAAGGGGCTAGATGCCCCAGGCCTCTGCTGAATTCCTACCACGAGGTATTTAGAGGACCTCTGGGGTACTAATGTTTTCATTGTCATTTTCAAGATGCCTAAGAAAAAACGTGAAAGGTTATGAAACCAGTCACATTACTTACCATATCCCTTGTTGAATACATCCCTGGCAGACTTTCCCAAGTCACTGTATGATGGTGGGACAGCCATTGGATCTGAAACATATTGGAAGCCGTACGAATCTTAGGTTTAAAAGCATAAAATCTAAACTATATGCAAACCATTTATAAGTGTCTATGACTAGTACCCTCTGCGTACTTCACCGATACAGAACCGCAAGACCTTTGAAGAACGTTCATGAAAGTCATCCTCGTGTCATCGTTGCTTTGTCAGAAACAAACAAACTTCAATTCAAAGAAGTTATGAAAGCTAATCCATTATTTGGAATCACTAAATCCCAGGAACAGTATTACATTCAACTACATATGTAGGCTTCGCATTCTTACACTGCAAAAGGAGCTCACAGGAGCCTTATCGGTGTTCCGATAACGAGCAAACATTACTTCCATGACAGGACTCTTTGTGAAAGGGACCCCAAGCGGTGAAGCCACACCAGCACTGAACAATCCCAAAGGAAAAGATGTCCCATTTCCATGTGCACTTGTGACTTCTTAGAAAGCTTTTTCAGAGACTTGTAAAATATAAGAAGAGATCTCAGTCTGCTGTCCAGGAGCCACTAGTGAGTACTTCTTCACTGTGTATACATAGCAGCAAAACCTACATTTTCTAATACAGGTAACTGTCACATCTACTTTGGAGGACAGAACTCGAAAGGACGGGCGTCTGATATTACAGCTCACGTGACATATTTAGTGTAAGTTACCACACTGTAGGGATTTTGCATCAGAAAATCCACATTAAAAGAAGTAGGAAAACTCTTCCCCAGTGGAAAATTAGTCTTCCCCTTCTAAAGTAAGTTTGCATAAAAGTAAAGGCACACCTGCTCCAGAAAAGAAAAGCTATCAAAGATAATGCTTTTGAATTGATTTTAAGGGTAACTCTCTGCCAGTTAATCCTTCCTACAACTGACACATTTGTTGATATTCTTCTCTGTAACACCTGGCACCAAAAACCCTGATCCCCCATTTGTTACTTATACCATACTGAAAGACTAATCTAAAAAGTAATAATGCAAGCAAAACAGGTAAAATCCATACAGTCATCACTTATCGTCCACCATTTTAGTTGCTTACTGATTTACTCGGTCCCTCTGTCACAAATACAACAGTATCTATATTAAGTCCTGGTTTTGGGTAGGCGTTTCCTAAAATGAGGCACTCGGGCAATTTACATTCCATAGTAGGCAAACGCTTTATGTTCAGTGACTTAATAACTAACCTCCACTATGTAACTATCAATACATGGACTCAATGATCCTTACGGGTCCCTTTCAACTTGAGATATTTTATGAGTCTATGAATATATACCTGCGAGTTTAGAGGATCTAAAATAGCTGGACATGACTGCAGGTTCCTTATCTGAAGATTAGTACACAGAACAGGTACTTCTTAGAATTACTATGTAAAAAGGCCCTTTTACCTGTCAAACATGGAGGGAAAAATTACAATCAGTGAATCATTAAATTCATGAGAGAGATACAGAATGTGTGCTCTTTCATGACAGCACAAATTATTACAACAGTTTTAGCAACACAGCTATGGAGCAGAGCATATCCTTTTAAAATGTCGGTGTTTTTTTACATACAAATCTCTCAATTCAGAAGTATCAACTCATACTTTAAATTTGGGGTTTTCTGGGTTTGTGGTTTTTTGGGTTAGTTTGGGTTTTCGGTTGGGTTTTTTTTTTTGGTTGGTTGGGTTTGGGGTTTTGGGTTTAGGTTTGGTGTTTTAACAGGTTTGTCAGAATAGTTCAACTCGATGATTTCAAAGTTTTTGGACCAAGGCTGATGCTTGGACATTTGAATGTGGTGATACTCTAACACGCAGTAACTGCCTAACATGCTCTTGAACCTCAAACATTTTTTTTTCCAGCAAAAACCAATATGAAGGATAACTCCCTGTGTAAGAATTCATACAACACACAAGCAGATTTTGGTTTTGGTCACAGCTGGCTTTCAGGAACTGTCCAGCTGTTGAAAACATGATATGAAAACTCCATAATCATATGGATTTGTAACTGGCCTCCAAACCACATAACCTATTTTCAATTAGAAGTTTGACAATGATCGGCGGTTAGCCACAACACATTTTGGGAGTTGAGACTGACCTATTCAGCATTCAGAAGACATCAGTCTACCCTAACTTTCAAATTACGTGGAGATGTTACATCGAACAAAAGCAAGAGCTTCGCCACACTCCCTGCCGGGTTTCTGAAAACATGTCACACTCCCACCTCTCCCATGCTTTGCCCTCTGTACCTCATCGTCCTACTTCCCTGCATGGAGGGACATGGGCTTTACAAAGACAAATGACAATGGAGTTGACCACCGAGTAGTCTTGAGGCTCTCCTCACCAGCTCCACTGAAAACATTTCATGTAAAGGAGGACTTTACCACCCTGTTCAGCACCTTCTCAACCTAAATCTCACCTTTTTGGCTGACCCTGTTCTGTCTATGCCTCATTTTGATAAGACTACTGAGACATCTTGAATATTGTGAACGTGCTCGGTCTCCTAACATGTCTCCTCTTTACTCTCCACAGCTGTATTTTCTGTATTCTACATGTTTTAATGTATATGTTAAATATTATGCAAGTATTTAAACAGTATTCTTAAAAAAACCCCACAACTCTTCAGGTTATCTCATTCTTTGCTAATAACACGCAGCTCTACTTGCAAAGCAGAACTGAGGAGGAACTGAGCTCACCATTCCATGGCTATTAATGATACTAAATTTTAATTGTTTTCACCAACCAGCTGCAACAACAACAGCCGACAAAACACAACATAAAGCGTGAAAAGAAACACTAAGCCAGAGGCCCAGAAATCACGGAATCACAGTACTCATTTTAAGCACTTTGATTTTAAACAGAGCCTCCTTAATCTTGTGCTTTGATCCCCCCCCACAGCAGCCCCTGGGGAACGCGGATCAGGAACAGGTTGGGGACAACAGATGCTCTTCAGAGACAGCCGCCGTGAGCCGACGCCCGCACGGACTGCAAACCGGTAACACCGGACGGGAAACGCCAGTGACGAAATAAACATAACGCCCCGTCCGCCCTACGGAAAACCCGGGGGGAAAAAGAACAAAAACCGGACACGGGAAGGAAAACCGGTAAGAACTTCGCGTTGAGCCTTCGGCTCCATTTGTCCCGACGGGCGCGCGCCGGGGCCGGCAGCGCGCGGGCTCACGAGCGCGCTCACGAGCGGCGCGGACTCCCCTCTCCCTCCCCCCCCACCCGTTACTGACGCGCGTTACGCAACGGATAACGGCGCGCGGCCCGCGCGGCCCCCGCGCCCCGCCGGCGCCTCTCCCCAGCGGAACGGCCCCGCCGCGGGAGCGCTCGGGCGCTGCCGCCCCGGGCCGTTCGTGCTCCCCGGCCGAGGAACCGGAGCACTGCGGAGACCCGCGGCCGCCCGCCCGCAGAGCAAGAGCCGCCCCGCGGGCCATCGCCTCAGCAGCCCGCGGCCGCGCCGCCGGG